>PVJD01000826.1:0-344900 GCA_004026545.1 Mormoops blainvillei
CATTTCAAAAGAATGTGTATTTTGCTTCTTTGAGATGAAAGGTTCCATATATATCAGTTAAGTCCTCTGATATAGGACATTGTTCAATGCCACACTCTCCTTGTTGATATTTTGTTTATAACTCAATCCATTTTTGATGGTGGGGTGTTAAAATTCCCTAGTATAAGTGTGTTTGTTGCTCCCTATATCTTTCTTGAAGTCCTCCAAGATTTTCCTTATATATTTGGGTGTTCCTATGTTCAGTGTGTATATATTTACAATGTTTATGTCTTCTTCATGGATTCTTCCCTTGAGTATTATGTAGTGTCCTTCAGTATCTCTTTTTGTGAAAATGGTTTTTCCTGCTTGTGGTTCCTTTGTTGGTGAGTTCTTTCCTCCTGTGGGTTTACTGGTATTCACTACCCCACTTTATCTTGTATGTGATCAGGGGCAAGGCAAAAGCAAAATGGAGTAAAACAGTGGGGGAGCATTCTATAGGAATTAAAGTACTAACAAGTAGGGAACAGATAGGAGAATCTTAGAGAAGTACCCCAATAAACATGGTAATTCACCCAAGTAACCACTTTTCATAAAAGGTGAAAAAGAGATAAGACTCTTGGGGGGTGGGGAGGGAGCGGATGGGAGAAGAATGTGTGCTGAATCCAGAAAGCAGAGCACCTATGTGGGATTAGATGATGAGATACAGTGAGAGTAAGTGATAGGAACCTAGGGTAGTGTGGGAGAAAATAAAGTTAACCACAACAGTAATGAAGCTCCAGAAGATAGCAAAATGGGCCAAAACCCAAATAGGGTGCTGTGTGGGGTTTGGAGCAACAATGATATGACAAGCAATATTTAATCTGAAAAGAATAAAAATTAAAAGACCAAGAGTAGTGTGTTAATGGAATATGAGTTCGGTGTCAGAAGAGAAATTCAAATATAATAGGAAAGGTAGAACAGGTAAACTAGACAAACAAGAAAGTCAAACAAACAACAAACTAAACCCAAGAAAAATTTAAAAATTAAAATATATAAAAATAAAATTAAAAAAGCAAAACAATAAAATAAAATATAAAATGCAAGTTCTGAAGGATATTTAAGCATATAAACTATATTTAGCAATTTTAGAAAGATGGGATTTATACAGCTTGAGTCTCTTCTGTGCCTCTGGTTCTATTGATTTGGCATGTTCCTCAATGTGGAAGACATCTAGAAGAGATAAACAAAAGTGAATTAACCACAATGAGTTCCCAAATGTGTCCAGAAATTCATATTAAAGCACCAAGCATCTCTACTAATTCTTTAAATTTTTTCTCACCTTTTAAATAAACTCTTTTTACCCAGACATGTCTCTGTTTCTGGAAGCCAAAAGAAAATAAAAGGGAGCTGAGCATAACATAATAGTTTAGAGACATCACTTTGAAAGCAGCATTACCTTCAAGCAATCTAGTCCTCAACTTGTAACAACCTTGATTTTCTCAATGCAATTATTTCATAACATGTTGAAACATTCTAAAACCTGGTAACAATATTTATTTGAGTATTTTTTATTTTACAAAGTGTTAGGCTGTTTGCACTTGAACACACACATATTTTAAAGCTGCTGTATAAAGAATACAGAATAAGCATAACCATTTCTCTTTATGTTAGACATTCATAAATAATGCTTTATAATTTTAAATAATTTTATTTTAATTTTTGTTATATGTTGTCACCAACAATTCATGTGGGTTCCATAACCCTCACTTTATACATGAAGAATATAAAGAAATATGCTTTGCATGGTTTTCCCAAGAGATAAAATAAATCCTGGTCTCATTTTCTTAAGCCTATAATAACTGAGCAGGTGTCTGCTATGTGCGCTAAATACAGAATTCAGGTATATAAACAAAAAGTTTGATTTGAATTAGAAAACAAACATGGTATTTTTTGGTTGAGTTGTTAAATCACTATCATAATCACTGTACACCTAAACCTGATTCACCTACGTGACATCCTTTATTTTAATTGAGTTCTCCTAAGTCCTATTATCTCACATTAGAATCAGAAAGAGGCACTGGAATCCTAATTCTAGATAGAAATTTGATAAAGTTCTATTTTGTAAAAATGATGCATTTGAATATGTCTCCTATGTCTTTATCTAATACCAAAAATTGAAAATCACTGGAAAATCTTTTAATTTGTGAAAGACTGCATCCATTTACTCACAAAAAATACTGGTTTTGCTAAATTTTGAATTAAATTTTCTCAATGAAAAGGACTAATCAAAAGTAAATTTCTTAATTTTTGCCACATCTCATTTAAGGAGTAAAGATCAAATCTCTGAAATTTATGCTTTAAAAGTAAATCAACAAGGAACAAGTGCCGGCGAGGATGCAGAGTAAAAGGGAACCCTAGTGCACTGTTGGTGGGAATGCAGACTGGTGCAGCCACTGTGGAAAACAGTTTGGAATTTCCTCAAAAAACTAAAAATGGATCTGTCTTTTGACCCAGCAATTCCACTGCTGGGATTATACCCTAAGAATCCGGAAACACCAATTCAAAAGAGCCTATGCACCCCTATGCTCATAGCAGCATTATTTACAATAGCCAAATGCTGCAAACAGCCTAAGTGCTCATCAGTAAATTAGTGGATCAAAAAACTGTGGTACACTTACACAATGGAGTACTACGCAGCACAAAAAAAGAAGGAACTCCTACCTTTTGTGACAGCATGGATGGAACTGGAGAGCATTATGCTAAGTGAAATAAGCCATTCGGCGAAAGACAAATACCATATGATCTCACCTATACGAGGAATCTAATGAACAAAATAATGAACAAAAGAGAACCACAGACATGGAAACATGGAACAGACTGAAACATGAACAGACTGAAAGTGACCAGACGGAGGGGAGTGGGGATAATTGTGGAAAGAAGGGGAAGGGACTAGCCAAAGAACATGTAAGAAGAACACATGGACATGGACATCAGCGTGGGAATTGACTATGGGAGCAGGGTGTGGTATGGATGGAGGAGGGCAAAGGGGGAAATATTGGGACAATTGTGATAGAATAACAATGAAAAAAAGATTTAATAAAAATAAATAAGATTAAAAATAAAAAATCATGTTTAAAAACTAATGATCAAACAAACATGCATTTTTTACTAGCTGTCTAATACATAATTTTGGTTGTCTCCTTGTAGACCTGTTGGCCTTAAACCATCTTTGACCAAAATAAAAATTCTCACCTACACTTTTAAAGAGAGTAAAAAGAGAGCGAGAACACTACTGGGGTTTACATTAGGAGGTGATCGTTATGCTGGACACTTTATATTTCTTATCATACTTAATGCTTTACCAGTATGTATTATACAAAATAAAAATTAACCAAGTAATACATAATGACAATAGTTTTAAGTCATTTGCACAGACTTAGGTATTCTAAAACTCTAGATTTCTAAAATGTGGCCTGTCTCAACATCATTTTCATCACTGGTGACATATTTTGGCATTGTGCTAGAATCACAGAACATAAGTCACTTTCATTTCTTGTCCTTAGTAGCATGGAAATGTTTATATTTTAAATTAATTATATTTCATTAATTTTGATCTGCAGATTCTTTCCAATCATAATGAATTTAGAAAATTAATTATCTTGATGACAAGATACAAAAACAGGATTAGGCAAAAGGCACATTTCTAAAAACACCTAAGAAAGAAAATATCGTCTGTCATTTTAATTTATTGTCCCTTATCAATTAATTATCAAATGATATATTTCTGACATTTAGAAGAAAAAGTGCTTAAGAAATGTCAAGACTTTTTTTCCCTCCAAATATAACTTTATTTTCAGAAAGCATAACAACAGAAATGCAGGTGTCATGTAATTTGTTTTTCTTTTCACACTATAAGGTTTGCCTGGAAACTTGCATCAGCCAAACCTGATATCTGTTGCCTAGCAACCATCTGACAATCCTAAAACCTAGGTGACCTGGATATATTTCTGACTGTTAACCCTTACACAACTGAGTTAATTAAACACTTACAGACTTTTTGGGTTCCTAGGTCAAAAAAATATTGAAGTGGAATTTAATTGTAACCATAAACAATTTAATTAAGTTGATTTTCTTATTATAGGTATTAAAGAATTGGAATAAACAATAAAGACTTTTATAATAGCAATAAATTATTTTTAAAAACATAGAATAACTACTTGTATTCTCTCACCTGGTAAGCTGAAAAGTACACTGAGTAACTCTTGTAACTGAAGCCTTAGTTTCTACCTTCATCATCTGATTGATATGCACACATATTTTTCCAAAATTTTAATGTTATCAAAAAATTCTGAAAAATAAGATAATTAACATTAGCTCAGTTTGTCAATGGCAGACTTCATCAGTGCTTAAAACAAACCCATAAAGTGAAACAAGCAGATGTTAATCTGCCAAGAATTCAGGCAAACATATTAATCTCTAATGTAAATATGGAGCAATAGGATTAATGTTTGCCTTTGTTAAAAATAGTTATACTTTAATAAATACAATTACTGGATATATTACATAAGCACTCTCAAATGAAGGATAAAGAGACAAAGGAGATATTTTTTAAATTCTTTGCAAAACAGGAATTAAATAAATATGATTTTCCCACTTCTTGAGGCTAAAAAATAATCAAATGCTTTGCTGAAATCTCAGACAATGCTGTATCTTTAAAACATTAATAACCACCTGCCAAAACCAACTGTTCAAAGTTCTTCCAAAAATTTAAGCAATTATAAGTAGAATAATCTTCATCATATTAGTCAAACTATTAAATTTTATATGGCTTGAAGTGTGTGTGTGTGTGTGAATAAATAAACATTTATTTATTCAATTATTATAAGAAGATATTCTTCTTATAATCAGTATAGAATATCTTGTTATAATTGAATAAATTTATTATAAAAATCAATTTATTAAACCTTGAGTGAAAAATGAGACTCATTTGTAAATGGGCTGTTTACAATATTGAAAGATAACGCCTACTAAATGCAGAGAAAAATTTAGATTCCCCAGGAATAAAAGGCAGTACAGTTACTTATAAATGCTTATTTGAATATATAAAGTATCAGTTCAAAAACAATGAAATCGATTTATATCATTCAGTTAATTTATAAAACTAAATGTTATTCAACTGATGGTTTCTAACTCAATAAAATATTTTACTGGAGATCGTTTAACAAAGTTTAACTGGCAGAACTTGAAAGGTAATGGGAGAAAAATATAATACAACCATACATTCTAAGAGATTTGCATCAAATACAAAAAGGATGGTAACTAAAAGAAATATCAGAAGTCAGGATGTTTTGTTATTATTTTTATTACAGAGAGAAAAAATATATACCCGAAGATAGACGGAAGAATAAGGACAATAATAAAAGCTAAGAAAAAGGCACGGTTGACAGAATGGGGGGGCGGGGGGGGGCGGTGCTAATCATCATCCCTGCCACATATCCCTAAACGTCATGCCCTCTGTGCTTGTGCAAATCCTAAAACACATAGAGCAGTAGGACACTGATCCTGTAGGGCAACAGCAGGGAAGAAATTAACTTTTAATGGACACCGACTTTATTTCAGATATTTTAAAATTAAAGACCACTGAATATTGATATCAGATAAACCCAGGTGCCAGTGTAGGCTCTGCATCCACATAGCTGCGTGAACTTGGGCAAGTTATTGAACCTATACAAGGTTTTCCTTGTCAATAGTGAAGAGCTGAACCTTGTTAAAATGAAATGAAACGAAGGATGTCAAGCACGTAGAATCATGCCTGGCACATAGTGAGTGCTTAAAAGGGGTTAGGGGATTGTGAAATTGGGGGCTCCAGGATGGTACAAATATTTTGCACTGGTAAACACATTCAAAGATATTCTGATGGTCTGTCAATAAGAAATACAAGGGACTTTCATTTAGCATCTACTCTCTACCCAATTTGAGTGTATTAACTCACCTATAGTCCTAAAACCCTTTGTGAGGTGAATATAATTACTGTACTTACTCAGAAACTTCTGACTAAAATTATTTTTGCACTTAGCAGCGTTGAATCATCTAGCAGTTTTTAGAACCAATTTTGTGCCAAGTAGTCTTCCAGGTGCTCAATATACAGGAGTCAATAACTAAGACATAATGAAGGCTGCAAACCAGCACAAGTCTTCTAACACAGCCTTGTTTTATTCCAAAGACACAGTGCCTTTCCGATGCCAGTTCCTAATTGGAAACAGCTAAATTGAATGCCCTTTTCCCTGGTGGTGAGCAACAAAGAGAATTCTAACAAGGTAGCCCAATTTTAACCAGTATAAAATATCAAACCCACAGATTGAGAGCCTTTAGCATATAAATCCCAGGAGGTTAATGAAACCAGAATGTTGAAAATTAAATACAAATATAAATAATAATATAAATATATAAATATAAATATATTCAGCCATAATTGGCCAGGAGTAAATGTTGGTTTTATGTAAGCAATCAAGCTAATTACATTGTTTTAATGTTAGTAAGGATTCAAGTAAAAGGTTAATATAATAGTGCATGCATTCAACAAATATTCATTGAGCATGCCCTAAGTACCAAAGCATAATTCTTAACTCCTGAATTAGGAATTACAGAAGTAAGGATGAGCAAGAGGTATGGATGAATCTCCACGGAGTGGCAGCAAGCAGGCAATGAGAATATAGTGCTGGAGGTGCTCTGATGAAGAAAAACAGGGTGTTGTGGAAGTAGATAAAAATGTTAAAATGCAATTTCATCAGGACCTGGGGCATGAAAATTTTCCTTGAGCAAAAAAAATACATATGGACTTTGTCAGCTTAACTATCTGGGCTATGGGGGCCCAGATATTGGGCTAAACATTATTCTAGGTGTGTCTGTGAGGGTGTTTCTGGATGAGATTAACAGTGGAAATGGTAGACTGAATGAAGCCAATTGACCTCACCAATGTAGGTGGGCCTCATCCAATTCAGTGGAGGCCTGAATAGAATAAGGCAGAGTAAAGGAGAATTCACTCTCTCTGAGTGACAGTCCTCGAGCTGGGACACTTGCCTTCTCCTGCCTTTTGACTCGTACTGGAATTTATACCATCAGCTCTCCTGGGTCTCCAGCTTATCCACTGCAGATCTCGGCATTCTATTGATTGTTTCTCAGGGAAACTGTAATACCAAGGGTAAATATAAAATGGAGTGGAGAGAGAAGTGTCTCAGGCTAAGAAAATGACAGGAAAAAATCTCTAAAGCATCATAGTAAGTAAGATCTTGAGTCCAGGTTCTGGAAGACATTCCATGGAGTTGGACAAGGGAATGCTAAAGATGAACAGAGATGAAGCTAGAGAAGTATCTGGAACAAGATGATAATGGAAACTGTATTCCACATTAAGAAGCTTTACCTTTAACTGTAGGTCAGAGGGGAGCCATTCCCAGGTGTGAAATGATAGAAATAATTCTGTGTCTGCATATGAAAGAATCAGGCTAAATGGGTAATGTGAAATAAATGGGGAAGATGATGCTGATGGCCTCAAGGATGGTAGGGTTGTGGGGATGGAAAGAAGGAACTCGATTCCATTCTGAGAAGGCAGAATTGAGAAGATGCAGTGACTAACTGGAGGTCAGGTCTGTTTATGGAAAAGAAAGCATTTGGATGATAGACAGTTTTCTCAGAAAATAAGCAACTCTGGGTTGTGGCCTTTTCATTTAGATCTGTGTAGAGGAGAATTAATGAGTTCGGCTCTTCCTAACTGTAGTTTAAATGTCTGTAGCAATGAACAGTAGGAAGTTTAGAATGCAGGCATGGAACTGAGGAGAGGGACCTAGATCGGTTGTTTGCAGGCAAAATCTTTGGAACATTGAAATTGTAGCCCTTGGAGAGAATGAGGTTCCTTCTAGTGACAGAACTCACAGAACAGTCTTACACAGTAAATTGACTGAATATTAAAAATATGTAGAAGGGTCAATAAGGCACTTCATATATCTGCTTTCCATTTTCAACTCAAAATTGCTGGCAATGAGAGGGTTTATAGTATACTAGAACCAAATGCCAAAATTTATTTGCAAGAACAGCTCATCTAAGAAAGAAACAACTAGAGAAGAGAGCAGCAAGCACTGATAGAGATAAAAATTTATTACAACTAGTATTACTTAGAGCAGATATTACAGAATGTTGATATCAAATAAGATGTATTTTCAAAGAAAATACCAAGCCATTAACTTCATATAATTTAATGAACACAGAAGTGGCTATGGTTTATTCTAATTTCTTTAAAATGTATTTTGAACAATATAGGTATCCATCTGTAGTGAAACATGATACAAACTTTATCTCAAAGTGAAATCTTAAGTCCCAATTTCAAATAATTTCATATAATTCAAGAAAACTGTATCTTGATGGTACTCACACAAGGGATTCCATGCATCATGTTACATCCAATTACTGTTTAGTTGATCAAACACCAGTATGCACTATTACTCCAATAAGGCCAAAAAGTGAATCTAGAAATGTCAATATCATGGCAATTTATTATTGAGTGCATAATCCTCTTTGAAAATTGCCCTTCTTAAATATGATCCAAATAAGACAAATATAATTTTATTATTTTTCCTTTCCAACATTTTCTTGTTATTTAATGCTATAGTTTTATCCCATTTACCTTTTTCCTGTTTCCTTCTTTAGGAATTCAGTCTCCTGAGAAGGACAAGAAAACACCAATAACATTTGCAGCATACATTTAGAGAATAATACACATATTTTCCATTAAGAGCACAAAGAACTCCATGAAAAATGCAGTAAGGAAAACCTGAGATGGAGACACAAGGGTAATAATTTTAACAATGACTAATATGTGTTGAGTGATGCTACATGACAGACCCTCTGCCAAATATTTTACTTGCTAATTAACACCAGAAATGTATGTAACATAATGTTACAGAAAAAGAGGTCAGAAATAAAAAGAAAGGAAATAACACTTGTTGGACACCACACTGTGCCAGAATTTTTGCATGTATGTATTGGTGCATGCACTCTTCTCAACAACCTTATCAGGCGAAACATGGATTCAAAAACAGATCTGTTTGACCACCAAACCCTCATGCTTCTCCTGGACCATGCTGCTTTTACCTGTGCCCTGTAGCCTCATAGGGTAAGAGAAACCCTGATCTTAAGATAACTCAAAATCATGCTGATAGAAAACTATCAAGAAACAAAAAAGGTTCTGGAATGAAAAAAAAAAAAAATCCTGACTTAAAAAAAATACAACATGTCAGAACTAACGGCTTACTGAATAAAGGAAAACAAAAAAAGGCATGGTCATGACACAGTTCTTGGAAATTCAGATTAAAAGCCAATGAAAAATTTTCAGTCATGACAAATGAGCTATGCTGCTTTGAACAGAAGAGTAGGTATACTCATATAACTTGAGACATGAAAGGTCATCTTTTCTGAAAAAAATTAAAAAAGAGTTATAGAAGGAAAGCACCTCAAAGACCAATTGCTAGCTAGCTCCTTTCTGAAAAAATAAAATGTTCTTATTACAAAATACTGGGTTTTTCAACAAAATGTCCCTATATTTTTAAATGATCTCATAACAGTTTAAAATATGATATATAAATATGGTTATTTTTAGTTGCATTTACAGAGTAAATTATTGGAGAGCTTGACCTAACATAAGAAAAAATATCAGTGAAAGGTCAGATCTTGTCTTATATACATGCAGAAATAAACCACATAGCTGTAATTCCAAGATTCTGGCAACAAAGGCCAAACCAGAGGGTCATTAAGAGAAACTTCTGTTCCATAGATCAAGGAAAACTGTCCTGAGATCCACTACATTGTGGAAAAGCTTTGAAGACTAGATATGATCCTAATTCTAATTACTGTCACTGGATTTTAAAGAAATATCCCATGAAATAAAAGTAGAGGCCAGGACCTCTCCCACAATAGACGTATACACAAAAGTGGTATAGGACATCAGGGCTAAGAAAAGAGTGAATAGTGTTTCCCATTAGTGGCAGATATATGAGTCTGGAATTTTTGTCAGGGTATATATTATTGCAAGGATATCTTGGGAAACAAAGATGCTTTAATGTGTTATTATTCTTTCATTCTGAGAAAAATACAATTGTAACCCTAAATGGTACGTCTCTTATTCTAATGAAAATGGGATTGCTCTTGGGATTGGATTTTAGAGGACTAGAAATTTACAGATCAGAGGATGAGATGAAAAATTTGCTTGACTCTGACAAAGCAATGAGCTGTAGCACCATGTTAATGAAGCACCAGAAACATGGCCAAGCAGACTTGCATCTTCACTGACTTGTTAGCAAATATAAAAATCCTGTCTTCTCTGCAATCAACTACCTCAGGTACACCTACATGAAGAAAAGGAAGTCATTATGGTAATACCATCAAATTGCAATATAAGCTTCCCTTAATCCATTAATTTTCCTTAAATTTCCATGAGTGTAATTTAGTTATTCTTAAATTAATAATCTAAATAAATATTAAAGGCTTTTTAAAGTGCAAAAATAAAACATGTCAGTTTTGTCAAGGTTGTCATCAATTTTTTTTCTTTAAAGAAACACAAAGGAGAAAATTACTTGAAGTAGAGAACAGAATTTAAATAGCCATACCTAGAATATCTAGATCTGCATATATTTTTAAGATGAATTGATATTCATTCTAGTTTCTCCTAATTTCAATGAATTCAATGTTCCTTCCCCATGAGTTAATTCAAATGCCCAGAGTTTTACTGTTTTTGTAGAAAAATATCTCTTCACATTGTGTCCTTGACTAAATGACATGGAGGGCACACACCCTACAAAGAAAAAAAGTTGAAGAACATGATATAATAAAAGCAAAGTTTACTATCCTTTTGATAATTTCAAAATTTTGAACTTCATGGAATTTGTGGGCCTTTGACACTGTGACCTTGTGAACTACATACAGCATGTACATTTTTAAAAAGATTTTATTTATTTATATATTTATTTATTCATTCGTTCATTCATTTATATTTTTTTACTGATTATGCTATCAGTGTTGTCTGACTTTTTTCTCCCCTTCAACCCCTCCACCCCATCCCATCACCCACACCCCCTCTTACTACATGTCTAAGAATTGTACTTAACAGTTCTTTGGCTTCTCAATTTCCTGTACTATTCTTAACCAGCCTGGCTCTTTCATTTTGTTTTGTTTTCCTTTCTTTTGTCAACATTTTCCCACCACCACTTTCCTGAGCCACACCCATCCCCAATTCCCACCTTGAATCCTTCCCCTGCTTGGCTTTGTCAATGGGTCCTTTATGAATGGGTCCTTGATGGCCCTTCCCCTTCTTTTCCCCAGTTATCCCCCTCACCCCTCACCTCTGGTGCCTGTCAGTTTGTTTTTTGTTTCAGTGTTGCTGGTTATATTTTGCTTGCTTCTCTGTTTTGTTGATTAGGTTCCACTGATAGGTGAGGTCATATGGTATCTGTCTTTCACCACCTGGCTTATTTCACTTAGCATAATGCTCTCCAGTTCCATCCATGCTGTCACGAAAAGTAGTAGCTTATTCATTCTGCTATATAGTGTTCCATTGTATAATAGTACCACAGTTTTTTGATCCACTAATTTACTGTTGGGCACTTAGGTTGCTTCCAATTCTTGGCTATTGTAAATTTTGCTGCTATGAATATTGGGGTACATAGGTTCTTTCGAATTGGTGTTTCGGGACTCTTAGGGTATAATCCCAGCAGTGGAATTACTGGTTCAAAAAGCAGTCCCATTTTTAGTTTGAGAAAATTCCTAACAGTTTTCCACAGTGGCTGCACCAGTCTACATTCCCACCAAAGGTGTACTAGGGTTCCCTTTTGCCCGCACCCTCACCAGTACTTGCTATTTGTTTTGTTTATGATGGCAAATCTGGCTGGTGTGAAGTGGTATCTCATTGTGGTTTTAATATGCACCTCTTTGATGGTTAGTGATGCTGAGCATCCTTTCATATGTCTCTGGGCCCTCTGTATGTCCTCCTTGGAGAAGTGTCTGTTAGGTTCCTTTGCCCCCATTTTTTCCTTTGATTGTTTGTCTTCCTGGAGTGGAATCATGTAAGTTCTTTATATATTTTGGAGGTCAAACCCTTGTCAGAGGTATCATTGGCACATATGTTTTCTCATATGGTTGGTTCCCTTTTCATTTTGCTGATGTTTTCGTTAGCCATGCAGAAGCTTCTTATTCTGATGAAGTCCCATTTGTTTATTCTTTCCTTTATATCCCTTGCTCTAGGGGACATATAGATGAAAATATTTCTGTGTGGAATATCTGAGATTTTCCTGCCTATGTTCTCCTCTAGGACTTTTATACTTTCACAGTTTATATTTAAGTCTTTTAACTATATTGAGTTTGTTTTTGTGCGTGGTGTAAGCTGGCGGTTGAATTTCATTTTTTTGCCTGTAGCTGTCCAGATCTTCCAACACTATTTGTTGAAGAGACTATTTTTAATCCATTTTGTTAATGGACCACAGAGACATGGGTTTATTTCTGGTCTATCTATTCTGTTCCATTGATCTATGTGTCTGTTCTTATGCCAGTACCAGACTGTTTTGATTACAGTGGCCTTATAATTTAGTTTGATATCAGGTATAGTGATCCCTCCTATTTTGTTCTTCTTTTTCAAAATGGCTGCAGCCATTTAGGGTCATTTATGTTTCCACATAAATTTGGAAATGTTTGTTCTATGTCTGTGAAATATGTCATTGGTATTTTAATAGGGATTGCATTGAATCCATAAACTGCTTTGGGTAGTATGGACATTTTGATGATATTTCCTGTCCATGAACATGGTTTATGCTTCCATTTATTTGTGTCTTCCATAATTTCTTTCTTCAGTGTTGTGTATTTTTCTGACTACTGGCTTTTACCTCCTTGGTTAGGTAGATTCCTAGGTACTTTATTTTTCTTGTTGCTATAGCAAATGAGATTGTTTTCCTGATTTCTGATGCTGAGATTTCATTGTTGGTACACAAAAATGCTTTCAATTTCTGAATATTGACTTTGTATCCCACTGTTTTGCCAAATTCACTTATTAGGTTGAGTAGTTTTTTCGTGGAGTCTATAGGGTTTTCTATGTACACTATAATGTCATCTGCAAACAATGACAGTTTTATTTCTTCCTTTCCTATTTGGATGCCTTTTATTTCATTTTCTTGTGTGACAGCTGTGGTTAGGACCTCCAATACTATGTTGAATAGAAGTTATGAAAGCAGATATCCTTGTCTTGTTCTCAGTCTTAGTGGGAAAGCTTTTCATTTTTGCCCATTCAGTATGATGTTGGCTGTAGGTTTTTCGTATATGACCTTTATTATGTTCAGGTATGCTCCCTTTACTCCCACTTTTCTGAGTGTTTTTATCATAAAACGGTGCTGTACCTTATCAAATACTTTTTTCTACATCTTTTGATATGATTTTTGTCTTTCCTTTTATGTGATATATTACATTTATTGATTTGCAAATATTATACCATCCTTGCATTCCTGGGATGAATCCCACTTGATCATGGTGTATGATCTTTTTGATGTATTGCTAAATGCAGTTTACCAATATTTTGTTGAGGATTTTAGCATCTATGTTGATCAGGGATATTGGCCTAGAGTTTTCTTTCTTTATTGTGTCTTAATCTGGTTTGGGAATTAGAATGTTACTGCCTCATAAAAAAATTTAGGAGTCTTCCTTATTCTTGGATTTTTGGAATAGACTGAGAAGGACAGGGACATATCTTCCTTAAATATTTTTAAAATTCACATGAGAAACCATCTGGTCTAGGGCTTTTGTGTGTCTGGAGTTTTTTGATTACTGCTCTAATTTAACCAGCTGTTATTGGTCTGTTCAGGCTTTCTGCTTCTTCTTCATTCAGTTTTGATAGATTACATGTTTCTAGAAAATTTGTCCAGTTCACCCAGGTTTTCAAAATCTTGGCATATAGTTGTTCATAAATTTCTTACAATCCTTTGTATTTCTGTGGTATCAGTTGTGATATCTCCTCTTTCATTTCTGTGTTTATTTATTTGGATCCCTTCCCTTTTTTTCTTTGTGAGTCTGCTTAAAGCTTGTTGCTTTTATTTATCTTTTCAAAGAACCAGCTCCTGGATTTACTGATCCTTTTCATTGTTCTTTTAGTCTCTATGTCATTCAATCCTGTGCTCATCTTGATTATTTCCTTCCTTCCTTCTATTAGCTCTGGGCTTTGTTTGTTTTTGTTTCTCCAGTTCTTGTAGATGTAGGGTTAGGTAGTTTATTTGAAATGTTTCTATCTTCTTTTGGTAGGCCTGTATTGCTATGAACTTTCCTCTCAGGACTGCCTCCACTGTGTTCCATAGGTTTGGATCTTTTGTGTGTTCATTTTCATTTGTTTCCACAACAGAAGAAATTTTTTATTTCTTCTTTGATCTCATTATTGACTCATTCATTGCTTAATAGCATGCTATTCAGTCTCCATGAGTTTTACTGTGTTTGTGTTTTTTTCCCCAACACTGGTTTGTTGTTTTAAGTCTTTGTTTTCTGAGAAAATACTTGATATGATTTCAATTTTCTTAAATATGTTGAGGCTTCTTTTGTGTCCTATCACATGGTCTATCTTTGAAAATGTTCCATGTGCATTTGAAAAGAATGTGTATTTTGCTTCTTTGGATGAAAAGTTCCATATATATCAGTTAAGTTCATGTGATCTAATGCATCATTCAGTTCCACAATATCCTTGTTGATAATTTTGTTGGGAAGATCTACCCATTATTGATAGTGGGGTGCTGAAATCTCCTACTATAAGTGCACTGCTGTCTATATCTTTCTTGAAGTCCCCCAGGATTTTCCTTACATATTCAGTTGCTCCTATTATGGGTGCATATAAGTTTATAATGTTTATGTCTTCTTAATGGATTCTTCCTTTGAATATTATGAAGTATCCTTCTGTGTCTCTTTCTATGGCCTTTGTTTTGAAGTCTATTTTGTCTGATATAACTATTGGTACCCTGGCTTTTTTTTCCTGTCCACTTGCTTTGAATATTTTTTTCCAACTCTTTACTTTCAGTCTGTATAGGTCTTTTGTTCTGAGGTGGGTCTCTTGTAGGCAGCATATGTGTGGGTCCTGTTTTCTTATTCATTCAGCAACTCTATGTCTTTCAATTGGAGCATTTAATCCATTTACATTTAAAGTTATTATTGATAGGTACTTATTCATTTTTTTTCCTTTGTATGTGTTCCTCTCTCTCTCACTCTTTCTTCACTTTCTTAAAGCAGTCCCTTTTACATATCTTGCAATGTTCATTTGGTACTGGTGTATTCTTTTAGCCTTCTTCTGTCTCAGGAATTCCTTATTTACCTTCCTATTTAATTAAGAGCCTTGCTGGGTAGAGCAGTGATGGTTGCAGGCCTTTGCTTTTCATTACTTAGAATATTTCTTGCCATTCCCTTCTGGCTTGTAATGTTTTTGTGGAGAAGTCAGCTGCTAGCCTTACAGGGGCTCCCTTGTATTTACTGCCTGTTTCTCCCTTGGTGCCTTTAAGATTCTTTCTTTGTCTTTGGTATTTGCCATTTTAATAATGTTATGTCTTACAGGGGCCTCTTTGGGTTTCTCTTCATTGGAACCCTCTGTGCTTCCTGGACTTATGTGATGTTTTCTCTCCTCAAATTGGGGAAGTTTCCCATCATTACTTTTTCAAACAGGTTTTCTATCCCTTGTTCCTCTTCTCCTTCTGGTATTCCTATTATGTGGATATTATCACGTTACATGTTGTCCTGCATTTCCCTTAAACCCTCTTCATTCTGAGTCTTTTTTTTTTCATTTTCTTGCTCTTTCTCAGAGTTTTATTTACTACCATGTTCTCCAGCTTGCTGATTCAATCTTCTGCTTCATATAGCCTGCTTTTGATTCCTTCCACTGTGTTAATTCTGAAATTGTATTCTTCATTATCTCTTGGTTCTTGTTGATAGTTACTATGTCCTTTTTCATGCTGATACAGTTTATAGTAGGTTCCTCATAGTTTCCCTGTAGTTTTTGATAATTCTCACTGAGCTCAATGAGTTCATTGAGTTCCCTTGTAACCACTGTTTTGAACTTAATATCTGATAGTTTACTTGCCACTATTTCATTTAGTAATTTTCTGAGGATTCCTCCTTTCCTTTCGTTGGGGGTTGTTTCTTTGCCTTCCCTTTTTCTGGCTGCCAGAGCAAAATTACAGAGCCCAGGAAACAAACCCACACTCAAAAAAATAACTCCCCCTCTTCAATCCCACAATCAACAGCTAATGAACCAGTATTGATAAGGCTGTAAAGAGATTAAGACTATTAAGAAAGGAGAGAAATACAGTACAGTATAAAACCTAGTGACTTAATATGCACAAACTTGATGGACAAGAAATAAATGCTAAAAAGCTATGCAGTAAAGAACGGAGAAGAGCACAGTGGAATCGTCTCTGTGGCCTCCAGTATTTACAACTGTTTTTTCTTTTTGGATCTGCCTCTGCTGATGTCAAGATATTGACCCCATCTGACCTTAGGTAGCCTGTTTAAGAGTTCCAGGGATCTACTGTCTATGGCCATCTCCTTCAATTGTTAATCTAGTCACTCTCTGCTCAGCAGTCAGGCTTAAGCACCACAGGGTAGGGCAGAATCCTTCCGGGGTCAGGGCTATTGTTTCCCCTCAGGCTGCTGCTCAGAGGGGAGTGGTCTATGTGAGCTGGATGACTGCTGCTTTATAGGGGATGACTCAGCACTGCAATCCCAGAAGCTACTCTCTTAGTTCTCTCCCCAAAGTCTCCATCCCCACTATCTCCTCAAGTGTCTCTAGTCTACTCTGCCCCCAAGCCTTTGCAGGGATATACTGTCTGTGGCTGCCACTGTGTACTCAGTAGTCAGCCTTAAGCACCATGGAACCAGGGCAGAGTCTTTCCTGGGGGCAGGGCTACTGTTTCCTCTCAGGTTGCCACTGCTCAGGGGAGTGGTCTGCCTGAGCAAGATGGTTGCTGCCACATGGGGGATGACTCAGCACTGGAATCCCAGATCCCTGAGGCTACTTTCTCAGTTCTCTCCCCAAAAGCCTCTGTCCCCAGTCTCTCCTCAGGTATCTCTAGCCCACTCTGTCCCCACCTTTGCCAGAGCCCAGGGTAAGTGGCTTCAGATGAAAATTTATGTGCTGGCCCTTTAAATGGTTCCTTCAGTCTCTAGCTGTCCATCTCTGGCAGAGAGCAATTCTGCCACTTTTCACATCTGGCTGTTATCTGTGTACTTTTTGGGCTCTGGTGCTCTAGGCTAGGGATCCCAGTTTAGGGTTTACACCCCACTCTTCCCAGGGTAATCCAATTGGTCACTTAATTATTCCTCCAGTGCTGCTGTCTGTGGGTGCCTAGTCAGCCTTCTTGAGTCTCCACTGCACTCCTCACCAGTCAGGTGGTGCTGAAGATGATTCTTCTCTGTTTGAGGTTGTAAGTCTTCTCTCTCACTATTGTTCAGTTGTTTGTTCCAGGTAAGTTTTCCACAATTTAGTTGTAATTCCAGAGTAGTCCTGGGAAGAGGTCAGTGTGACTTCCATTCACTCCTCTGCCATCTTCCTCACCAGCATGTTTTTTCTTCAGTGATGGAAAAGTTCAAACATACGCAAATGTGAGAAAATAGTATAATGAAAACACATTTTATCTTCTACTTATCTTATAAATTAACATTAACTAATCTCAGCATGTCTTTTAAAATGATATGCCCTCATCAAAGGCAATAAACTCTGAAGTGCAAAGTAGTAAATTTACTACCATATTTTCTATTATACATTATAATTTAGGTTTAAACCGGATCCTATAAACCCAAGAGTTTAATACACTTCCCTTTCATTAACTACTTAGGTTTATGGGATCCAGTTTAAACATAAATTTTATATATATAAAAATTTTATGTATAAATATTATTGTTATACACACATATAACATATGTGCATAACAAAAATATATATATATATTTTATATATATATAAAACTTACATTTATTGATTACTTTATGTATAAACATATAACCTCTATGCTCTTTGATGGGTACTGACCTCAACTGGACAACATAACACAGGAGTGCTAGTTCTGGGTCCACCCAACACACTAGATAAAACTACACATCACTTACATCTTATATTTTCCGCCATCACTTTCATACTTTCCTGGGTTATGACATTAAAAGTCACTTCCAGCCCTAAGATCTTGTGTTTTCAAGAGAATACATTTCAGTTGTATGAATACCAGAATTATCATTATCACTTAAGATTCTATTCTAACTCCAACACCTTTACCACAAAATTTTTATTTTTCTTTCATTAAAAGATATGTTTAAATTTTTCAACTGTGCACAAACTATAAGTTAAACTAACAGTGAACTGATAACCAGGAAGTATGCTGTATAACAATCAAATATAAATTCTTTTTTTATTATTTCCATGTCATAAGGAGAATTCTTAAAAGAATGGGGTATTTCTATAAACTTGTCCATTAGTAGTATGAATGCAAACTATATATAATTAAGGAATACTGAAATTTGTGAAAATTGGGTGAGTGTCGCCAAATACAAGGACAGTAAAGTGTACTCTCCCCAGATTAGCAGAAAAGACTTTAATTTTGAAGACCCATAACAGCTCAGAACTGGACAGGAATTAGTACTAGTTTTCTGTTTTATGGTAACCACTTATTTAGTGGCTTAAAACAACATGAATTTTTATCTTACAGTCCTGTAGGTCAGAAGAGTTACCCATATCTCAGGGCTAAAATCAAGGTGTCAGTAGGGCTGCCTTTCTTTCTGTAGACCCTGGGGGAAAACCTATTTCCTATTCTTTCTAGGGTTGGCAGAATTCATTTCCATGCAATTATGGGGCTAAAGACTTTGTGTCCTTATGGTTGTCAACATCTTAGGCCACTCAGCTTCCAGAGTCCTCTCTCCAGTCTTGGCACATAGAATACTACATCTCTGAGGCAGCAATGAGACATCAAAGTCCTTCTCACACAGCCATCTGTCTCCTATACAACCAGGAAAGGTCCTCTGAAAGGTATTCAACAAATAGCTCATGTGATAAAGTCAGAAAATTTAGGATATTCTCCCTATCTCAAGGTCCATAGCTTTATTCACATTTGCCATGTAAGGCAACATATTCCCAGGCAATGAGGATTAAGGTATGGATATCTGTGGGAAGTCAATCATTATTATTATTCCACCTCCCAATGAATTACATCTTCAAAAACAGTAGTAATTGACCTGTTCCCCAAAGTCCAAACTCAGAAAGGGCATTCATTTTTCTATTCAGTTGCTCCTTTATTCATCATCTATTAAATGTTTATTATGGGAAAGGTAGCACTAAACCAGGTGATAAGAAAATAGCAATCAATAAAACACACATCATGCACTTTGAGTGTGTGTTCTGAAGGAAAGTATACTAGGGTTTTCTTAGGACTTACTGCAGAAGGAACTGACACAGTACTGGCATAGATGCTGTCAAGGAAAGCACCCCTTGAGCAAGCAACATTAAACTGAGAAATGAAAGATAAGTAGGAGTTCACCAAAAAGACTGGTGATGGGAACTAAGAAACTAAGTATAAAAAGAAGACATGAGAGACAAAAAGAACAGTATGTGAATAGGTGATGAGGTGTAGGGAACATGGCCTATTGTAGGAATAAGTAAAGGACAGGAGAGAGAATCCAGAGACCAGGCCTCCATTAATATCTGCAGAGTCTATTAATATGTGCAGAGTCCAGGAAACAGTCCCATTGCAGAAGCCTAACCAACTTTCCTCCCCACCCTGGATCCACCCTGCCCTTCTCAGGCTTCACATTTGTGTGTAAACACCGCAGTCTATGTGTCCGAATTCCTTCCATCCTTTCCAAGAGGTCACCTCTTCACTACCATGAGGTGGAGGGGAGCACACTGGTGACTTGACCTGTCATTGAAAAGACAGAATTGGGAAAGAGGCTCCTAAAGGTCCTAAACGTGAGCTAGGACTATTTAAGTTCTGGGGTCCATGGGGTGCCTCCTCTTGATCTGGCAGATTCCTTACCCCACGAGGGGGCATAAGGCTGAAGCGCAGCTATCGTACACAATGCATATTTAAAAAAAACCCTGGCACAGGCAGAGGTTAAATTCTGAACCTTATTAGCATTTTGTTTTCATAAAATATGACTTCAATAAGCAAAACTTCCACTGACAATACTGCATGTAAAACACTAATTTGCTAAATCAATATTTTGCTTTTTTCTCAATTATTTTTTATTTAATATTTATTGAATTTATTACCATTTCTATTTAACCCCCTTATACACCCTCCTTCCCACAGTCACCACACTGTTGTCCATGTCTGTGGGAGCTCGACCCCCTTGGTATGTGTACCTGTGACACCAAGAGCAGAGTTCTGAATGCAGAACTTGGCATGAATGCAGCCACTGAAGGGGAACCAGTGTTCCCTCCCTCTCGGTTGTCCTGGTGAACATTAACTGACCGTTCTCTCACCCCTCTCCTCCCTTACCCCGGGAACAGATGCAATTGTTAGCAATTCTATGCACCCTTAGTAACCAGCCTCAATTAAAACCCTGGAAACCTGGGAATGGGGGTGTCCTCCTTGGAGGGGCACTCTCCTTCTCTCCCCAGGCTTGCAGTGCTGCAATGCTTCCTGTGTTTTTCTCTCACCCAAACACCCACAGGACAGAGACAGACACATGTCCATGAGTCTTTTTTCCTTTTTGTTCAATCCCTCCAACCCCTAACTGCCCCCCAACTCTCATCCTGCTCTGCATCTGTAAGTCTGTCCCTATTTTCCATGTTAGTTCAGTTTGTTCCTTAGATTCCACATATAAGTGAAATCATATGCTATTTGTCTTTCTCTGACTGGCTTATGCACTTAGCATAAAGTTCTCCAGGTCCATCCGTACTGTCGCAAAGGGTAAAATTTTCTTTTTTAGGGCCAAGTAGTATTCCATTGTGAAAAGTTACATAAGTTGTTTTATCGACTCAACTGCTGATGGACACTTGGTTTGCTTCCATATCTTGGCAATTGTAAATAATGTTGCAATGAAGATAGGGGTGCTTAGATTCTTTCAAATTAGTGTTTTGGGTCCCTTTGAATATATTCCCAAAAGTAGGATAGCTAGGTTGAAAGACACATCCATTTTTAATTTTTTGAGGAATCTTCATACTGCTTTCCACAGTGGTTGCACCAATCTGCACTGCTATCAACAAAGAAAAAGGGATCCCCTTTCTCCACATCCTTGTGAGTACTTCTTGTTTGTTGATTTATTGATGATAACCATCCTGACAGGTATTAGTTACTTATAGTGGTTTTAATTTTCATTTATCTGATGATTAGTGACACTGAGCATGGTTTCATATGTCCATTGGCCATCTGTATGTCCTCTTTGGAGAAGTGTCCACTAGGTCCTTTGTCCATTTTTTAATTGGGTAGTTTGCTTTTTTGGTGTCGAGTGTCATAAGTTCTTTATAAATTTTGGATATTAACCCTTTATCAGATGGATCAGTGAATATGTTCTCCCATTCTGTGGGTTGTCTTTTTATTGTGTTGATGATTTCCTTTGTTGTGTAAAAACTTTTTAGATCGATGTAGTCCAATTTCTTTTTTTGCTTTTGTGTCCCTTGCCTCAGGAGATATATATGATAAAATATTGCTATAAGCAATGTCTGAGGCATTGCTATGTTTTCTTCTAAGGTATTTATGATTTTGGGTCTAACATTTAAGTATTTGATCTATTTTGAGTTTATTCTTGTGTGTTGTGTGAGGTGATCTAGTTTCATTTTTCTGCATGTATCCATACAATTTTCCCAACACCATTTATTGAATAAACATCATTTATTTAATAATAAATCATTAGCCTATTGCATGTGTTTGCTTTCTCTGTCAAATATTAATTGATTGTAAAGGAGTGGGTTTATTTCTACGCTCTCTATTCTGTTCCACTGATATATGTGTCTGTTTTTATGCTAGTACCATGCTGTTTTGATTACTATGGGTTTTTAGTATGGTTTGGTATTAGGTAGTGTGTTTCCTTTCACTTTGTTCTTCTTTCTCAGGACAGCTGTAGCTATGCAGGGCTTTTTGTGATTCTACGTAAATTTTTGAAATATTTGTTCTAGTTCTGTGAAATGCATCATTGGATTCTTGATAACAATTTCATTGAATCTATAGTTGGCTTCAGGTAGTATGGACATTTTAAATATATTAGTTCTTCCTATCCATGAACACAGTATGTGCTTCCGTTCATTGTATCTTTTTCAATTTCTTTCTTCAGTGTCTTCTAAGTTTCCAAGTACAGGTCTTTTACATTGTTAGTTTGGTTTATTCCTAGGTATTTTTATTCTTTTAGAAGCAACTGTGAATAGGATCGCTTTCTTGATTTCCCCTTCTCTTAGTTTGTTATTGGTATAAAAAATACAACTGATTTCTGGATATTAATTTTGTAACCTGTTATTTTGCTGGATTCATTTATCACTTCTATTAGTTTCTTGGTGAAATCTTTGTGGTTTTCTACATACAGTATGATGTCTACTGCACAGTTTTTACTTCTTCCTTTCCCATTTGGATGCCTTCTATTTCCTCTTCTTGTCTGATTGCTGTAGCTAGGACTTCCAGTGCTAATGTTGCCTAAGAGAGGTGAAAACGGACATCCCTGTTTTGTTCTCAATCTTAAGGAGAATGATTGTAGTTTTTTCCTGTTCAGCATGATACTGGCAGTGGATTTGTCATATACGGTCATTATTATGTTTAGGTATGTTCCCTCTAATCTCACTTTGCTGAGAGATTCTATCATAAATCGGTGCTGGGTTTTATCAAATGATTTTTCTGCATCTACTGATATGATCATGTGGTTTTTATCTTTTGTTTCATTTATGTGGTGAGTCACATTTATTGATTCGTGAATATTGTACCAACCTTTCATTCCTGGAATAAATATCACTTAATCACCGTGTATGCTCTTTTCAATGCTTTGCTTTATTTGGTTTGCTAATGTTTTATTAAGCATTTAAGAGTCTATATTCATTAGGGATATTGGCCTATAATTTTCTTTCTTGGTAGTGTATCTTGTTTTGGAATTAGGATAATGCTGACCTTGTAAAGTGAGTTTAGGAGCCTTCCCTTCTCTTGAATGTTTTCAAATAGAGAAGGACAGGTGTTAATTCTTTTCAGAATGTTTGGTAAAATTCACCAGTGAAGGCATCCAGTCCAAGCCTTTTGTTTCTTGGGAGTTTTTTTATTATTACTTCAATTCATTAGGTGTAATTGTCTATTCAGGTTCTCTGATTTTTCCTGATTTAGTTTTAGAAGACTGTATGTTCTAGGAATTTATCCACTGTATCCAGGTTGTCCAGTTTGTTGGCAGATAAGTTGTTCATAATATTTTTTTCCTTTGTCTTTCTTTGGTATCAGTTGTTAATTCTCCTCTTTCATTTCTGACTTTATTTAATTGGGTCCTCTTTTTCTCTCGATGAGTCTGGTTAAAGGTGTCTCAATCTTGTTTACCTTTCAAACAACAGGTCTTGGATTCACTGATATTTTGTATTGTTTTTTAGACTTTATTTAGTTTATTTCTGCTCTGGTATTTATTATTACCTTCTTTCTATTCACGTTGGGCTATGTTTGTTGGGTTTGCTTTTTTTTTTTCCAATTTTCTTTAAGTGTAAAGTTAGATTGTTTATTTGATCTCTTTCTTGTTTTTTGTTTTGTTTTGTTTTTTTGGTTTTGTTTTGTTCTTGTTTTTGATATAGGCCTGTAATGCTATGAATTTCCCTCTTAGGATTGCTTTCCAAGTGTCCCATAGATTTTGAATTGTTGAGTTCTCATTTTCATTTGTTTTAAGGTATCTTTTGATTTCTTCCATGATCTTGTTGTTGACCCATTCATTGTTTAATAACATGCTATTTAGCTTCCATGTCTTTGCCCATTTTTCAGCGTTCTTCCTGTGTTTGATTTCTAGTTCAAAAGCATTGTGGTCAGAGAAGATGCTTGGTATGATTTCAATCTTCTTAAATTTATTGAGACTTATTTTATGCCCTAACACATGGCCTATTCTAGAAAACGTTCCATGTGCACTTGAAAAGTATGTGTATTCTGCTGCTTTGGGGTGAAATGTTCTGAAGATATCAATTAAATCCACTTGATTCTCTATAGAGTGTCATTTAAGGCTGCTGCCTCCTTGTTGATTTTCTGCCTGGAATATCTATCCATTGAAATCAATGGGGTGTTAAAATCCTCAACTATGACTATATTTCTGTCGATCTCTCCTATCAAGATTTACTTTACATATTTAGGTGCTCCTGTGTTGGGTGCGTAAATGTTTACTAGGGTTCTATCCTCTTGTCATATTGTTACATTTATCATTATGTAGTGTCCTTCTAAGTCTTTTACTATAGCCTTGGCTTATTTTAAAGTCTGTTTTTTCAGATATAAGTACTACTACTCCAGCTGTTTTTTCCTTTCCATTTTCATGAAATATCTTTTCCCATCCCTTTATTTTTAATCTGTGTGTATCTTTTAATCTGAGGAGGTTCTCTTGGAAGCATCATATATGAGTCTTATTTTCTTATGCATTCAACTATCCTATGCCTCTTCGTTGAAGCATTTAAGCCATTTACATTTAAAGTGCTTATTGATAGATACATATTTAGTGACATTTTATTGTTAACACTATTTACCTCTATTTTCTTTTTCTTTCTCTTTTGCTTCTTCTCCTTCTTAAAGCAAGATCTTTAACATTTGTTGCAGTACTGGTTTCGTCTTAACAAACTCCTTAGTTTTTTCTTGTCTGGGAACCTCCTTATTTCTCAATCAATTTATTTTACTCTTTTTTTATTGTTGTTCAATTACAGTTGTCCCCATTTCCCCCCATTACTTTCCCCTGCCCTACCCACACCCCCACCTCCCATATTCAATCCTACCCCCCCTTGTCTTTGTCCATGTGTCCTTTATACAAATTCCTTGATGACTCTTCTTCATTCTCCTGTTATCCTCCTCCCCCCACCCCTTTGGTTACTGTCAGTTTGTTCTTTATTTCCATGTCTCTGGTTCTATTTTTCTCATTTGTTTGTTTTGTTGATTAGGTTCCACTTACAGGTGTGATCATATGGTATTTGTCTTTCATCACCTGGTTTATTTCATTTAGCGTAATGCTCTCTAATTCCATCAACAAACAAGTGCTGGTGAGATTGTGGAGAAAAGAGAACCACAGTACACTGTTAGTGGGAATGCAGACTGGTACAGCCACTGTGGAAAACAGTATGGAATTTCCTCAGAAAACTAAAAATGGAACTGCCTTTTGACCCAGCAATTCCGCTACTGGGATTATACTCAAAGAATCATGAAACACCAATTCAAAAGAACCTATGCACCCCAATGTTCACTGCAGCATTATTTACAATAGCCAAGTGCTAGAAACAGCCTAAGTGCCCATCAGTAAATTAGTGGATCAAAAAACTGTGGTACATTTACACAATGGCATACTATGCAGCAGAAAGAAAAAAGGAACTCCTAGCCTTCACATCTCCTTTGATTTTAAATGATAGCCTTGCTGGTTTAAGTAGCCTTCATTGTAGGTCTGTGCTTTTCATCACATTGAATATTTCGTGCCACTCACTTCTGGCCTAAAATGTTTCTGTTGAGAAATCAGATGACAGACTAATTGGTGCTCCCTTGTATGTAACTACCTGCTTTTCTCTTGCATCTTCTACGATTTTCTCTTTTCTTTAAGCCTTGTCATTTTAATTATGATGTCTCTTGGTATAGACTTTTTTGGATCCAACTTGTTTGGGACTCTTTGAGTTTCCTAGAATTGTGTGCCTTTCTCCTTCACCAGATTAGGGCAGTTTTCAATCACTATTTCTTCAAATAGGTTCTCAACCCCTTGTTCACTCTCTTCTTCTGGTATTCCCGTGATGGAAATGTTGTTATGCTTCATGTTGTCCAAAATATTTCTTAAGCTCTACTAATTTTTTCAGTCATTTTTTTGTTGTTTTGTTTTTGCTGCTCTGCTGGGTGTTTTTTTCCTACCCTGTCCTCCAAATCACTGATTCAATCATCTGCTTCATCTGACCTAATGTTTATTCTTTCCAGTGTATTATTTATTTCTGACTGGTCTTTTTTATAGTTTCTATGTCTTTTTTCATGCTGTTTAATCATTACTGTAAACTTTCTATCTGATAAAATGTTTGCCTCTATTTCATCTAGCTATTCTTCTGGAGAATTCTCTTGTTCTTTCATTTGGGGTCTGTTTCTTTGTTTCCCCATTTAGGCCTCTTCCTTGTATTTGTTTCTGTGTATTAGGTACATCTGCAAAGACTGGTATAGGCCTTTGTCAGATGCTGCTTGTGACTAGCCCTGGTCAATCTGTTTGGAGTTATCAGTGATCCACAGCAAGTGGCTCCCTCTGCTGGGTGTGTGTGCAGAAAGTACCAGGTTGTGAACGAAGGCAGGGTTTTGCCAGCACCAGTCAAGTGTGAGGGTCAGTTGAAGTCTCATGGAGCTCCCAGAGATTTGCCTTGGTTTTAAACTACTCCGTGATATAGCCTCAAACTGCAGTCAGCTGCCCAGCTTCAGCTCCACAGAGTGGGGCAGAGTAATTCCTGTGGTCAGGGCTATTGCTTCCCCTCAGAGTGATGCCGTTCAGGTAGGAGTGCTCTGCCCGCAAAGGATGGCTTCTACAATATGGGGAATGATAACACAGGGATCCTTGTGGCTGTTCCTTCAGTTTTCTCCCCAGAGCCACCAGGCCCAGACTCTCCTTAAACATCTCTAGTCCAATCTGCCCACCCTCCGCTGGATCCCAGGCTAAGTGGCAGAAAACAAAATTTTGTGCATTGGGTTTTTAACAGGTTCTCTGAGTCTCTAGTCCTCTCTCCCTGGCAGACAGAAACCTTGTTGCTTTTCACAGATGGATGTTATGTGGGCACCTCTTTGGTTCTGCTGCTGTACGCTTGATAAGCCCAGCTTGGGGTTTGGACCCAACACTTCTCAGGGGTAATTCCAGACACTAAAATATCCCTCCAGAACTGTAGCTGCCACCCATGGGAGCCCAGTCAGCCCTCTTTCATCACCTCCACACTCCCTACCAGTCTCAATGTGGTAAAGTGATTTATTCTGCCTGTCCATGGTTATGAGGCTTCTCTCCAGCTAGTGTTCAGTTGGTTATTCAGGATGATTTCTCTACAATTTAGTCATAATTTCAGATTGGTCCTGAAAGGTGGATAGTGTAGCTTCCACGTATTCCGCTGCTATCTTGAATCTCCAATATTTTGCTTTTTAAGTTAATGGTAGTTTTTCTGTCTTGCCAGAGTAGATGCTCACTTAATGGTATTAATTGTTTAATTGATTAATTAAAATAAAATAGACATATGAGACTGCACAAAGATAGTAGATTAAGCACTATTAACAACTAAGGGGTGTGTATCATGACTAGGTAACCTTTGCACTATCATAGTACCTAATGGGGTGCCCAGCATGATATACACAAATAATTAATGTATGTCAAATACCATTGACTTAAACTATCCAACCGAAGGCAATGTTTCCCATTCTATAGAACCATATAATCATAAGTTTGCAGCCATCCCCTTTCAGCATACAAGTCCTTTCTGCAGCAACCGCTGCTTCTTAGTTTTTGCCTGTATCCCCACCTTACTTTGCCCCCAAAGCCTCATTGTCGGAAGCTGATTTTTCCCTGATCCAGCTCCCATAAGTTTCTCTGTTTACATGAATCCACACATTTTCTACTGACAGTTCTTAAAAATATTTAATCTTATAAAAATAGAAAGACATACGTGGCCCTGGTCAGGTGACTCAATTGGTTGGAGCATCATCCCATACACCAAAAGGCTGTGGGTTTGATCCCCAGCAGGCATGTACAGGAGGCAGCTGATCAGTAGGAAGCAATTGATCGATGTTTCTCTCTCACACTGATGTTCATTTCTCTCTCTTCTCCCCCCACCCTCCTCTCTCTCTAAAAAATATCAATAAGCAAATCCTCAAGTGAGGATTTTTTTAAAAGATATATGTGAAGGCTGAGTTAATTATTCACACAATTCTCTACTATCATTTATCAACCACAGTTTGAACATATTTACCCCAGTCATCTCCACAAGCCACTGTCATGAGGATACCTAGAAATTACAAAAAAAACTTAATGTACTAACAAGTATTCTACACTTCTTTAATCATTAACTGCCATTTTTCTTATTTCAATTACTTTATATTTCTCATTAAAAGAATAACACATCTTTCAAAATATTATCTAATAGATGTAAATAGTGACTACTGCCTATAATCACAGCATCAAGAGTAAGAAAAAACCTTTATTAAAATTTCCATTAAGTATCCTTTTAGTGCTTTGTCTATGCAATTAGAAATAAAGGAATTTATTTTGTTTGATACAAAATAACACTACATTAATGATATTCTCTACTAAGTTGCTTTATTTTCCTCATCGCTTGTATTAACATATATAACATGCACTTTTGCAGATGCATGTGCATTTATGCATACATATTTCCATGTCGTGTACACATAATTCTATAAGACTCAATTTAATAATTGTGATTCATTATTAGAAACAGTGTTGTTACAAATACTTTTATACAGTATAGTAAATGGTTGAGAACATGACATCTAAGTTCAAACTCCCAGGATTTAAACCCTGGTTGGGTCAAGTACTACCTGTGTGACCTTGAGCATATTACTCAACATCCCTCTTCTTCAATTTCCTAATCTGTAATATGTGGATAATTTTAGTACCTACATCAAAGGGCTGAAGAGAGGGCTATTAAAATAAAAAGTGTTTAAATGATGCATGGCATACACTAATACTTTGCCACAGTATTTAAAGTAATAGAGAATGCAAAAACAACACAGAATATCATAAAGCCAAAAATTGGTTCTTTGAAAAGATTAACAAAAGTGAGAAAACTTTAAGTAAACTGACCCCCCCCAAAAAAAGACAGAAGGCTCAAATTATAATCAGTATGAAAGAGGGGGCAACCCTAATGAACTTACATGGGTAAAAAAGATTATAAATGGATACAATGAAACTCTGTAGGCTGACAAAATCAGTTAAGTCTCATGAAAAGAACAAAATATTAGAAAACATACTATAAAACCTGACTCAAGAAAAAGCAGAAATTTAGCATATACTGTAACAACTGAAAAGATGGAATAGATGATCAAAAACTTCTGATAATTTTAATTTAATTTATTATGGTATTTTTTCCATTACCATTTAGTCCCCTTATACCCCCTCTCCCTGCAATCACCACACTGTTGTCCATGTCCATGAGTCCTTTTTCCTTTTAGCTCAGTCCCTCCGCCCCCTAACCACCTCCTTTAGTTGTCATCCTGCTCTCTATTTATGAGTCTGTCTCTGTTTTGCTTGTTAGTTCAGTTTGTTCATCAGATTCCACATGCATGAAATCATACAGTATTTGTCTTTCTCTGACTAGTTTATTTCACTTAGCATAATGTTCTCCAGGTCCGTCCACACTGTTGCAAAGGGTAAAATTTTCTTCTTTCTTATGGCTGAGTAGTAGTCCATTCTGTAAATGTCCCATAGTTAATTCTAAAAGCCATGCTCTGATGCTTTACCAGTGAATTGTACAAGATACTAAAATAAGACTTAATTTAAATTCTTCATAAATTCTACAAAAAAAAAATAGAAGAAGATGGAACAGTTCCTAATTCATTGTATGGGGCAGTATTAACCTGACAGCAAAAACAATGACACCATAAGAAAAGTAAAGACCAATTATTTCTCATGAATATACACATGAACATCCTAAATGAGTTACTAACAAATTGAATCCAGCTTAGAAAAACTGTATATGAAAAGGATAATACATAATGACCAAGTGAGATTTATCCTAGAAATCCAAGATTGGCTCAGCATCTGAAAATCTGTTAGTGTAATACACCATATCAATAGAAAAAAGGAAAAAACACACAAACACCTGAATAGACTTAGAAAAAAGATTTCACAAAATCTAATACTTTTTCATGATAAAAATTCAACAAACTATGAAGAGAAGGAATCTTCTTCACCTTGATAAAGCAAGTCTACAAAGGTCACAATAACACTGTTATTTAATGGTATGTAAATTATACCTCACTGGAATAATTTCAACAAGTGTCTACTGTGGATTTGTATCTTGCAACCTGTCTGGCTGTTTTGTATATTGTTTCAGGTTCTCACTCCTTTATTGCTTTTTATTATTTTAATGTGTTTATGAGTATCACTAACCTAATGCTAAAGAGAAACAATCATAATGGTCATACTTGTCCCATTCCTCCTTTTAAGGGAAAGTTTCTAACACTTCATCAGGTTTTATGTTTGCCATAAATTTTGGGAGATGCACAAGTCCTATTTTCCATCTGCCATAAAGCATTTTCAGAGCACTAGCCTTGAATATTATTTTCCTTTTTGAGTGCCCTTAGTATTGATTGTCTGCCTCATGGATTTAAAGATAATAAGCTTTTGTGTTCTATATTGCTTAACACTAAACAACTTTCAGTGGGTAAACTGAGTGCCCATAAAACTCCCCAGACCATCCCAACACAGAATGGGCTACTTTACCTTTAACTCTTCACACCAGTCACTTAGCACATAGCCCTGAGCAGATTTAAAAGTTTTTGCATGATTATTAATTATAGCTTATGCATCTTTAATGACAGAATCTTATTTTGCTAATTAAGCTCCCATGGGCATGCACTGCATTTATTTGTATTTCCATGAAGTTTTCACATAAGTCTTCACTAAATATTGGTCTCATAGACGACACAGAGTCCTTTAAAGGCTTGTACAATCATTATCTCCCAGTGTTTTATATGGCATCAGCATTCTTTCAGGTCCCGTATAAGGCATATTATTTTCAAAGGTGAGGGAATATAAATTGAGAGTACTGGTTTTTAACTGGTGTGAGCCTGAGAGGGGAGATGTACTTGTCAATTAGTACAATATCAAAGTTGGCGGCAAGATAGTCTTGGAGGTGAGGGCTTGCTGCATGCCCATCCATCTGGACATGAGGAAAATCTTGTTTCCTTTCACAGTGTTTTGTTTTGCTTTTTAATTTGACCATCCACTTTAATGGTCAACTGCTTCAGCTCCAATGTTGTGCAACCAAAGAATCAAAGCAATTTTAAAATGCCATCCTTGAGGCAATTCAGGTCTATACTTCTCATGGTGAACGTGAACAAAGAAAAGAATAAATCAGCCAGTAAGTTCTTGTAGTACTGATATTAGTACTGTCGTAAAACCTTCCAAATTGAGTCTTATTGATCAAACAACTAAACTGTCATCCACCTGCCTGGCCATTCCTTTCTGACTCAAGACTTTTCATTTAATGACCTGCTTGTGAAATTTGAATTGTTGCCATTCCTGGGACTGCTGCTGAGTTAAAAACATCCTGGCTTCATCAATAAGCATTATAGAGATAGAATTCTTCAGGTCTGCCAGTCTCACCACAAAAAATGTGAGTAACATATTTAGATCAAATAGTACATAAAAGAAACTTTAGCAATAAAAATTAATGGCATACCCATTTACTGCCTTATGGTCTGCTGCTTATTGAATTAGTCCAATTGCTGAGGATAAAATCATAAAGCTTACAAAAGGAAAATAACATACAAATATATTTGTTTATGATCTTTTAATACTGAGGAATAAAATCTGTGATATAAAAACCATTTTTCAAAAATATACCAGAATACAGAATAAACAGCAATTTACATGGTAGACTATGTTAAGACTGCAGGAATAAGACAAAGAAACTCTCCACCATGTGCAGTTTTTCAAGGTGAAAGAAAATCCTTGTTACATTATAGCAGTAAAAGGAAATGAGGGATGATGATCAATGCCATTGTTGGCAAGCCATAATAAACTCTGAAATCCAAGTACCCCTCCGCCATACAGAAGGCACATGAATCTATTATCTCTTGTTGACTTGTTATTGCTAAAGTACTGTGGAACCATGTTTAAATGTGTGCAAATGCTTTTCAGCATTAAAGTAGAATTATGGCTCATGTAAATAGCTGTTAGCTTCTATTGCTCTTAAGCACATACAAATTCTTTGGTTTCTCCAGTAGTCATTTAGCAAGTCCTCAATCAACACTGCTTACACACTGTGTCTCACACAGTTATGGGTGGGATTACCATTTGTAGCAACACAAAACATCACCATGTGGAATGCCCTGCTCTGCAGTGTTACCTGGATAACTATGCCTGTCCTGAAACACATCCAAACACAAATATCCTTCCCCAAAATCTTTCACCTGTGTGACAAACTCTTCAAAATTGTTTTTTTCTTACCTTTGATTCATAGGTTTGGGGGATCACAAATTGTGTCTCCTCTGACATAGAATACTTCTGTTCACCTTGGGATTGCTCAAATTTGAACATTTATTATGCCTAATAAGAAAGTCACGGTACTACCATTAAGAGAGAAATCTCAAATTGTACAAATTAGCCTAACGGTAGCTGTTGTAACAAATGTATTCCCAAATGATCCAAACAATGTAGATTATTTTGTTCTTCACACATGACTGGACAGGAGAATGGATGAACAGGACAAGTCTCATCCATGGAATAATGCAGGGATCCAAGTTCAAGATCACTGATTATCTCCATTCCCACCAGACTGAAGGAGAAGAAAAAAGGTGGGCTGCACACAGGCCTGAGGAACCAGAACTGGGAGTGACATGCAATGCTGCCTCTCATGTAAACTGGCCAGAATTCAGCCACAAATCCCTCCAAGAGCCATATAAACCCAGAAAGCAAAGGGAATACTTATTTCCCTTTGAAAGCAACTAGTGCTTCTCTCACAGATAAATAACTTAAACTTTTGATATTTTTAACTTGAAAAATGAATGTTCATATTCTATGAAAATCAAACCAAATGGGTCATTTGTAAATTAGGCATAAATTCAGAAGACTTTGTCTGATGTAATGTATTTTATAATGTATTATATCTATTTTTTAGATAAGAAAATGTGGGCTCAGGGGAGTCTATGACTTAATTTAAGGTCCCAAGTTTACCTCACCTTTAATTTCAAGTCTAGCTTTTCTACCAGACATTTTCAGAGTCCTTAGTGAAATATCAGGAATACTAACAAAGCAGTGTCTAGGCTGCATCAAACCAACTTATTGATCCTTCCTTCCATCAATACCTTATGCTAATCTAAGCCAACACTTCCTATAAAGGTAATAAATATGTTATAGAATTTGAGAAAATATATGAGAGCATGACCAAATAATATAGATACATAATATATATTCAATTACATTTTGCAAATGTTATTCTGACATTTTAACAAAGTCAAATTCAGGCCAAGATTGGTTCAATGGTGAATTCTTCTAAACATTTAAGAAGGAAATAATACCAATTATAGACAATATCTTCCTCAAAATATAAGTTAATAGAATACTTTCTTTTTATACTTTTGTTCGGTCAGTATTACATCAATAACAAAAATAGACAAAAACATAAGAAAACTACAGACCAGTATCCCTCCTGAACCAAAAAAAAATTATCAACAAAACATAAATTAAATACAACAAGATATAAAAAACCTAACATGGTATAATTAAATGGTGTATGGATGAACCCTGGAAATGCAAGGCTGATTCAACATTTAAAAATCAACCAAAATAGTTAATCATATCAACAAACTAAAAAAAAAAAGCTTTTCAAAAGATGCACAAAAAGCATTTTATGAATCTCCACATCCATTCACAGTAAAATAGACAAAAAAAATCCTCTTAGCAAACTAGGAATGGACAGGAGCTTCAAATAACCTGATAAGTAGCCATTTTTTAAAAAGTACTGCAAACATCTTAGTTAATGGTAAGACTGACTGTTTTCCCCCAAACTGGGGAAAAGCAAGGATATTCACTTGCCCTTATTCAACATCATACCCATAAGGCAAGGGAAAGAGATATGCATACAGATTGGAAAGGAAAACATAAAACTATCACTATGCATTAATTGCATGATTGTCTACTTAGAAAATCCTTATAGAATCCTAAAAGCAGGGGGGCGGGGTTTCCTGGAACAATCAGTGAGTTTATAAAACCACAAATTATAAGAGCAATATACACATTTCAATATTTTTTATATACTAGCAATAACAATTGGAAATTGAAGTTTAAAAAGCAACAATACATTGGGAGCTTTAAAGATCCATATTGGTTCCCAGATTCCACATCCTCCCTCGTTCTCATATCAGAGACCAAAACCTCTGCTGAGAAATAGTAATTAACTAGTTCTAGCTTCATTCTCTAGGATTCAGCATATTCTGTGTCCTTAAATAACCGTAACATAGCATCTAGGTTCTGATAACTGTACTTCTCTCTTGTTCCTAAGCCTCATTTTAGCTTACATGTCCCTATTTCCTATGTCTATCTTTGTATCTTGGTTGCCATTCCTAAATTCCTCATCCGAAAATCTGCTCCATACACTACTCATCTACTAAGATAAAAGTATTTTCCCTAAATTCCAGTTCAGAATTTAAAGACCTTTGTACGCAGTGACCGATTTGTTTAGCCCATGTTGCAAGGACTCGTGGACATTGTTCTTGCCAGATTTTTATTTCCAAATCTGGTCCTCCCTTCCATCAAACTGTGCCTCTTCCTCATTTTGCCCCCTTTTCCATTTCCTGTTCCAATTGTTTACCCAGATTTTGTCATTACCACTATATCTTGTGAAAGGAAAATTAGGGCAGTATAGTCTTTGATTTGGCTGGGGACCCAGGAACATGATGAACCCAGTAAGATCATTACCAGAATGAGGATGGGGATCCAGGTGCTGAGTCTAGGTGAGATGGTGACCAAAGTGAACACAGCTGACATGACACTGAGCTGAAAATTCAATCAAGAGACATGAGGCAGGTCGTCTTCTGCCTCCAGGTAATTTCATACCTGCAACTCCCAAGTCTGTAAAACATTACCCAAAGTGTGAGGTCTCACCTCTCTACTCTTGGGTAAGTTTCCCTCCCCACCTCTGGAGAAATTAATATGGAAACTCACTCCTGTCCAAGTCCTCCCAATCTAAGAACTTAGTCTCTGCTTAGACAATTCCATTTGCTCCACTCTCAAAGAGTAAAAGGAGCATTGTAGAATTGCATTTTTTTCTTCTCCTGTGGACTCATTTTTAGTAGGAAAGCTTAAGGAGCTCAGAAAGTGGAAGTGCTCAATCTAAACCCTGGGATGGGCATGAAGTTTGTCTACTAGATAGGATAAACTTCACCTCGTACCTGCAATTGTATCAAATAAAACAAAGAAAATAGGCAAAAAGTTCTTCATTGATTCCCAACCCATGTGATTATTTGGACATACACATTTGTATATGTAGAAAGTACTAAACTTTGTTCACCTCACTAAGCTCTCAGGTATTTGCCACAATGTAATAATAGTTACAATGCAGTAGTTCTTGATTATAGGACGTTTTACTCAAAATTCACTTATTTTTATCAATCTCAACAACAGGAACTTGGGAGAACTTCAATTTTTCTGCCCTGTGTCTTTCTGCATCCAACTAGATAATCCCCTGGCCATTACATTAATTAACCTGTTCTTCTGCAGAGCCCCAGATGCCAATCAAGACCGTTTGACTAAGGTTTTTAAAAACTAAGGTTTTTCATAAACTGAAGTTTACCTTATATTCAAATTTTCCCCCCAAACTCCTGGGGTTTTTTAATGCAATATTTCAGGTGTATCACTATCACAGCCTTTGTTAATTACAAATATACACAAACATGCACATACATGCATTTAACAAATAAATTAATAAACATAAAACTAAAGCTTTATACTTCTCATATTTGTTTAGATAAAAATTTCTTAAGATTCACACAGAATAGTTTTACTAATTTTCAGGGTGATTAGGAGAACAGAAATCCCTCATTAGAATTCTATATACCTAAAAGTTAAAACAGATAAAAATGATGCTAAACCATTTAGTCTATTAGGCAGTTTAATAATTCCCAAAGGAAATGAGAAAGCCAATTACTTGGATAATATAAATTCCCCAAAAGTCAGTCTCAAGAATAAAAATAGAGAAATCAATAATACTACACAGCAAGGATAGAAAGGTTTTTTTAAATCCCTTTTCTTCAATTTTTGTGGTTCAGGTTATGCCAGTAATATGTGATAGTTATGTAATTTTATTTATCTAACCAACAATGACCATTTTTGCAGCACACAATGAGTTTTGACGAGGTCAAATACAGTGTGAATGGTACTATAAGGGGAAGTTTTTTGAGCAAAGTTCATTTAAGACCATTTACTACCACAGAGGCAGAAAACTGGTTCCATTATCCACACGAGCCTGCATTACGGCTGTAAGCCCAAAGCACAGTTGCAAAGAGTGATGTGAGTCATTAAACTTCCAGCAGATACTAAGACTCAAAAGATCCAGAGCGCTGCACACTGTTCCAGTATACCGCAGCCCACAATGTCCAGGAAATTCAAGGTCAAATGAAGATGGCGCTGAGTCTACTATAAGGGAAGGTTATGCGGCACACACTCTACCTTTACTGTCTTCCCTGGTGGTCAACAGCATTAACCTAAAAGCAGTGAATTTTATGCAGAATTTGCCATAGGAAAAACTACACCTTTAGATAACACTTGCAAGTGAGGTACCTATAACATGAATAACTTGCTATTGCATGCCAACTGACTTCTTTCGGATGACCAATGTTCTATTTTTAATGAAAAGAAACCTAATATTTTCAGCAGTCCCAGTCTTCACATTGCCACTCTCTGGCAGTGAACAATCAACATAATCACAGAGAATGTCCAGTCAGGAAGACACAGCACCTGGTACTTCCTCCTCATGCACACAGTCAGAGTGAATGGAATGGGAAGGGGAAAATGAAGTCTCCTCTTTGCAAACCACATCCTAAATAGGAGCCATAAACATTTACCACACTGACTTTCAAAAGGAAATATTTAAAATGTAAAAAGTAATGACACAGAAAGAGCAGCAAACATACTAAAATCCATCAGATAATTTAAAGGTTTTCCAAGATCCTTAGTCTCTCCCTCTATAACTTCTCTTCTTCTTCAAGCATGTTAATTGCAACTTCATTAAAAATTTTATTTTAAATGTTAAAGTGATGCCACCAGTAGTACTGACTACAATTCACTCTGTTCCTAACACTCCATTCTACCTTCTTTTATGCCTCTTTTCCTCACTGTTCTCAGAACTCCATGCTCCAGTCCTACCAAACTAGGGACAATTTCCCATTGGGACCTGCTCGTACATTCCTGCCCTTTGCAAATGCTCCTCTCCACTTGAGACATCTTCCATGCTTGCCTTCATTTCTTAACTAATTCATAATCTCATCACTTTTTCTCAGACCATCCAGTTAGGTTGAACTTCTCTATGTTCCTGTGGTATCCTATTCTTATGTCTATTTCATCATGCTGTATTTCACTATCATATTATTTGACTCAAGACTACTGAGTATAGGAGCTGTGCCATTTCTCTACCTTTGGGTTAAGCATAAGCCTCAGTACTTAAGAAGTACTAAATAATTATTGGATAATTAATACAAATAAATAAAATCTACTCAAACAATGATTTTACTGTGCTTTTGATCCAGAAATTCTGTCTCTAGGGATTTTTTATCTGAAGTAGTCAATTAGACAACTATATAAAGATGTCATAGGGGTCCCAACTCTTAAATCATGAGCTTGGTTGGTGGGTATATGAAAGTCCGCTACATTTTCCTTTATATATTTTTGTGTGTCCGAAAAATATCCTGATGAATTTTATAAATTAAAATAAAACAAAGAGATATGGGGAAAGCCACACATGAAAATATGTTATTTATAATAGTGAACTAAATAGTGAACTTAAATATAAAAGTGAATAGTTAAAACTAAAGTACATTTTAATAGGATATGGGTTAAATTAATTGTGGATATGATATAAATTGAAGTCTACATAAGTATTGAAAATGATGGTTTAGATCCTCTCTCATGGAAAAAAATGAACACAATATATTATTCAGTGGGAAAACTAAGATTATAAAAACTAATTATATGATGACTCATTTACTTTAAATTGTGCATTAATACTAAAGATTCCTTAAAGAACTTTTTCTAAAGGGTTCATTGTGATTAACTCTGGGTGGTAAGATTTTAGGATATACACATAGTCTGTTTTAAGTATGATTTAAGTTTTTTTAAATAATTTATTAATTTAATATTCAGGAAGATATTTTCATTTGAAAAACATTTCTTCGATATATTGTCTTATTTTATACTTCTTTTTAAAATCAAAAGAATACCAAAGAGTGCTTTGTTGCTGATATTATAGATTTTATTTTGATTTTTTGTTTGCTTTAAAATAGCTACTTACATATAGTTAAATAACAAACCAAAGAACACAAAACAATTTTTAAATAAATATATAAAATTTTCTCTTTCTTTTCTCTTTATCTTATAGTCAGAAAGCAAAGTTTTTCTGTGTCAACAAAAATGTATTTCCTGCCCATATTATGGAAGGAGGAAGAGGGGAATAAAGAGACAGGAGAAAATGAAGAGTTAATGAGACAAAAATAAGGCTGACATATAAGATAGAACAAGAATTCTCAAATTTATTCAGTCTCATTCTTCTTTGAAAATGTCATGAAAAATATGGATGTTCAGTAGGAAAAAATGCCTATTCATAGAGCATACACCAGCAACTGTTGTGGATTCACTGAGTCTGTGAAGCACATGCCGACCTCAGAACAAGAAAATACTGAATGTAAATTGTAAATGAAAAGTAAAATTTTAAAAAAAAGAGCAACAAAAAAAGAAAACATGACCTAGAAAGACAAGAAAAGCCAAGAACCATGCAGAGTTCGATACATAAAAAGAAAGCAAAATCTAGATGTAGATTATCTATGTGACAAACCTTCTTGTGTCCTGTAATTCTACTTGTTACAAACAAATTTGAAAACCAGAAGAGTCTTTACAACTTCAGACAAGAGCAGGCAGTATCATTTCTTACCACTCGTCTTTAAAAAAGATAAGATTTTTAAAAAGAAAAAAAAGGTAAATTCAAAATCCAGATGCAGAAATGTCGATATGAACAGCTGCACCAATACTTTAAAAAGTATAAAAGATATGATCTTTGTAAGTTCACAACAGGTGACATTCTTTGAATACAATTTCATGAAGGCAATCCTTGTGATCTGAAAAGCCTAGTTTCCCATGTTGCAGTGCTAAAAACCTTAGAAGGTGAAGATGGGAGTGGGGGTGCTTGAGGTGTGAGAAACTAGGAGAAACAAAGAGGAAGACAGTTCAATTTCTCAAACTGTCTCAGTCTTAATTGGGATTTTTTTTTTAAGTTCAAAGGGAAAATAGTTTTACAGAATGACATCTGTGGGTTAGCTTCAACTATTAACATCTGAAGAGCAGCTGCCAATTTTTATTCATACTACAACCTAAAGAACTAAAACTTTGTTTTATAAGAACTTTTAAATATATAGGGTTTTTTGTCTGTAATTTATTCCTCCTACTGTGTCTCCCATAGTTTGTGTAGGTAAATACCCAATCTAATCTAAAGTTTAGTGCAAGATCAAAAAAGAGCCCTTCAGGACATGGACATGTTCAGCTGTTCCTCTCCTAAAGAGGAGACAGGAATTGTGCTCACATGCTGTAGGCAAGAGGCAGAGAGGAACAAGTTTACAGTTCCTGAATGCATGAACCTCTGGTCTGGCTCCTCTTGTCTCCAGTAAAGAAGTTATTAACCCTGGTAAACTTTTGGTCCATTCTTCTTTGCTTGGGCTCCTGTTTCTGCTCAGGGTTCAGAGGCACAGAATGCCTCATCCTATCGCCTGCTGGTTCTAAAGATAGTTCTAAGGTCTAACTTTGATTCTACTACTTCCTGGAACAGACGATCTGTGCTGTGCCCATGGCTAAAAGGCCACTTTTCTAGCCAGGTGCTTTCTACAGAGCTCTCCCAAGCATGTTTTCAGTGACATGGTGTGGTCAGTGTGCCAAGTACAAATGTAACTTCCTCTCAGAGTTACCAACAGGCAATGGAGAAGTCCTGCCCCTCTGTACATGGTAATATTCTTATTTTCTATGACCTTGGGTTGATGTCTAAAGAATAGAGATTTAGACCCACTTCACATACTACTTTGTCACTTTCACCTGTCCTCCCACAACCTCTTGAAACTGGAAAAAGGGGTCTTCCTATTTTCTTCTTCCTCTTCTACCTATCAAAATATTCCCTTTTTATACTGAGTGACCTAGCCTGACAAACAAGATGTTTCTCCTATGCTGAAAACAAACAAACAAACAAACTTTAAACCATTAATCCTAGTTTGCACGGCAAAGTATAGATGCATAACCTTCCTTCGGGTTTCAGTGCCCGACATCTCTTCCTGGATTCATGGATGCCTAGGTGAGCTAGAGTAAAGGCAGGCTCCCAAGGTCAAAATGGGAAACACGAAAAACATAAGCTGTTAACATTGTCCTAGATCCCATGTCAACTCTCTGGTTGCCTCCACACACTTAAATGAATTAAACAGCCATAACAGCATTAGTTAATTTATAGGAAGCACTGACAGAGAGTAACAGAAATGGTCCTATTGCCTGCCCTTCCCCTCCTTCCTTTCCCCGGGCCCCGCCACACTGGGATGTCTGCATCCCACAGCAGAAGCCAAGATCACAGCTCCTTCTAAACCACAGTTGGGTTCCCAACACTTAATTCCAGGGGGTGACCCAGTGCAGTATGTAGAGTCTCAGGGCAGCACCTGACAAGAAGAATGGTGCAATTAACACTATGTGAATTAGTCTCAATGTACAAAATTACATCGCCCCTATCCCAATCTCTGCCCATCAGAGTGGAACCCATTTTCATAGTTCTCCCTCTTCCAAGGCTGTTCTTACAGCAGAAATATCTCCTTCTGAGTCTCAGGGAGAAGAGGCTCAGGTTGTCTATTAGCTCGACCACTTTATCTTACTTAAAAAGACAAGTTTAATAAATCAGAACATTCTTCTATCTGAATCCTGTCTACCAATACTATGTTATCTTTAATTTATGAGTGTATATACTGTCTGAACTTTGAACAGTAACATGGCCTTGACTCTTCTTTTAATCTCTAGGGGAAAATTCCCATACGCAAATTAAAATCCTGTTTCACCTTTTCAATCCAACTCCCAAGTTGACGTATTCACATCCAGAACCTTTACAAATTAAAAGGAGGTAAAAGAGATTAATGGTGGAAAGCAGATGAAAAGAGGACAAATGTCAAGGCTATTTTTCTAACCACTCTAGAAAAACCCAATGTTCTGTGAAGAATGACATTTAAAAACAGTGAAACTGAAATGACAATTTGCAGGTGTTGGGGGCTGGGAGATGCTCCTGTGTATAATATAGTTAATAGTGAATGGAGAGAAAAGTTTATTACTGGTTAAGGTAAGCTTGAAAACACTTCCAGGGTGTCTTAGTCCCTTTGAACTGCTGTAACAGAGTACCACAGACTGGGTGGCTCATAAACAACAGACATTTGCTCCTCACAGTTCTGGAGGCTGGAAAGTCCAGGTCAGGGGGCTAGCAGATTCAGTGTCTGGTGAGGAACTGCATCCTCACAGAGGGCTGTCTTTTTCACAGTGACCTCACAGGAGGAGAGGAGCCAGGGTTCTCCCTGGAGTCTCTTTCATAAGGGAATAGATACAATTCATGAGATCTCTGCCCTCATAGCCTAATCACATCCCAAAGGCCCCACCTCCTCATACCATCACGTTGGGGGTTTTGGGTTCAAGGGGACACAATCACTCAGGTGATTGGAGCATACTGGAAAAGAGAGATCCAATTTCCTAGGAGAAGGTGTGCAAACTGGTCATCATATGAAGAGGTTTTACTCCACAGTAATAGGGTTGTGGAGTAACGCAACCCAGTGACGCAAGTGGCCTGACTCCTGCTATTCTGTCAAAACATTTAAGCTTCTTACCAGCTTTGTCATCAAACCCTTGTGATAATTATTCAACTCAGCCCTCACAAAGTATGATTCATAAATTTTCTGAAAGCACTTAACACTTCAATGACAAATTTTACTTTAACCACTAAGTATCCCCCCCAAGTAACTGAGCTTATGAAAGCAAGCAAGCAGGTTTGATCACCACTGGTAAATGCTAAGCATTATACCTGGTATATAGGAGGTACCTGAGAGGGGAGAGAGAGCAAGGAAGAAGAAAACAGAAGAATGCAGAGCAAAAGAGAGGAGTGGGGGAGGGTCAGAGAGGAAAGAACAAAAACAGGGAAGGAGGATGAATAAGTAAATATTAAACAGACACAGCACTGTTACTTCTTGACTTCCATAAAATAGTAAATCTAATGTCAATGATAGAGAACTCCTCAGGGAGTAACTGAAGGAAAAGTGGAAAAAATAAATATCCTTTAGGCCTGTAGTATTCTGAGTATTTGGGAATGGTCAGGTCTGGGCCTGAAGAAAATTCCTCAGATAGCAGATTTGTCCATGGCAGACCAAACCTCTTCACCAATTAGCAAGGGTCTGCAATGCCCCATGTGAGTGGGGAATTCATGTTGAGCAAAATCCAAATATTCCACATGTACCACAGATTAAACAGCTCCAGAAGCCTATTAATTCACAGATGCTATGAGCTGATGCTACAAAAAAAATAATAATGATAATGAGATCTGTATTATGGGAGGGATGTGTATGTGTATGCAGGCATGTGTGTGTAAATATATTCTCACATATGTGTATACAAGCAGAAGGATGGGTCTCATTCAATCACCTTTCTGTAGAATATTTAGTAACTTTGGCTATCTTTCTTCTGATTACAAAAATAAAGCAATAATTAAGAAATTTTGGAAAATACAGAAAATCACAATTAAAAAATCACTCATCTCAGCAGTTTGGTATTTGCCTTCTGGCTTCTCTTTCTGGATCCACCTCTCATTTTTTATCAGCTCAAGGTTCTGGGGTGGGTCATCCAACTTCTGGCAACACTGCTTGTATAACCTTCACCTCTACAGGAAGATTCTGTTGTGTTCAGGAGGGTGGGACCCCTAGGTCTCTACTGGGAGGCATTGTTTAGTCTTCTGGGAAAATTGTGTGTATTCCCCTTGCCCCTGAACTACCCATCTTGGTCTGTCCTAGCTTATTTCCAATAGTGCATAGTTTCTGATGGATTAGCTGTCGGAAGGATGGGGGCAATTCATGTACGAGGGTCAGCTCTCTCCTGCTTGGTGTTGACAGCAGCTCTGTGTGGGAGCTGAGGCTGGACAGAGCCCTGATTCCCCCTTACTGCACCACTTTCTGATCTCCCTGCTTTTCTGGCCTCAGTGAAATAGGGCCCTAGGAACCAGTGTATTTTGTCTCCCTGAAAGAACTTCAAAATAGGCCTTTTAGGCATTCCTCTTGCTGTCTTTCTCATGGAAATGCACCCTGCAGGGTTCTTGAGCCTGACCTGACTGTTTTGCAGATCCTCCTCATTGGAGGTGTTTTCAGTCCTACAGGAGGTAGAGGCTGGGTGCAACCATCCCTTCCCTAAGGTTCAGTCTCTGCCAGGGAAGGGGTCTCTGTCTGGCTTTAAATAATCTCAGGTGCTCAGCTCATGCACTTCCAATTCCCAGCCCACTGCCCTCACAACAGATAGAGGCCTGCACTCTCCACTCTGCATAGCCTTCACCCTACCAGCTATGCCAGGCTGGAACCAAGAAAGCCCCTTAATTTGCACCTTTCTGATCAATCTGCCAAGCTCCCTGTGGTACATTTACACAATGGAATACTATGCAACAGAAATAAAGGAACTCCTACCTTTTGCGATGGCATGGGAGGAACTGGAGACTATTATGCTAAGTGAAAAAAGCCAGTTGGTGGAAGAAAAATACCATATGATCTCACCTATAAGAGGAATCTAATGAACAAAATAAAATAACAAACAAAATAGAACCACAGGCATGGAAACATGGAAGAGACTGAAAGTGACCAGAGGGGAGGGCGGAGAGGGATAATGGTGGAAAGAAGCGGAAGGGACTAGACAAAGAACATGTGTGAATGACCCACAGACATGGACAACAGGGTAGGAATTGACTGTGGGAGCAGGGGGTGGGATGGGCAGAGGAGGGCAAAGGGAAAAAATTGGGACAACTGTAATAGAATAACAATTAAAAAATGATTAAAAAATCACTCATAATGCAACAAACAAGAAATAATCACTGTTAATATTTCCATATATAGCTCTCAGATTTTTCCACTGAGATCATACTATGCATAATATTTTATACACTACTTATTCACAAATTAATCACCCTTGATACTACTGCCTGGAGAACATGGAGTATATACTGTTTTGCATGCATTATTAATGCCTACAAGTATTCCCATTGTATAGATTTAAGGTCCCTCAATAATATTCTGTGGTTGTAAATGTGGGTTATTTATATTTTGTTTTATGTTTGCTATTAATAATTAACACTCTAATTCACATCCCTGATTATCTCCTTAGGGTAAATTTCAGGAGGAAAAATTACTAGATCAAAGATATTATAATTTAAAGTGTTTTGATACATATTACATAATTTTTCTACACACTGTTGTGCCATGTTAGCTCCCCTCCAAAATGTGTACCATTTGCCTGAACCATTGCCAACACTGGCTATCATTCTTCCTCAATTTTTCATATTTAACCATGCAAAATGTATAGATCTTTTATTTTCTTTAATCAATTGTGAGGTAAACAGCTCCCATTCTTTTTTTTCATTTTGTATTACTTTGTTGGCTCATGATCTAATCATGGTTTTGTTGTTTAGGTATTTATTACTCATTCTTTCATTATTTTTTGTAAGGGTTCTTTATTTAATGAGACTATTCACTATTTGAAATAATGTTTTAATATTTTTATTGTACTAAAATCATTTAACATGAAATCTATCCTTTTAACAAATTTTAAGTATACAAGAGAGTGTTGTTAATTAGAGGCATCATGCTATACAGCAGATTCCTAGAACTTACTCACTTTGCAAACTGAAACTTACATTTTTAATGTTTATTCATAATATGTTGACATACAAAAATTTTGAATTTTGATGTAGGCAAATGTGCCAACTACGATGGTTTTCATTGTCATGGATTACGATTTGAGGGACAGATCTTATTTGTTACAGGTAACAATGTTCTCAGTATCGCTAGTTAAATAAACTGTTATTTTTCTACGGGAGTAAAATTTTACTTTATCATAAATCAAATTCAGATTATACTAAAAGCATGTTCCTGATATTTTGATTCAGTCCTGTTAATCTGTTAGGATTTGGTGCAATCAGATGCTCTTTTGATTATCATGGCCCTGTTTTAATGTCAAGTATTTGGGAGTGCCCTTTTACTTCTTTTTTAAATACAAATATATACCACTTTTAACTTTTTGGTTCTCCCATTAAACTTTTGTAAGACTGACTTTGAGTTCCAAAAAATTCTTTGGAGGTTAAATGGAAATGAATTACATATTTAAATTAGTAGAATTAACGTTTTTACAATGGTTATACTTCCCATCCTGGAACTTCATAATACATCTATTTAATCAAGGCTGTTGTTATCTCTTAAGTGTATCTGACCTATTTATATAGGTTTTACACTCTTGTTCATTTTTATTAGCCCTGATAACTCAGAAAATATATTTGAGATCCTTTCATGTACCAGACATTATGTTAATTTATTCTTAAAGTTTTGCTAGTAATATGAATAAAAACTTTTCCACAATGTTTTGTGATCATTGCTGATAAATTATATAGTTTTTTATTTTTCTATATGTTGTTTATAAATATCTTATTTCTTGTTAATCTTAATAATATTGAGTTATTTCGAGTCCTCTGGATAGCAAATCACATTATCTACAAATAATAATTTTGCACCATCCTTTTGCATGTTTTTACTACAAATTTATGTTTCTTTATAGTATTTGGTAATGGATTCCAGAATGCTATATAGTACATATTAGTTAGCCTAGAATTAACCATAATATCTGTCTGATACCAATTTTCATTCTGCATTTTGTGTATAGTCTTTCTGTTTTACTTGATTTTTTAATTATAAAAGCTTTGCCAATTTCATTAGACTTTTCAAGGAATTTCTGATATTAACCTATAATTTATGCGAAGGCTTTTCAAATTATTAAATTCTTTCTTTTGCTTTATTATGTGCTACTTAATTTTTATTTTCTGGATTTAAAAAAATTTTTGAAAAAAAATTTTGAATAGAACTCAATTATTTTGTTTTCTTTCTTCCTACTTTAATAACAAAAGTTTTTATCAGTTTATTTTTTTTATTTCAATGTTGCTGGTTATATTTTGCTTGCTTGTTTATTTTGTTGATTAGGTTCCACTTACAAGTGAGACCAGAGGAGAGTCAAGAGGGGATGACAGGGGAAAGGTAGGTGAAAAATCATCAAGGAACATGCATAAAGGACCCATTGACAAAGCCAAATGCGGGAAGGATTGAGGGTGGGAGGTGGGGGTTGGGGGGCCTGGGGAAAGTGGTGGCAGGAAAATGTTGACCAAAAAAATAAAGTGGACAGGGGAGGCTGGGAGTAGTGTGGGAAATTAAGAAGCCAAAGAACTGGTGTGTGCAGCCCATGGACATGGACTAAGAAGTATGGGGATGATGGGATGAGGTCCAGGGCGGACGGGATAAAAGGGAAGAAAAAATGGGACAACTATAAAAGCATACTCAATAAAATATACAAAAAAAGGAAGTTTTTAAGGTATGAATGTTTCTATTATATGAATGGGTACATCTCCTAAACGTGAGTGCTCCAGATGACACTACTTTTTCATTTCTAAACACAGGTTTAATTTCTGACCCTGACCTATCAGCCTGCTTAGCGGGAACGTGTTTCTCAAGTGCTTGTGTGTCAGCCATTGCACTGGTGGCCCAGTGCACCAAGCTTCCAATGCACAGGCCTACGTGGTTCTCTCACCCTGATTCTGGCTTAGACAGGAGATTCACTGTGGCCTTGCACCAGCACAATGTGAACACAGGTTTGGGAAGCATTTGAACATGGGACTTAGGTTTCTCGAACCCAGTCTTCTCCGTGCTCTAAGGAATTTCAGGCTATTCTTCTGAAGAGAGAGGACATATGGAAATACTCTTAAGGCTAAGGCAGCACTTAGAGAACCAAAGTGGCCTAGCCAAGCGCCCAGTTTAAAGCAGTTCACGCTATGTGGAGTAATGAACCTCCCAGTCAACCAACAGAATTGTGAGAAATAGTAGGTGCTGTTATTTAAGCCACTAAATGTTGGGAATGTTTGCTACACAACTACAGAAAACTGAAAAGTTTTCTGTTTAAACTTGATCAATTGAGCCAGGTTTCTGTGGAGGCTGTTAAACAGGAAGATATTTAATTTTCCATATATCAAATATGCCACCCCACCAAGAAAGCAAGAATGTCTATAGCTAAGTCTAGATTGAAATTACAGTTTTTTCTTTTGTTTTCTGTTGCTGATGAATCCTTGCATCATTTCAGTATCATTCTGTTAGTGATCCAATAGAAACATAGATGATTTATTGCATATCAATACTCTCAATGTCCCTGTATGTCATTTCTAAATCATTATGTTTTAAAACATAAGACGTCATGCATAACAGTTGGCCAGTGGTGGATAATTGGATGTGAGTTATGGACCTCTTTAAATGAATAAGAAATTTGTGTGCCCTCTCCTCAGGAAAACATCTATATGAAGAAACAAATTATCACATACAATATCAGCATTTTCACGGATCATTTGATGCAAAATCATGATTTCATTAAGGAAAATATGTAAGATTTTCAAATATATTTTAGCCAATTCATCTGTCCTTACATCAAAGCTTGCTGGAAAGAAAACAATGTAGTTTGTAAAGCACTGTTTAAAATGACAGGATGAAAAGACATAGGGGAGAGAGGTAAATAAATGTCACACAGTAGAGCCAGGGAAGCTCTGACCCAAGCTGAAAGCAAGTGTAGACAAGCAGAGACTAGATTCATTCAAGTCTTTACTTGAATGTAAAGGTAAGGAAGACACCGTGTGTCCTGATCGGTGTGGCTCACTTGGTTGGTCATTGTCCCAGAAAGTGAAAGGTCATGGGTTTGATTCCCAGTCAGGGTACATGTCTGTGTTTTGGGTTTGGTTGTTGGTTGAGGTGCGTATGAGAGGTAACCAACTGATGTTTCTCTCTCACACTGATATTCCTCATCCCCTCTTTCTCTTTCTCCCTTCCATTCCCTCTCTCTAAAAATTAATAACTAAAATCTCACTGTAGACAGAGGCTCATGATAAGACAGCAAGTTTTCTGCCACCGTGAAATAAGCTGGGTGGCCACTGCAATTATTAATTTTATGTACCAACTGTATTGGGCCACTGGGTGCCCAGATATTTGGTCATCCATTATTCTGGGTGTTTCTGGGAGGGTGTTAGTTGAGATTAACATTCAAATTGGTAGACCTAGTAAAACCTGTTGTCCTCCATAACATGCAGGCCCACTGGAGATGGGAAACAAAAGCCGCGTCTCAGTGGAAACACTAGGGGGGCAGCATGGACACGCGTAGGGTTGGTGGCAAAGAGGTGGCTGTTCCCCTGCCCAGGTTACTCTTTCCAGGGCCAGAGGAGGCTCGTGGCAGATGGTGACATTGTAATTTAAGTCCCCTTCCGGCCCTGCCCTGCCTCTTGTGCCTGTGAGGATAAGTTGTCTGTTCATCCACACAAGGCCCTGATTCTTGTAGGTCTGTTCTGATGCCCTTGTTTCTCCTGAGGTCACTGCCTCACAGTTTCACTAGTCCCTGCAGCACTAGCAGCCTGAGAGAAGAGCCACTCATGTGATGGAACATCTATCTGCTTATACATCCAAAAAAAAGAAAAAGTCTAGGATCAAGACAAGAGTTCCTATTAAGTTAACAAAATTCTCAAAACTCCTTTCTTTCTCCAATTCAGGTTTCTACAGTGACTTAACAGAAATGCTTTCCCTTAGATAGAGGGATAGACAGCTCATGTTTCACATTCGCCTTTTCCTCCATCAAGTGAATCAAACTTTTAAAACTTTAAAATAGATCACCATTCTAAAAGTTCCACCCTATTGGATTATATCTTCGCACTTTGGTTCTTTTTTCAATTAAGAGTCCATTTGCAGAATGCATATGTAGATATTTCAGTTTGGTATAGTTCATTAGAGCCTTCTCAGTGATGGGCTTTGTTCCCCCATGGTCTGATATGAATGTATGCATTAAGGACATCCTATCAAATAACTAATCAATAAATTTGGAAATTTTTTGTTTGCTTTTTTGTTTTTTAGCAAAAGATGGATTTTTATTCAGGTACTTACATCCTGGAGGTCACAGAAAAATGTGACTCAAGGGGAGGTTAATATTTGGGATTTACATACCAACTCAATAGGAGTGAGAAAGGGAGAGAAAAGCACTTATAGGAATACAAGTTACTTTTCCAAAATATTAATGAGCCATAGAATGGGAGATAGAAATTTGGAACATTTAAAAAGAAGTAAAGCACAACTTACCTTCCTAAAAATAATTTAATCTGTTGTAGCTGTTTTAAAGATTTGAAATCGGGAGGAAATTCTTTCCAAGTGGTTTTTATAATAACTTGGAACCTGATCCTCATTCAAAAGTACATGAAAATGCCTAATGCATATCAGAGTGACTCTGGTGGGAAGGATACATGTATTAGACTGGGCAAAAATAAAGGAGGAGGAACGTGAAAATGCAGAAGGGCAGGTGGGAGGAACCTACATCCTATTCACCCTTCCCTGAGTAATTTCCCAGTTTGCAAGAAACCATTGTCCTGCTTAGATAACAGAGCTGAGCATGATTTAGTCTGGTCTGTGGTAAAAATCCTATAAATGCATTGCTCATGTTATTCTATTCAAATATTTTTGTGTTTACTTTTCCATTGTTTCAAGGAGGTGGACAGGATGCACTTTCTTAATTAAAGTGATTTCCTCCACAAAACTCTCCTATTTCAGACATATGGACAGAGACATATGTTTATACTGAGAAACAAAACCCTAGACTTTTGTTATTGGCAAGCAAAAATTAAATTTATTCTCTTCTAATCTAAGAAATTAACAACTTTAAACAGGAAAGTGCTGAATAAAAAGTAACTATCCCAGATAAACCTCTAAATATGAATTTTGTATGACATTAAAAGCAAGACCACGCACGTTATTAATTGACAAATGATGAGACCACCATTTGACCACCATCTTTCTCACTTACAAGTATATAATTCAACTGGGCACCAAGGTCAAGAGATGCCCTCCCTGCCTTAGGCTACAACATGATTAGCAAGAAGGTATCATTTGTGAGTCAGGTTCTGCCAATTCACACACATGCTGTTAGATCAAGCTCCATTCAACCTAGTCTAACAGCCACATTGAACACTAAAGTTCACGCCATACAGACAATGTAAACAAAACCAGTATATTATCTTTAGTGTGCAATACTAATACATTTTTGAAGAAACTACCATTTTCAACTTACTTCTTACAGGTTTATTGCTACTGAGCTAAGATGGGTATTTTTCAATGAGTATTTCTGTATTGATGATAAGTAATACTTTAGTTTTCTTTTTATTGATACTTCCCTATTCATATGTACTTGACAGAGAGACATAAGATGTGATGAAAAAATAATTATATTACTTTTAGCCAAATATTATGATGGTTTTATATTCCTGTAATAATGAAATATCAAAATATATTAAGAATTCTATGATTTTTATAAGATATACATCAAAACAGACTTGAAAAAGTCTGAAGTAGACTATAACTAAGTAACATGAAATAGTTTTCATAGGTTGCACTTAAATTTGTTTAGGTGGGACTATGGCTTTAATTAACAGGATGGTGAATCAGTTTAGGAGAAGCTAAGTCAGCCATCTCAGACCATTCTCAGACTTCCCACTACACATTTATATAGTTTCCTCTGTCTTACTTCTCCCCTCTCCTTCAGCTATTTAGATCGAGGCATCCATTCACCTGTCATCAAGAAACCATCCTCCCAGCAATGTGTTACATAGCACTTACACAGAAGCATATTTATTATACACTAAAAATATTTATATTCTGTTCTGGCAAGACTGATTCATGGGTGTAAGAGTCACAGTCATTGATGAAGTGGGGTCTTCCCATTAGCCAACTGAGGCAAGATAGAATACAGTGAGGAAGGTAGGCCTTGGTGTAAAAGTAAAGATGATGCATACTAACTTGGAATTTTCCTTCTAGAAGTTAGAAGGGAGTGATTTAAAAAAGGAGGGGAAAGGGGCAGGGAGGGGAGGGGGCAAGGAAGAAAGGGGATGGTGGAGAGGGAAGGGAAGGGGAAAAAGAAAACTGATGAACCTGGCTTTGGAGTTGACTAATCAAAATTCCTCACGTAGCTCTATTTCCTATAAGCTGTGTAACCTCTCGATGGCTCATTTTCTTATAAAACTTCCCTGCAAGATAGTTGAACTTACCCCAGTTATTAGCATTAAATGAAGTGATACAAGTATATAGTGGCTATATGTACCACACCAGAGAAAGTCTCAACGCAATTCAGTTCAAGTCTCCCAAGCAGAGGAATGTGCCAGGGAACACTGTCTTCGACTCCCAGTTCTTTACTGGGAATTGTGGTAGGAAAAGGCAGGTGGTGCAGAGGTCACAATAGTAATAGAATCAAACAGGAATAAAGCAAGTCATAGGGTAAGGTCAAGTGTCTCTCCTTCTAAACAAAAACACCGTGGGACCCTGAATTATAAAGAAGTGAGGTCCTTACAAGACACTGACAGGAAGAACTGCTGGGACAGTTTCTATTCCTCTAAATTTCTAACATTATTGTACATCTGTCTCTCATGGGGAAGACAGGTCACTTATTCAATCCCTACTTTCTATGCTTCATGGAATTCAAGGCTTCTCTATTTCCTGCAGCCTTTAGAGTCCTGAAGCTCTAATGGTCCAAAGGGCCCTGGGGCCCTTTTATAGCATATTTCATTTCTCCCCCACATCATCACAGATTAATTTTCCTAAATTCAAAGCTCCATCATCTCACAAATCTCTACCACTTTCCATCCCACCCACTGCACTCCACTTGGATCCCAACATCCACTAGAAAAAGACTCGACTTGAAAACTCCCTGGATGAACTTGATCTACAAAACTCTTGGCCAGCAGAGCGTACTACTTCACTCCATCTCTCCTGAATAATTTTATTGCTTTTTACTAACTCTCTTTCTTCATTTGGTCCATAGTAGTTTACAGCACAGGAGCTAGTCCTGACATAAATGTCTTACACACAAAGAAGATATGACAGAAACTGTCACTTGTTTGGTCTCTATTTGTACCTTCAAACTCCAAGTGGTTTAGTCATCTCTCAAAATACTTCCCCAAGATCTGAAACCAAGTCTAAGTGTCTTGAACATATGAAAAAATATTAAAGCTAAAATCCAAAATATACCAATCATATTGATTAATCTTTAGCTAGCTTCCTATATAATAGCAACTTATTATAAACTTTTCTTTATCAACTCATTTTTAACAACTCATTAATAAAATATTACCCTTTTTATTCACCACCAATCTCAACATGTTAGCAAGCACTCCCCCAAGTCTTAACATAGCTACCTGGGCTTCAGGACCCTGTGACTTTATGTTATCTTTACCAGACTTAGTCCTCAACAGATGCTTCTTGTGAGCTGCCTTAAAGCTCTGTGATATTACTATTCTAAGTGGATTGTGAGACATACATTAAAAATAATAAAAATAATTATAGATAGTGGCATATGTTATAAAGAAAACTAACAAGATTAACAGAATAGACTACAAAGCAACAGTGTATCAAGAAAAGTAGGGTGGGGACATGTTAGCCCCCATGTCAATGGTGACAGAAGGCCATTCTGAGGAACTCACATTTAAGCTGGGGCCAAAATGTGAGCACAGCCATGCCAACATAGAAGAGAACAGACATCAAAGTCCAGGAGAGGCCTTGAGGAGGAATAACCTTGTCTTGTTCTGGGACAGCTCAGGCCGGTGGATGGGAAGGAAAGTAGGACACTGGGTGGACAGGGAAGCAGGGAGCTCAATTAGGAGATTACTAAAATATTCCATGAGAAAGGGTGATGTTGAGACTCAAATCATAGCTGTGGAGATACCATGAAGTAATGAGACTCCACAATTCTTCTAGAGGTAGAGCTGATAGCATTCCCTGGTAGATTAAATTTGAACGGTGAGGAAATGAGCAGTATCAAGAATCATCAGATTTAGGTCCAAGCAGGTGAATATATGGCAGTGCTGTTCACTGACATGAGAAAAGACATGTTTAGGGATGGGGGAAAAACAATTGTTCTGTTTTAGGCACGTTTAAGATGCCTAAATAGAGGCTGTTGGGAGAACAAATTTAAGCTAAGAAGAAAGTCAAGAATGAAGATGAGCTAGCTATTCACCTGCTGTCTCTGCTCTAAGATCACCTTTCTATAATAAACCTTCCTGTAAATTACATTTCCCATACACCCCTTGTTCTGTGGGCTTCTGTTCAGGTTTTATTTTAAGAAGAGTATAAAGAAGGAGAGAAAGAGACTTCATGTTTTCCAACGGCAACCAGGCATTGTTCTAGCAGATGGCAGTCTCCAGCTTCGCGCTTCTTCGGCAAGGGAACCATCATCCTGCCTCATATTCTCACTGGGCCTCCACCTCTAAAAGCCAGAAGACCAGCAACCCATCTAGCCAGCCAGCCAGCCATCATCTATCCATTCATCTCTGGCAGCCCAAGCACCCACTTGGCCATGCTCATCTCAGTAGCCTGAGAAGCTACGAGGCTGGGGCCCCTAGAGGTAGAGGCACACAGAGGGCCATGTCTCCTCCTCACAGGCCAGTGCACCAGCGCTGCAGGTGTCCCGCCCCGAAACTCCAAATTTCTTACTTTCTACGAATGATTATTCTTTCCTACAGTTACAAATTTCTGGGATACATCAGCTCCCCCTTTTCACTCTTAAGTCCTATATCTGAAATTCTAAACGTGGTTTCTATTGTACTGACTAGACCCTGACTGACATAGATAATAGATAGATGTAAATAAATTAATTAATTAATTAATTAAATAACATGGATAAATAGGCATTTTTTCCTTTCTCTTAACAATGGGTGGTCTGCTATTTCTGAAGTGACTCCTTAAACTAATGAGAAGTAAAGTCTTACATTATTCCTCTTGGATTACTAGCTAGTAAAAATGCTAACAACAAATTATCTGCAATTCCTATACACACCTCCTTGACCTATTTTTCTTGTTCCTCAATTAGTATATATCAAAATACCTTAAGATTTAGACTAAAAATTCTTTGTCCTCTTGTAAGAAAATTTCTCTACTATTTTTCCTGCAATTTTGGATACTAAGTAGAAGAAGTAATGCTCATTCAGGGGGTTAATTATAAGTGTTCCAAGTAATATCCCTTACCTGTAGGGAAATTACCACATATTGTTTTATTGTTGACACCATTACAGATGCCCCCCCATTCCCTGCCTCCACCCATCCCTTATCCCTTTTCTTTGGCTGTCACCACACTGTTGTCAGTGTCTATGAGCTATGCATATATATTTCTTTGGTTAATCCCTTAATATGTATAAGTTTAAGCTAGTTTTTTCAAGATATAATTATTGAAGTAACCCTACACAGGATTTTTACTTAGTTTTTTTCTGCCTGTTTTTTACAACTGATTGATACATGCATATACAGACACATAAAAATGGAGTTAAAGTTCTTATTTAACAACACTTTTCATTATTCACATTCTCTACCCACTTGGATTTGGCTAACTTACCCTAAATAGAATCATGATATGCTCAAGTTTTCAAAAATTATCACCACTCCTGTCTTCTTTTGACATGGGATTGAGAGGAAAGTCTAGAAATCTGAGTTACATACAATGAGGAAGGAAACAGGTGTTGCCAAACTTTAGTGCTACAAAATGCCATTTTTAACAGTATCACCTGTAGCCATACGAGCCATATTATTTTCCAGTAAGCAAACAATTTTTCATTTAGTCCCTCATTGGATCTTACCTTTGTCAATGCTTGTAGTGAAGGTGAGCAGTTGTTTTTGGCCCTAGGACATGCTGTTAGAAATGGAAGGTGCAACCTCTACTGTGCCTTGGGGAAGCACTTAGACATCTGCACATTTTGCATGGTCTTGCCTGTGTGGCCGCAGAGAGAACCATCTTGTCTTCTTCTTTGGCAGCTCTGGGATAATATAGAACTGGTTATGAATTGTGGAATGCCAGTTGGAGACCCCTCAAATTGTCCACAAATGTAATTCTTTTTCTTTGGAAACAGGGATTAGGTTCTTCCAAAACATGATTTAATTATGCACTTACATAAAATATCATCCTAGTACACTTGACATTTTTAATACATATTCTATTCCTGTCATCTATATCAATGACAAATGACAGAATAAAGGCCTAGTTAAAAATTATATCATCTGAGACATTTTATATAATTATGGACAATTAGAATTTGTAAAACATTTAAATAAATTTAGTTTTTTTAAAAGTAAAGTAAGATCCTAAGAAAACTAAAGCAAGCACTGAATACTCAATCTATCAATCAAGAGGCCTGATGAGAACCAGGCACTGAACTGCATCATGGCAACATCACTACCTTGGTTTTGACCTTGGACAAGCATCACATCCTCCCCTAGACTATTTCTTTATCATCATGACTAGAAGACTAAATTAAAGGCTTTCTAAGATTATTTCAAGCAACAAATTTTAAAAATCTTAATATTTACTTGGTATCAATATGTCCAGAACTTGCTAGATGCAATGTAGGACCTAGACACAGAGCTCTTCCTGAGTTGCTTATGGTCTAGTTTTGTAAGAAATAGGAAAAACATAAATAGTACAAGAAAAGGCAATTAAATAATTATCAGAGTATTTACTAAAGAATTTGTGTCAGTTAACCAGTATCACAGGAACTGAGAAAAGGGAGAGATGAGTAATGGACATCTCTGTATGTAAAATTAGAGAACATCCACATTCTCTTCAAGTTAACCACAGCCTGATTTTATTAGAAAACCTACCACCAGATGAAATTATATCCAATTCAATATATATTTATTGAACCCTTTCTACAAAATTAGTCAACAACTTGTTTCAACATATGATTTTCCACTCCTACTTCATTTCAGCACTGCTGGTTCTTCTGCTAAACTTCGAATCCCTGTTTCCAGCCCATGCGTCCAAGAAATCGTTCAGTGCTACTGCCCAGGGACAGAGCAGTGCAGAGAGAGTTGAAATGCAGGTTTCCTGACTCCTGGTTTAATTCCCCCCTGCCCACTGCCTCTATTACAGCACCCTCTGGCTCAGTTCCCTCCCAAGGGTGCTTCTGCACACACTGCCTCATGCCCTTTCTGTCCCACAGATGCATCACAGACAGAGGGATCCAGGCAGGGAGAAGCCTTGGAAATCACCTACTCCTGTTTCTCTTCACCACCCACAGAAACCCCTGGAGCAACTACAGAATGTGGGGCCCAGGGCTGTTAAGTGATAACTTAGTGCACTGACACTGATAGGATTTCATCCTAAATTGAGACTTTTTCCACAATCAAATAACATAAATTTCCTCATTTATAAAATCCAAACACAATTCCCAACATCAGGGTTGTCATGAGAAATAAATGAGATAAAACCAGTGCCTGGCATATAATAAATGCTCAATATTGTGTTAGCCATGCCTTTTTATTTTCTGTATTTTGACACTTTGACATCTGGGGCCTCCCTGACCTCAGAGGGATTGCTTCTTCCTGGTGAGCTAATTCCTTGTAACAGCAAAAAACCTGCCTGAGAGGTTATCTTTCATATTCAAATCAATCAATGCAGAGGCCACAGACCCAATCCTTTCTTGTCAGCCTCTCACATTCCAGGCTAATATCTGCACACCCTAATCAGTAGGGGGCCAGGTACTGGACAGCCCCTATACCCAGAACACACAGAAATCTTTCAAGGTAGCCAATCTTAACACTGCTTATCCTGCCTTGCCCTTTCCTCCCCTGGAAACCATAGGAAAGGCTGTTGCCCACATCTCTGCTCACTCCCTCTGCCTCTTGACCTACCCTGGTGCTTCCCTGTGTGGCCCTGTCCTATACCACCCCTCCTATTTCTAAGGATCTGCGAATATAATAAACTTCCTCCTTTATGACACTTTCCTAGCTGTATGTCTTACCTAACACCTGATTAAAACAAATATCAGCTGCCCATCAGAAAAGTTTTCTCTTTTCTCTTTTCCCTTTTCTTTTCTCTTTTCTCTTTTCTTTAACAAGTGATGGCTATACTAGCCTTAGACTTCAGCATCCACAAATCTTACTCCTGGAATCTCTCCTGCCCAGTGAACAGAGAGCCAAGATGCATTGTGTTTTATTTACCTGGGGCCTGGCTATTTCTCCTCTTCCTCTTTCATTATACATATTTAGGCTTGGGGAGTTCTATATTTTGCAAATGGTTTTGCCATATCTCAAGTCCTTTCCCTGATCTGATGGTCTGGCCTACCTTCTAGCTCTATTTTTCTATGTCCTTTATTTCTTAGGAAAGAAAGGAAGCTCGGTTTTGGTCTTAACTCTAGAAACTTCATTTATGTAGGTACTCCAGAACCCTCATCTTAACAATGTAAACCTTTCCACATACCCAAAAAGGAGAAGGCAAAGCTGTGTTAAGAGTAAGAACAAGGGATTCAGAAAGACTTGATTTTTTACAGAAACTCACGGGATCTTCAGTTCTCTCTGACACTCAAGGAAAGTAGATAACAATAATAGCACCTATATCATACTGTAACAGGAGGGTCTGGCCAGAATGTTGAGGGGCAGGGAGAAACCCCAATCTAGCACAAGAGCCTGCACCACCCCCAGAGACGGAAGAGGTAGGAGGAAATCCCAGGGTAGTGGACTGAAGCAGTAGCTAGCGAAAGAGCTCCGCTCCTGGAGAATGAAGGGATCCCAGAGTGGGAGTGGGAAGTGCTGAAGGTCAAAACCAGAGCTGGGGCATGATTCCATACCCCTGAGACAACAGTGATCAACTAAAGCAGCTCTTGACACTGCTTGTACAGAGCCTGTACAGGCCATGGGAAGCTGAGTCCTGCGTGCAGGACACATGACCCACCCGTGGGCCACCAGGCCGCACTAGGGGCTCTTGCCGGGCCCTGCTTGCATGGTCTGGAGCAGGCTCATGTGGGACGTTCACCTCGCTAGTAACAGGCCCGGCAGGACACTGCGGTCCTGTGGCTCATGGCACAGGTCCTGGACTGTTCCCATCCTCTTGCCCTGATTGCTGCACACAGATGCACCAGCCAGGAATGCTCCTTGGCCCTGAGTGTATAAGCAGCCCTGGACACTGGGGCCCAGCGAACTGAGCCCATTGCAAGACTGGCTACGGTAGTCTAGCAGTGTGCCCTGGCCCCAAGAGAGGGAGGAAGCTGCAGCAAGGCAATGGAGATGCTGGCCTCATAAATGCACACTCTAGGGACAGAGAGAGCCCGGAGTTAGAGAGATAGAGACACATTCATGTAGCAACCTTGCAATCCAAAAGGGCATAAAGAGTGGAGGGTAATCCCTGGGCATGGATTTGGATTTCAGTCTTTTGGGGAACAAGGGGATTTCTGTATTTTGCACAATGGAATGGCTTGGAGCAGGTCCCCCAAATTGGGCACCCTGTTAATAAAAACCTTCTTTCTTCCCCATCAGTCTGTTTTATGGTTGTGTATGGCAGTAGGCAGCCAAATCCCATTTTGCCCCGTAACAATACAGTGGTTATCAAGGTTCATTGAGATAACATATGTAAAATGCCTCAGGTGTATACAGCCTTAAAATGGTAGCTCTAAAATGTCTCCTATTATCCAGCTAAATTCTGAAATAGATCCCTCGTTTGTCCTTAATTTCACAGAGCCAATCCTTCAGAAAAATCTTTCCTGCTCAAACTACCAATCTACAACTTCTTTATTCCACAGCTGCCTCTCTAATTCAAGGCTCACTCCTTCTTACTTGTACTGAAACAGCTTTTTAACAGGCACCCCAACTTCTAATTTTGTTCTCCTATGCCCTTCCCTAGAAAACATCAAGAGTAATTGTTCCAGGTACACATAAATTATATTGCTTACTTGTTTAAACTTTCTAAAAGTTTCCTTTGATCACCAGAATAAAACTGAGCTCATTATCATGGCCCCCCATAAAATCAGTTTCTTGCCTATCTTTCTGATCATTTCTGAAACCCTTATTTATAACATTCCAACCATACTTCACATTTTGTCCTGTTCTTCAATCTTGTTGAGATTCTTCCTGCCTCAGGAGTTTTTTTACAGAGTGTTTCCCTACTTGGAATGCTACCCACCACCCATCCCCCCCATATTTTCAAGTGATTGTGGCCCTGTTATACATATCTGGGACCTAGTTAGAAGTCCATAAATGTAGGCTGAATCAATGGAATGAAAGAATGAAATGAAATGTCACCTCTTCAGAGAGAACCTCTCTGAGTATCAGAAGTACAACCATCAAAATACCATGTTTTGTTTTGCTCACAGGACGTATCACTCTCTGAAATTACTTATTTTCAGGTAACCTACTGATTGCCTGTGAATGCCACGAGGATGCGATGATAGCTGGATTTCACATATGTCACACCTCACTGGATCTCCAGTGTCTGGGGCAGTGCTCAGTTTAGAGTAAGCCTGCAATGACAGACATTTTGAGTAAATAAATAAAGGAGTTACCCCCATTTTACAGATAAAGAAAACAAGGCTCAGAGAAGCAAAGTAAATTTTCTAAGGTCATATAGAGGTTAAACAAGGATTCCAAGTTGACAGTTTGACCCAAATTTCTTTTTTCAATATGCTATGGTAGGTGGTAACCTGACATCTGAATAACATGAGTAAACTCATTTCTCCCTGCTTTTCCCCACTAAGTATAAACATAAATTCTGGAAATAACACAAAGGCAATCCAAGAAAAATTCTGAAGGGCGAGAAAAGGAAGGTAAATTGGTTTGGGGTCCTGGACTAGAAAAATAATACAGTAAGAAGGAAGTCTACATCCTTTCTCTTCCCAGCCCAGCAATTGCAGATAGCCAGGGAGGCTTGTCCCTTCCCCCAGTGGGCTGAGACGCTCTCTGACACTTCCCTGGGGGCAGGTAGGAAACCCCACTGATAGAAGCTGCCCAGGGAAGTGCACTCCTTCCATGCAGGGCTAAGACTCTCCTCCTTCAACCGGGGAGCTACAAGGTAGCTGAGCAACACTGGCAAGGGGGGTCCCTCACAACCCCCTGCCTGGCACAGGAAGCCTCCTAGTTCCTGCGGGCTGAGGCTCTTCTCCTTCACCCCTGACACCAGTTCTCCAACCTCAGTAAACCACTCTTGCCCCCTTGGGCAGTACTAGCAGGGACCAATAGCGACCACAGTCAGCTCCTGAAAAACCAAATAGAGCAAAATAACACTGTAAATGATCTGAAAATTGGACTGTTACTGGAACCACAGACCAAACAATAAGCCAGGGTTTCTGTGCTAAACAACAGGGTAATGCCTAGTGATTATAAAATTTAAACAGGATCCAGGCATTCCTATCTTAATATATGAAATGTCCAGGGCACAATCAAAAGTTACTCATTCTAATAATGAAGAGATCATAACTTGAATGAAGGAAGACAATCAACTGATGCTAACAAAATAAATCAGATGCTGCAATGATCTGACAAGGATTTTAAGGCAGCCATTACCAAAATAATAATAAATTACAAATTCTCTTGAAACAAACAAAAACTAGAAAAATCTCAAGAAAGAAATGGAAACAATGAAAATTAACTATATAAAAATGACAGACCTTCTGAAATATACAAAAAAAGGAATAATAAACTTGAATGGTCTCAACAGTAGTGGAGGTGACAGAATTCAATCACTGAACTTAAGGAAAGATCAATAAAATTTAGTGTGAATGAAAAACAGAGAGACAGTAGACTGGAAAAAAATGAGCAGAGCCTTAGAGACCTGTGGGACAATGAAAAGAGATCCACACTCATATCGTAGGGGTTCCAGGGGACAAGCAGGGAAAGAGTGGGGCTGAAAGAATATTCGAAGAAATAATGTCTCACACTTCCCAAATTTGGCAAAAGACACAAACCTAAAGATTCAAGAAGCTATGTGACTCTTAAAGAAGCTAAATCCAAAGAAATTCTCGACAGGACTCATCAAAAATAAATGTCTAAATACTCAAAGTAAAAAGTCTTTCTAACAATGGATTTCTCATATGAAACTGTAGAGATCAGAAAGAAGTAACTAAATTTTAATATTATTTTTTTAAATAAACAGTAAGAATCATTAACTATCACTAAGTATGTAGATAAATCTCTTACCTAGAAGCAAACTAGATCATGTTTCAGCATGAGAAGCAGCTCTGCAAATCACTGCTGAAGTTCCACTGGAAGCATCTCTTTCAGAGGTCTTCTGGGTCTCCTCTTAGCGAATTTCTTATTTAAGGCATAGCCTAGATATAAAGTCCTAAGAAGGTTTTCTAAGTTCAAGAAAAATCTATCTAACCATTTCTACTATATGCATTAACCATCAGAGAGAAACCAAATTTTATTTATATAGATTAGTCAGAAGAGCAATTTCTAGCTTGGTGTTCCATGCATTTTGCAGCTGCACACTCAATTTTCAATGTTGTACAAAAATCTTAAGCTCAGTCTTACTATGCATTGCCTCTAAAAAAACAGTCACACAGGAAAGGTACGCAGTATTTATTTTTGTGGATATATATCAAATATAGTTTTCAGACTTCCTTATAAGATTAGAAACCCCACTGAAAGACTGAAAATACTCATGATTTAAATGGTAGAAAACTAGTAGGAAAAACAGAAAGAAAAAAGATTGCTGATTATATAGCTTCTTTAAATTTCCTGCAAGTATTTGATATTGGCATTTCATTTTCTTTAAAACGCTTGTTTCATACATACAAAAATTATTTTGATATGATTACTAGGCAGTAAGTTTTTTAAAGACTAGTCTTTTAAATGTGTAAGGTATTCCAGCTTTGCCTCTGATAGGAGATCCTCATTGAAATGTAACTTGAAAATGGATTTTCTTATCATCCATGAAAAAGTATAAACTTAATCTAGTTTCAATTTCTTTATCTCAATACCCTTTTAATTGACACCTTGCCTTACCTAATGAAAAAGCACCCACTCCACAATCACAACTATTAAAATCTTATTTTGGCCTTGTCAAGACAAACCGACAGTAAGCTGAAGCTTAAACACTGATAGTTGAAAATCCTCTAATCCAAAGCCAGTAAAAGTCTTCAGTACCCTAACTGAATATATATCTATCTATTATTCTTTATACCTAACTTCAAGAGGATTTAGAATGACAGATAACAAGATTCAAGAAGCCTTAATGCACTTTAATTCTAGCTTTAAAAGTATCAAGTACTGTGATTTTTTTCTCAAAAATATAATTAAATACAGAAAAGGAGCTAAAAGTAAGTTATACAGACTTCTGAAAGCATACTGTTTATTGGCTTTTTAAAGAGAAATCAACTTGTCCATCATCCCTGAAAAAAACAGGAGCCCAAAGCTATGACTCAGCATATCAAAATCCCAGATCCAGAAGAGTATATACTCAAAATAGAGAGCATACCCACTGGGATAGAGCCGATTATAGCTCTACAACAACAGCCAAAAGCAAAGTAAATCCTCATAGGAGTCCCCAAGTTTCCGAAATGCCCAGTCTTACTTTGTTCAATAGCATAAAACTGGGATACTGGTAGTGGAATCAGAGTTCTACTGGTGATTAGAGAACTTATTACATAATACAGAACTCATCTAGATAATGCAATATTACACATATACTGAAAGCCAGGTAATTGTGGTATATACAAAAGCAGAAAGTCCTTACTCTATTGATAAGGAAAAACAGAATATGAAATTAGTTTTCTAGCAGCATCAAGATATTTTATAGTATATCTCTTGCTCTGGTTTATTGCTCTGTATTACATTACATATATTACAAATATATGTATGTAAATACTCATGTAAACCCTGATATTTAAGTAACAGATGAGTTTTTACCAGTTTCCCCTACTGAGTAGCTGTCTTATTTTCACTGAACATATCTAATACTAATCTTGCCTCTAGAAAGATGATTTGCCATTAGCCACTTGAGAAGACACACAGTACAGTGACACCACCAAAACTGATGAATAGGAGACGCTAGCCTCCATCCCAGTTTTTTTATCAGTTTTTTTATCAAACTGATAAAAAATTAGGCAGCTATCTAAAAACAAAATGATTTCTGGAAAAGCTCTGGAATCCACTTAAGAAATATCAGCTAACCACAAAAGACCCCAAATAGCCACAGCAATCTTGAAAAAGAAGGACAAAGTTGGAGAAACCAGGCTACCTGATATCAAACTATACTACAAGGCCATAGTATTTAAAATGGCATGGTACTGGCATGAAAACAGACATATAGATGAATGGAACGGAACAGAGAGCCCAGAAATAAACTCATGCCTTTATGGTCAATTCATATTTGACTAAGGAGACAAAAGCATACACTGGGAAAACTGGACAGATACATGCAAAAAAAATGAAACTAGACTACCTTCCTATACCATACATAAGAGTAAACTCAAAATGAATTAATCACTTAAATGTTACATTCAAAACCACAAAAATCCTAGAAGAAAACATAGGCAGTAAAATCCCAGACATTTCTCATAGCAATATTTTTTTTCTGATATATTGTATCATGCAAAGGAAACAAAAGAGAAAATAAACAGTGGGACTACATCAAACTAAGAAGTTTTTGCATAGCAAAGGAAACCATAAACAAAATGAAAAGACAACCCACTGAATGAAAGAGCATATTCACCAATGATACATCTGATAAGGGGTTAATATCCAAACTTTATAAAGAACTTAATAAAACAACACATAAAAAAATCGAATTAAAAAAATGGCATGCAGGGAGGTTAGGAGTGGAGGGACTGAGCAAAAAAGAAAAAGGGTTCATGGACAACAAGGCGGTGATTACTGGGGGCAGGGGAGTATAAAGGGACTAAACGTGAATGGAAAAAAAATTAATAAAGATTATATATTTTTTTAAAAATAAAGAAATTAAATTAAATTAAAATTAAAAATGGGCAAAGAACATGAAAAGAGGACATACAGATGGCCAAAAGACATATGAAAAGATGCTCAACATCACTAATCATCAGAGAAATGCAAATTAAAATCACAAAGAGACATCACCTCACACCTGGCAGAATGGCCATCGTTAATAAATCAACAACAACAAGTGCTGGCAAGGATGTGGAGAATAGGGAACCCTAGTACACTGCTGGTGAGAATGCAGACTGGTGCAGCCACTGTGGAAAACATTATGGAGTTAACTCAAAAAATTAAAAGCAGAACTGCCTTATGACCCAGCAATTCCATTTCTGGGAATATAGCCAAAGAAACCTGAAACACTAATTAGAAAGAATATATGTACACCTATGTTCTCTGCAGCATTATTTAAAATAGTCAAGATTTGGAAGCAGACCAAGGGCCCATCAGTAGGTAAATGGATAAAAAAACTGTGGCACATTTTCACAATGGAATACTACATGGCCATAAAAAAGAAAGAAATCTTACCTTTTGTGACAGCATGGATGGACCTGGAGAGTGTCATGCTAAGTGAAATAAATCAGTTAATGAAAGTCAAATACCATGTGATTACACTCATATGTGGAATCTAGTGAACAAAATAAACTAACAAAATAAAAACTAATTCATAGATACAGAGAATGGGCTGACAACTGTCAGAGGGGAAGGGGGTTGGGGGCTAGGTGAAAAAGGTAAAGAGATTAGGTGAAAAAAGAAAAAGTCATAGACTTTGACTAAGTACGGTGATTACTAAAAGGAAAGGGGGGTGGAGGGAAGTAGAGGAGAGTAAATGGGGATAAATGGTGATGGAAGGAGACTTATGGTAGTGAACACACAATACTATATACAAATAATGTATTATAGAATTTTATACCTGAAACCTATATAATTTTATTAAACAACATCATCTCTATAAATTCAATTAAAAAAGTAAAAAAAAAAATCAGCAACACAGTGGAAAAAGAAAACCACAATAACAATGAAAACCAGAATAACAGCACAAAAAGAGAAGAAAGCCAGCTACGTTTTGCTTCTGTGGTCCCATCTCCCAAGCCAGCAGTGCTCAGCACTGAGAGGGAACTCCCCCACTACAAAAAGTTCCCGTTGCAGGGAAAGAGCAGGGTGAGTGACCTGTTCCGGGCACAGCATGAAGGTCCTGCTTCAGTCACCCAGGGCCAGGTAAAGTTGAGAAGTACAGAGATGGCTAAGAACAAGGAAGAAAAGTAAGGGCTCCCAAAGCACCCACACAGCAGGACTGACTGCAATTTGGAGTAACCTGCTCTTCAGACAAACCCAGCAGCTCTCCCCACTGAAGAAAGAAATGGTCAGCAGATCTGCCATCAGCAGCCTCCACCGCTGTAAGCAGGTCGCAAGCCCACAGTCACTGCCATGCACACTGATAGCCAGGTGCACTGTTCTGGGAATGTAAATTGAGTAGCCACCATGGAAACATATGGATGCTCCTAAAAAAAAATTAAAAACAGAACTACTATATGACCCAGTAATCTCACTTCTGGCATGTATCCTAATCACTGTCTCAAAGACAAATCTGCACCCCCAGTCACTGCAGAATCATTCACAGTAACCAAGACATGGATATAGTCTAAGTGTCCACTGATGGATAAATGAATTTTCAAATGTGCTATATACATATATACAACAGAATATTATTCAGCTATAAAAAAAAAGATTCTGTCATCTGCAAAAACAGGGATGGACCTTGAGGGCATTATGCTGAGTAATAAGCCAGACAGAGACAGAAAAATACGTCATGACCTAATTCATATGTGGACTCTAAGAACTTCAAATTGATAGAAACAAAGAGGAGAATGGTGGTTGCCAGGGACTGAGGGGTGGGGAAATTGGGGAGATGTTGGTCAAAGGATACTAACCTTCAGTTATACAATTAGTAAGGTCTGGAGATCTAAGTCACAGCATGGTGGCTATAGTTAACAATTATGCATTACATATTTAAAAGTTGCTGTGAGTAGAGTTTTAATGTTCTCACCATAACAACAACAAAATGGTGATTATGTGATATAAAGGATATGTTAACAAACCTCACTGTATCAATATTTCACAATATATACATGTGACAAATCACTACACTGCACACCTTAAACTTAGAGAATGTTTTATGTCAATTATGTCTCAAGTTGGAAAAGCAAAGACATACAACCTTAAAGATCATAGAAATAAAATAGTTTTTCCAGTATGGTCATTGTGTTGTGAATTTATAAACTAGAGAAACTTTGTTCTTAAGAAGTAAATTCAAATGGTAATTATAGTTCAAGATAGGCTTACCTTCAAATAGATGTTATAAAAGTCTTCAGAGTACTCTATCATTTCAAATAAAATCTACTAGAATGAGCAAAGAGAAAAAAAGAAAAAAGGGAGAAAAGGTTCTTGTACATGGACAACAGAGTGGTGATTGCCAAAGAGAAGTGGGTAAAGGGGGATGAAGGAGGATTTAGGGGGATAAATGGTGATGGAAAGAGACTTGACTTGGGGTGGTAGAATTGTGCACCTGAGACTTGTATAATTTTGTTAACCATTGTCACTCCAATAAATTCAATAAAAAGGGAAAAGGTAGATAAGTAAATAAATAATCTACTAAAATGAACATAAATGACAACCTCGATTAGTGGCATCCAAGTCATAAGAAACGTATTCTGTAGCAATGGACTAGAATATAGCTAGGGAAGGTTTGAATTCATATGTACAGAACTGTGCTCTTATTATGTACAGAGCCTCTGCTATACACACTCATGATTGCATCTAATGCTTCAGTCACAAATTAGAAATCTGGGTTCACAAAATCTATGTAAATTTCCCACAGGCCAGAGTTGGCAAAGGGCAGAGCTTAGATGTTTCAATATCAGCTCTTTTCATTTCCCCAAAGAGATTGCGAGATCCCATATCCAAATACCTGAGAGAGTTCAAAAGGAAGAATGGGCAGGTTATAAGCTTCTGTATCATCTACATCCCAGGCAACAGCACCGCCATTCCTTCAGTGGCTCAAAACAGAAGTCTATCAGCAAGTGTTGTCTACTCTGCCTGGAAATCACATTTCTTATCCTTGCACTTTGCTCTGTCCTACCACCATCACTCTAGTCCAATGCAATAGACTCTTAGCTGAGCTTCCTATGTTTCTTGGGCCCCTTCTAGCACGTTCCTCTCAGGGCAGTCAAAAATATGAATTAAATAAAATAACACCATTCCTTACCAATGAACTTCTTATTTTGGCTTAAAAAGCATACTTGCAAAGTTCGTACAAGATTCATCCCCTGCTTATAACACTTCCCAATACTCACACCACTTATCTACTTATCTCCTGGCACACTGACCTTTTCTTGTTTGTTTTTTTGTTTTTGTTTTTTGCCCTTCTAATGCACCAGTATCATCCTCAGACTTAAAGCTTTGCACTAAACTTTTCCCATATCTCAGGATGTTCTTTCCCCTGACCTTTGCATAGTTGCTTTCTGGCAAGCAATTCCATAGAAAAATATTACTTTTTCAAACAGGCCCTTCCTAGCCTCCTAATTCAGATTGACCACACAGACACTTTCATCACATCATCCATTAAATTTTTCTTGTAACACATAATACTGTATACCTTAATATTAGTATTTATTAATTATCAATTGATTATTGATTATTTCTCTGTCTCCCCCGCTGGACAAGAATCTATCTTCTATTGTTACCATCAGGATAGGCTGTACCATCAGGATAGGCTGATGTAGAACAAGTACCCAATAAATATTTGCTAACTTAATCAATGGCCATTTTTATGCTTTAGCAACAGAGCCTTCTTTTCTGTCATCAATAGTCTCCTTAAAACAGGCAAACTTCAGGGGCAGTTCTGATTTGCAATGTTTTATCGATTACAACATCTCCCATTGTTGGAGTTGGACAAGCTATAATAATTTTGTTCTTGTCATCATTTTGGTATTTTCTCTCCTATAGCTGTTCAGGAAATACTTGATCCTGGTTAAGAAAAAGCCACCTCTAGTCAATGAGCAGTAATAAATTAAGATCAAAGTAGATACATCCAGCAACTTAGGCTCAGAAATTAATAAATAAGAACTCAATATAACAATGGCATTTTGAATGTGGGAGGTCCATATGCGGTAAAACAGCACTAGGTACAACATATGCTATGAACACAGTAACACTGCATTTGTGGCTCAAAATATAATTGAATAGTAAACAGAATAAATAGCAACTTAAATGCAAAATACTAAGGAGAAAGGGAGAGATAGGGAGAAAGGGGAAAGATATTACAAAACAAATAAACAAACAAATAACCCATCTATAAATGAAAAAAATCACCATGTGCAGTTGGTATAAGTACCATAATCCTGTTCCAGTGGTTTCTAAATCAGAACCACCTGGGAGGCACTTAAGACATAGACAGTCTCAGGTTAGAGTCACTGATATTCAAAATTCCAAGGCTTGAAGTAGGACCTAAAATCTGTATTTTTAACAACTGTCCCATGCTGTTCAGAATTTGAAAACCTCTTAGTCCCACAACTTGCATTTCCCAGATGAGAAAGCAATGATACACAAAAGTTCTTGACACTCAACCCAATAACCAGCTGAGTAAAATGGGCTGATGGTGAGATTACTAAGGATGCCTAAGTGTATCCCATGGGTATATTTCCCAAAGAGTATATTTCAATGTTTCAAAACATCTCACATCAGGAAAAGGCCATTCTATAAGTAACTTTTTGTTTCTTTTACTTGGGTTTAAAATAAAAAAAAAATCAAGTAGAAGAAATTCATAGTACCAGTTATAGAGCTATTGTAGAAATTAAGAAGTGGCCATACCTTGGGTTCATAGGACTGCTGTATCAGGTCACAAGGGGTGAGCACTGGACAACTCCAGGAGGCTCCAGTCACATGGACCACAGCATGAATCCTGCACCTGAAATGGAGCAATGAAGCAAACTTGTGGGCAACCTAGAGCTGGAGAGAGAAAGAGAGAGACAGACAAATAGAAACAGTGAGAAAGAGAGAGACAGAGACAGACAAGCAGACAGGCAGAGGTAAATAGCTAAAATTAAACTATATTTAGGACACAAAATGCATATAATTTAAATATACAAGCAAATCACGAGTTTGTGACTTTATAGCTGCATCATTGCCATGTCTAATATTATACATTCTTAGGATTATATTCTTTACCTTTTCATTTAAATTTCTGTTATCCTTTACACAAATCATGTCTTATATACTAACCCAGATAGTGGAAATAAACAAGGAAAAGAACTTCTGCTCATTAAAATAATTTATGCTCCTTTTTGAATAAATGTCCTACATATTTTCTAGTGATTTCTGTAAAAATAAAAATATTCTACCACCTTAAATTCTAAAATAGCTTTAAAAATAAGAAAGTTCTTATTAATGAAATAACAAATCGGTACTTAAGCAACATAAAATATTTTACAAAAAAGTCCTTTTTAAATTTTTTCAAAATAGTAGCATTTGCCATTTAATCTCTTTGCCAAATTCCAAGTATTTTTCCACTTAACTTGATTTTAAAAAGAAAAAGAACTAATGATACAAATAGTAGTCTCATTTAGAAGAACATACTCTACTTGAGAACCTTGTGTCAGTGTTCAGAAAGTTAGAAAAACAAGAGAAAAAACTGTTACCCTGAAATCATCAGCTAATTAATTTTATGGTTTCTCTGCTGAAAGAGAAGCTCCAAATTTAGTACATAATGTGCAGTCCTTGAAGTCCTTAATTTCATATTTCCAGTAAAAACAATCATTTGCAGGAACTGATTTTTTTCACTAGAATCTCATATCATTCATTGTTCATAACTTAATTATCCACAGTTCTATAACAAAACCTAGTTCAATTAAGGAAGTTTACATTTATTCCGAATCGGCTAGCAACACTTGCAAAAGAAAAAAAAAAAATAGCAGCAAAAAATGTTAACAAGGGCAAAAGCTATGCTGTAAGACCTTTTTTGGCTTGTAAAATAGAAGCCACATTTAAAATGGAGTCAGGAGGCTGAAAGAGAAAACTTTCACTCACATGTCACTCAACGCATCCTACTGATTCCCAACAAGAAGAGGCATACCAGCATTTCTGACAGGAAGTGACCCTACTACCTCTGAGGGAGGAAGGAAAGATTCCTTCCTGCCCAGTAACAGCTTCGCCAATGAGAAGCTGATATAGCTCAGCCAATGAGAAGTTACTATGCTTCGAACTTTTCTTTCCTCCAAAGGGCTCTTTGTTTACAACAGTTCCTCCTGAGTCTAAGCAAAACGTTCTTCCCTTGTTTCTCTGGACTTGAGTGTGTTTCACCTTTAAACCCACATAATCCTAAATGCAATTCTTTGTTGTTCTCAAATAAACCCATTTTACTGGAAAAATATCTATTTATTTAAGGTCAACACATTGTTAAAGTTTTTAAAAGCAAATTAAAGATTACCTGCAATGTAAATGACCAAGCAAAATTTTCGATGCTTGTGAGAATGAGCAAGTGATATAAACAACTAGTTAATGAAACTTTCTTAAGGAAAGAACTAATTAAGTCCCCACTCCATACTAACGGCTACGTGCTCGAAGGTTGGCCCTGAGGATTATACGTCTGACAGCATCGTCATCCACAGTCAGGCAGCCTCACACCTGAGTCACAATTCACACAGGACACTGCCTGGACTCCCCATGAAATGGCAACGGGAGCAGATCCTAGGACCCATCCTCCCATGTAACACACCACACCTAAAGCTGCATGTGGATCATTTCCCGCTGAGAGAAATCCAGAACCTAGCTGAGGGTCTCCTACGCCTGAGGGGAAAAGTAAAACATAAACACTGAAAAGGAAAGGTTGAGACAACTTTTGGCCATAAACTACACCCCAAGCACAGACCCAGAATCGGGATGGAACCCCAGTACCTAGCTTTTCCTGCGAAGAGAGGAGTTCCGTTCATGCATGGAGTGCCCCAACATCAACTGTCCCCCAGGGAGGAGCCCCAAACCCCTACCTCTGAAGACCAAGGGGGTCTGCACTCTCAAATCCCGTCGGACAACAACACACAAAGAGAGAGTTCTTAAGAGGCCTGCAAACCCCCTCGGGCTCAGCACTGACCAGCAGCCGCGGGCGAAAACCCGGCCTTCCAGTTTCTCCTGGAAGGAAGGGGTCTGGCTGCAGGCTTTGCAAGCTGCTGCGTAGGGAGGCCTGACTTCCAATCAGCAAAGCTAGGAAGCGGACGGCAATCTCCCAGCGCCAGAGAGAGGCGGTGGGCACTTCCCCTGCTTCCTTCCTCCAAAAATGAAACCCAGTCCCAGCATCCCCCTTATTCTCACATCTAGAGCTCCAACTGTTAAAGTTGCTGCCTGGAGAACAGTCCCCCAAGTCACCTAGCGTCCATAGCCAAGAAAGCTCAGCATTCATGACACCCACAAGGCAATAGGACAGAAAGAAGCTGTCGCTCAAGAGCAAGCAGGCAAAAACTTCTGTCTCCCACTTTCTCCCTGTAAGGTGCTTACGTGCATTGTTGCGGATGGCCATTTTCCTCCAGTTTGTTCACAGGGTCTTCCCTCTGCGTGTGTCTGCGTCCTAATCTCCTCTTCTGATAAAGACACAGGTCCTATTGGATTAGAGCCCACCTCAATATCTTCAGTTAATCTTAATCACTTTAAATACCTTTTCTCCAAATACAGTCACATTCTGAGATACCAGGGTTTAGGACTTAAAAACACATGAATTAGGAAAGAGACATTCAGCTGGTAACACCACCTGAACCCTCTCACCTAGTCCTACACCACAATCCTGGTTGAGGGCCTGTCTCACTAAATGTATCCTGGAATTTCAATTCCATTCTAACAATCTCCACTCTAACTTCCACACATACCCTGTTCTTGCTTTATCTCTACCAGGATTTTAAAACAGGATGAGGATGACAGCTAGAGGGGATTGGGGGTGGAGGGCGGTGAGGGAGTGGAGGGATTGAGCAAAAAGGAAATAGGACTCAATAGGATATGGACAACAGTGTGGTGATTGCTGGGGGTAGGGGGTATAAGGGGACAAAATAGTAATGGAAAAAATACAATGTAGAGGCAGGGGAGAGCAACAGGGAGGGGGGGAATGGGGACAACTGTAACTGAACAACAATAAAAAATTTTTAATGCACAGAAAATACAATAAAGATTGAATTAAAAAAATAAAAATAAATTAGAGCCCCTAGAATATATTGCCCCAGGGCCAGCTTTTGTCTGGAAAATAAATAACTTGATAAATTATGCTCTAAAAGTCTATCAGCCAAAACAAAACAAAATCATTAGTACTAGGGTGCAAATCAGGAAAATATTAAAAATCTACTTTTATTAAATGCTAGTTGAGACACTAGAAAAAACTTCATGTACACAAAAGACCACACCTACATCTCCCAATGCTTATGTTAATGCTTTGTCCTCAGTAGATATTTCATTTCTTACCTATCGAATCTGTAAAAATTAAAATAAATTATATTGCCTGCTATTGCTAAAGGATGCAGCTCTTCTGTTTTTGCTTATTGCTGTATCCCAGGGCCCAGAATGTATGTAAAATTATCAAACACTCTTATCCATTTCTGATAGGAGTGGTAATAATACAGCCCTTTGGAAAGTAATTGCCTCACATAAATTCCAAACTTTAAAAATGTATATTGAGTCACTAATCCCAATAGGATTCCAACTTAAGAACATTATTCTAAATATGTAAATCTTTTGCACAAAGATACTTATTGCTGCACAAAAGTGTTACCTCAAATAGAAAGCTTACATATAATTCTTTTAATGAAAATGTTATTTAGGTTAACATATAATGGTCCTTTATAATATTTTCAAATTTCTGTTTTAAATTTTAATACAGCAATATCAATAGATGTAACTCACATAAACAAGAGCTCTCTGGGGTCACCACCAGTCACTTTCAAAAGCATAAAAGTTTTCTGAAGCCTAAAAGTTTGAGAATCAATAACATAAATTATTCAGCAATAATGAAATCCCTAATAATGTCTCCAGATCAGCAAAGAAAATATTTTGGAGAGTGTGACAATTCTAACAGCTTCAGTCAGTTCCACAGACATGGACACCTACTCAACCGAAGTTTGCTTTATGGCTCTCTTCACTCTTTCAAGATCTTCGAAAGAAACAAATAGTGCAGCCTACTGAAATTATGTCCAACCCCAATTCAGAAACTAATAACTCATGCATCCTTAAACCAAATAAACATTTCATTTGTTGGGTACCTACATGAATCATGTATTTAATGCAATCAATATTTGGCAGTGCTAAGCTGTAAACCTAAGTTTTCTTATTCTAAGTCTATTGCTCTTTCCCCTACATTGACAGTAAATAATGTTTTAAAGCAATCAATTTAAGTACACCCAAGTAGGAGCACCCACTAGACCAGTTATTCTGTCTGTCTGTCTTTCTGTCTCTGTCTCTGCCTCTCTCTCACACACACATACCCTCTTTCCCTATTACTAGAAACTGATAGAGCTCCACCCACATATTCTGAAGTAAAAAAGAGAAATCACTGTTTTGACTTTTGTTCTCTTGTGGCACAATAGTCCCTTGATTATAACAGTGACAAAAAAAGTTCTTGCGTCATTTCTACTGGTGATGGCATTACTGAGCTACCACCTACTGATCACGAGCTTTTTCATTCAGTGTCTTAGTCCTTACAATGACCTGAGAGTTAAGTATTATTACCCCCATTTTACAAATGAGGAAACAAATGCTTAGGAAGAGTATACAACTTGCCCCAGGTCACATAGCTATTACATTACAAGGCTGGTATCCATCCACATTTCTAAATGTGTAATGCCTCAAACTCTAACCAGTTCTCTCGGTTGCTTTGTAAATTTTATTGTTGTTAATTTTCTGTATGCTACATGGAATGGAATTACCTACTCAGCTGTTACATGGTTTGAAAGCTCACGGTAAAGGTGGTGGCTGGATATGGTACACAAAAGCATGGGGTAAATCAAGTTTTATTCCTGTTATCCACTAGCTGACTTTTCTTTTAAAATAGTTTTAGATCCTACTGCGTTATGGTTCCTTAAAAGTTTAAACAACAGGTAATGAAGCAAATGAAATGATTAGTAGCAGTATTTATTCACCCAGATATTCTCTAAGTTCAGTAAAAAATAATAAATTGACTTTTTTCACTGTTAACTGAGACACTAGGAAAACTTCATGCAATCTGGTGACTATGGAAAGAAATATGGAAAGAGGCAAGTACAGTTAATTGAACATTTTATAGAACATTGAGAGAGTTCAGGAAAAGTGCATTTCCCATTTTTTATCCTCCCATGTTTAATGAAAATCCACCTATTATGACTGCATAGAAGAAGAAGAAATAAAAAAGAATTATCATTTTTATTTCTACTTAGCAGCTCATCCAAGCATTTGAGCTTGCTGGGTAGAGAAGCAAAACGTGGAGAGTCCCTTAAAAGAGATGGGAGATAGCAAAGCTCTCTGCTTTAAACCTCTCTCCCAAATTAAACCTTTCTTTCCTGGTTGCACAATTTAGCCCTTAAAGTAAATTTTGAAATAGGAAAAGATTTCCTTCAAGTTCCAGGACTCCACTTTTATATTTTATCTATTCTGTCTTTCCCATGGGGTGCCCCACAGCATTCCCCCTTGGGTACCTAGTGCCCAGATGAACAAAAAGAAAATGTACTTAATCAGCTTTGGTGGAATATAGTACCAGTGTCTGATACCACCTATATTTCATTGATGATAAAAATCAATAGGCTAGAGGATGGAGACTTAAGGATGAAATTTTGGGAAAGGTAATTATTAATTAGTAGGTGGATTTTTATAAAGCAAGTCCAGTTTTAGTTACTACTTTTTTAACTGAATAATTACATCTTAAAGCAAATTTTCTGTAGCAAAGTATGTATAAATACTATTCTGACTTCATTTTTTTGCACCTTCACTTGATGACAAATATATAACTCTTCTATGAAATGTTATAGAGAACATTTTATTTAATTTTTTCATAGCTTATAAATATTAGACCCTAAATGCATATTACCAAGAAAAAAAAGGTAAGAGGGAGTACTTGGAGGAGTCCAAGGAAAGGAAGAGAGAAAATTTGAGTTTTTAATAGGAAATGATGCTTCCAAGAGATTTCACTGTCAAAGAATACTAAAAGCCACCACCCTTTCCCCTTGGAGCCTCAGATCCTAAAAGAATAACAAGGGCAAAAAACCAATAAGCAGAGTTCTTATTGGCTAGTAATATTCTGTTATGTCAGACCACAACAGAAAGGCATATGGATAAAATAATGGAAAAGGTATATGTTACTGATAGAACTCTGGCAACCAACGTGCATGAAATGTTGAACATAAAAGTAATCTCAGAGAGCATCCTACCTATCTTCAAACTGATCTTCAAACTTAACAAGGAAGGAAGGAAGGAAAGGAGGGAGGGAGGGAGGTGGAAGTGGAGGGGAGTAGAGGGGAGGGAAGGGAAGGAAAGGTAGGAAGGAAGGAGAATTTATGCTTAAAATATTAAAGATTTGTCAAGAACAAATAGCTAGGGCACTACTGTGTCAATTCTAGAATCTCCATTTCATTCCCAGTGCAGAATTCTATTTTTTTCCCACAGCTCCACTAGGATTTATTCTGTTTCAGTGAACTCAAAACTAAACCCACTCATTTTCTAGTTGCACCCTCTGAAGAAATTTGGCAGGTCCTATATCCCCAAACCAGGCATCTGCACCTCTGTATGTTTGACCTCCACGCAGAAACAAAATGTCAATAGCACATGTATTGGTCACTATTGCCCTGTATATCAGGGGAATTAGCCCCATAAATGACCCAGACACCCTTGCCAGCTGATTTCTATTCTTGGTTTGGCTAATGAAGGAAAGGGCAGTGATTGGAGGGTGAAAAGAAGGAAGAAACAAAGTTTTTTCCACCGACGACCTTCTTCCCTAGCCTCGGGTGGCATCTCTAACTCCCTCTCCCCTTAACTCCAGCCCAGTCACACCAGCTCATCCCTCACAGATGTGCTCTCGCAAGATAGCCCTGACCGCAGCTTTAGTTCCTACCTAGATCCTGGGATTGGGACTGGGATTGGGAGCTCCTGCTGGCCCCCAAGCATACTTGGTAACAGTTTCTTCTTGTTCCTAATACCTTGGCTGACTCACCAGTTATGGTTTGGCTTCTCAGATATCTATCACGTGTGTCTATTTCTGTTGAAAATGCTTAGAGAGTTTGATGCTTCTTAACTGGAGCATCATGTATCTCAGTTACTGAGCTTTCTTCCTTTAAGACACCTCTCCCTCTGCCACCAATGTATCCTCTCACCCTTTCTTTTTCCTAGCCCTTCAGTCCCCAAAGCCAGAACCTTACATAAGGTAAGGTTTGTGCAGACAAAAAAGACAGATACTTGACCTGAGATGCATGGTGCTCCTGTCTGTGTTTCAAGCGGCACCTTGTAAGTGAATGCATGCAGCCCAAGAAGACCTCAGTTTAATGAGAATAGCTGATGAAAGTTAATGTTTAGTCTACTAGTGTCTCCATGCTCCTTCCACACACACACAAACAAATTCCCATATCCATTTAGATAATTACTATTTTACAAAGTTGGAAATATCTCTGACATCTGACTTTTCATTGTCTTTTTTTATTTGAAACTGGTACAATATACCTAACATTGGGCAAACAACAAGCCAGAAAAGTGTATATATACATATGCCAACTTTAAGATAATATATGTAAAACTATACAGTAAAATTGATTAGAAATTGTTTGTCATACAAAATGATTAATTATATTATTCCTTCAAGTATCAAACAGCTCTGGCATATTTAAAATGTGATTTGATTTACCAAAACTTATATTATGTTAGCAAACATTTCTTATCATGAGAAAAAATATCAACATATAAAGTATCACTATATTTCAGTATATCAGAGCCCAGTTTTCTCATGTTTAGAGTATCAGTATCTACCATGGAGGCTGTTATTATTCAATTTGCACACAAGGATCAGCAAATTAAGCACCAATCTGCGCAGTTGGAGACTATATAACCCTAGGTTCCACTGTAGGCTTTTTCTAACATATTTCTCTAGTGCAGAAAAATGAAGGAAAATAGAGCAAGTCAAAAAATTTAGATTACTTTATACCTAAGTGAAAATAACAAATAAGCTAAAATACTTTGTTTTTGTTCAAATACTAGAATATTTTCTTTTTACTACTAAAAGTGAATATTACTGAAGTTTTTATCTGTGACAATGATTTAAGCTTCCCATCAGTATCCTTCCTGCCTGAAAAACAAAGCCCACCTCCTCAAAAAAAACACATGGATGTTTAACTGTATAATGATCTGTTTGGATATCCCTCTTCAAGTCCTAATTCACAGGTCTCAAGTCAAACCTGGAAACCACAAGTCGTCTTGCTGTGGCAAAATCCTGCCATAATGACAGTGTCAGTGCCCGCCTCTCTCTACAACGGCAGCCACTTTCAGCTTGCAGTTTTTATTTAAAAGGCTTAATTGGAAGTTTTATTACTCCCAATTAGGCTTTTTAATTAAAAGGAAAAGCTGAAAGAGGCTGCAGGCAAATACTGCTGAATCCCATATCAGCATAAAATCAAAGGAAATAAAAACAAAATTATGCTACTGTAAAACACCAGTAACAGGCATAGCTTCCAATAATGTTTACTTCTGGTCATATTTAATGGTAGCACATTGACAGTGATGGAGTGGACATGACTGGAAAAACCAGACTGTATCAAATGTAACAATAAAATTCATCAAAATTATACTTGAAAGACCACATTAGCATTCAAGGCAAAAATCTACCAAAATGCACAGTTGACAATTCAAGTAGTTAGCAATTCTAATTCTCCAATATGGTTCTAATTCTATACACTAATGCAGACTCTTAAAATCTCTTTAACAAGCATAAGATTCCATATAAACAATGTAGATAAGTGTCTATTGTTGTAGGATGATTAGCTTTTTAATTCCTTAAAGGATTTTTTTCTTCTATATAAAGCCTTAGCTTGTCATTATTGTCAAGTTTTGCACTAGTGAGGTGTTTTGTTTTGTTTTTAATTCAAAATGGAATTAGAAGTCACATTCACATATATATATTTTGGTATGTTTTAAATTCCATGTAATGTCTTCAGAGCAAAATAGAGCTTTTCATATAAAAGTGAGTTCATCATCAGAGGTAATAGGAATATGTAGAGATACCAGATCCATACCAGACATAATTTCATACCTAATAAACTTGGCTATTTATCCTGAGTTTTTTAAATTATACTGAATCAGTGACTATATTTAAAATGGCCTCATGTAAGCCGTGCTATTGAAGAAGTTATTTCTTCATGTGTTAACTTTCAGACTCACAGGTTAGAATGATACTTGCCCCCAAATCATACTACCAAATTTGGGGTAAAACTACATAAATATCTAGGCAGAGATAGTAAGCTGTAGCATGACATCAAGGCTGACAGAATCTTCATTTTTTTGTCCAGTCCATTAAACTGTTCCTATTTTGGAAACTGAAATCTTAAATAACACAGGTGTTAATGCAGACTCTGATTTTTCTAGAGACAATAATTGTGTGTAATCTCTTCAATGAAAAGACATTCACTAAACTCGTGCAGACTACCAGGAGGAGTGCACATCTTTACTGTGCCTTGAATTAGGCCTCTTTGTCTCCCTGCTTCAACTCTTGTCTTCTATAATCCTGGGCATGTCAAATTTTGTAAGGCATAAATCAATTTATATCATTCCCTTGCCTCACAAACATGTTTATGGCTTCCTACTGAGCCTAGAATAAAATCCCCACTCATATGCATGGCATATCAATGCCCTCCCTGACCGGGCTCATGATTTCAACCTCATTTTGAATCTGTCTACCTCATTCTCCACCAGTTACTTGGATCTTTTTGCAGTTCTATGAGCACAGTAAAAAGTTCTCTCTATCCTTGGGACATTAGCACTTGCCATATCGTCTGCATAACACTCCCTCCACTTTCCCAGATGCTAATCTTTTCTGTGCCTTTTAATGTAAATATGTGAGGGGGGAACTCCAAAAAATGAAATTTATTTATAAAAAATTGTGTATTTATTCTTACATGTTTAAACTTCAGTCACCTTCAAGTACTCTCCACTTGTTGCAATACATCTATCGAGACTTTTTTCTACTGCTCAAAACAATTTTTGAACTCTTTGATTTTAATACCTTTAAGTGCTTCTGCTGCTTTTTGTTTCACTTCTTCCACATCAACAAAACATTTCCCTTTGAGGACTATTTTTTTTTAATCTGGAGAAACAAAAAAAAAGTCTCTTGGGGCAAGATCAAATGAATAAAGGGTGAGGCATGGAGGTCATGCAATTTTGGGGTCAAATACTGCTGAACACTCAGCACGGCATGGGTAAACACATTGAAAGGGTCTTCAAAAAAATTCACCGAAGCCCAACACAACCTCTCACAACAATGCCCGCTGGTACACTGATACAGATGGGCTCCTAGAACACTCACCTAGCAGGGAAAGCCTGTAGTACAAAGGGCCCACCTTTCAAAAGATACTCCCAGTTTTGGAGGGCCCACCCAGGTAGTATCAATGTAAACACAATCTCTGCAGAGAAAGCTTCCCTAACCATGTAAAGGAAGCCCATTGGTCACTATCATATTTAATCACAATTCATACATTTATATGCCCCATGATCCTATCACACTTATATTTCCATTTCCATCTTTTCTTATTTTTAATGTCTTCAACAAAAATATACAGTAAAAATGCAATATCCATGACTGTCTTATATATCAAAATATCATACCACCCACCCAGCACCTAGCTCCATGCCTGGCATATACTAGGCAATTAATATTTTATGCCTTTGTAACTATTTACCCAACAAATCTTTTTCTAGCTTTACTGAGATATAACTGACATACAACCTTTTGTTAAAGGCATTCAATGGGATGATCTGATACACATACATTTCAAAATGTTAACCAGTCCACATAGGACATTTAAGCTCTACTCTTAAAAAGTTTCAAGACTATAATATCATTAACTATAGACATCACGCTCTACATCAGGTTCCCAGAATTATTTCTCCTATAACTAGAAGTTTGAATCTTTTAACCAACATCTCCCCCATTTCCCCCACCCCTGAGGCCTTGGCCACCGCCATTCTACTCTCTGTTTCTATGAGTTCAGCCTTTTTTAGATCCCACATGTAAGTGACATGATGCAGAATTTCTTTCTTTATCTATCTTATTTCACTTACCATTATGCACTCAAGTTCCATGAACATTTTTACAAATGGCAAGAGTCACTCTGTCTCATGGCTGAATAATATCACACTCATTGGTTGATGGACACTTAGGTTATTTTCATGCCTTGGCTATTGGAAATCATACTACAATGAACAGAGCAGGTGCAGAAAAATCTTCAAGGTCCCATTTCACTTCCCTTGGGTATAAATGGAGAAGAGATTGCTGGAATATATGCTAGTTCTATTTATACATTTTTTTTTTTAGAAAGCCATACTATTTCCATAGTGGCTATACCAATTTACATTTCCATCAACAGTATGCAAAGGTCACCTATTCTCTACATCAATGCCAAATTTGTTACCTGTCTTTTTCAAAACAGTCATTCTAACTGATGTGAAGTAATATCTCATCATGCTTTGATTTACCTTTAGCTTATAGTGATATTGAGCATTTTTTCATGTATCTGTTGGCCATTTGTATGTATTCTCTAGAAAAATGTCTGTTGAGGTACTCTGACACTTCTAAATGTGATTTTTTTTACTACTGAACCATAGCTGTTCTTTATATATTTTTGATATTAATCCCTTATTAGATAAATGGCTTGCACATATTTTCTCCCATCCCCTAGGTACCCTTTTCATATTGTTTATTATTTCTTTTGCTGTGCAGAAGTTTTCAGTTTGATGTAGTCCCACTAGTTAATTTTGGCTTTTATTGCATGTGTTTCTGAGGTCATATCCAAAATTCATTGGTAAGATAATGTAAAGAAGACATAAGGAAACCTAATCTAAGGAGTTTTAGGTTTCAGGTCTAACATTCAAGCATTTAACCCGCTGTGAGTTAATTTTTTTGAGTGTTGTAAAATAGGAGTCTAATTTCATTCTTCTGCATGTGACTACCCAGTTTTCACAATATCAATTACTGAAGAGACTAATCTTTTTCCATTGAGTATTTTGACTCCCTTGTCAGATATTAGTTGACTATATATGTGGATAGTCAACACATGAAATATGTTTTCATTTATTTTTGTCTTCTGCAATTTATTTCATTAATGCCTAATAGTCTTCAGTGGACAGATATTTCACCTCCTTGGTTAAATTTATTACTAAGTGTTTTATTACTTTCAACATAATTGTAAATGAGATTGTTTTCTTTGTTTTTTAGTTTGTTAATGTAAAGAAAAGCAATTGAGCCCTGACTGGGGTCATTCAGTGGATTGACTGTCATCCTGCAAACCAAAGGCTCGCCAGTTGGATTCCTAGTCAGGGCACATGCCTGGGTTGCAGGCCAGGTCCAAAGCTGGGGGCACGTGAGAGGCAACTGCACATTGATGTTTCTCTCCCTTTCCCCCTCCCTTCTTATCTCTCAAAATAAATAAATAAATATTGGGGGAAAATAGAAAAGGAACTGATTATTGTGTGTTGATTTTCTATCCTACAATGCTAGTGAATTTATTTATTAGTCCTAACAGTTTTGTGGTAGAATCTTTAGATTTTCCTGAATATAAAATCATGTCAACTACCAGCAGAAACTATTTTGCTTAATATTTTCTTACTTGGATGCCCTTTATTTCTTTTTCTTGCCTGATTTCTATGCCTAGGACTTCCAGTACTATGTCAAATTGGAGTAGTGAGAGTAGGTAGTCTGGTCTTGCTCCAAATCTTAGAGGACAAATGTTCATCTTTTTGCCATTGAGAATGATGTTATATATGACTTGTTTTAAATGGCTGTTTTACATTTAGATATGTTTCTTTTATACCTAAATTGTTGAGAGTTTTTATCATGAAAGAGTGTTGTATTTTGTCAAATGCTTTTTCTGCACCTATAAAAACAATCATATCTTTTTTGGTTTTTATTCCATTAATGAGATGTGCCAAATTTATTGATTTGCATATTTTGAACCATCTTTTATCCCAGGGATAAGTCCCATTTGATCATTGTCTGTGATCCTTTAATGTGCTGTTGAATTTGCTAGTATTTCATTGAGAAATTGTGCATCTATGTTCATCAGGAATATTGGCCTGTAGTTTTCTTCAAGTGTCCCTACTGGCTTTGATATCAGGGTAATGATGGTTTCACAAAAAAAGTTAGGAATGTTTTCTCCTCTTCAATTTTTGGAAAGAGTTTGAGACAATTTGGCATTAATTCTTCTTTAAGCATTAAGCTGAATTCACCAGTGAAGCCATATGGTCTGAACATTTTCTTTGTTGGGAAGTTTTTGATTACTGATCAATCTCCTTACTTAATATTGGTCTGTTCAGATTTTCTACTTCTTCATGATTCAGTTTTGAAATTCACCTATTTCTTCTATGTAATCCAATTTGTTGGTATATAATTGTTCACAGTAGTCTTCTGATCCTTGTATTTTTGTGGCATCAGTTGTAATGTCTCCTTGTTGTCTAATTTTATTCATTTGAGTCTCCTTTCTTTTAGTCTAGTTAAATATCTGTCAGTTTTGTTTATCTTTTCAAAATAATCAGCTCTTAGTTTCTTTGCTCTTTTAAATTTTTTTCTGATCTCTATTTTATTTATTCTCTGATCTTTGATCTCTGATATTTCCCTCCTTCTGCTTACCTTCAGCTTAGTTTGTTTTGTTTTTCTAGTTTTAAAGTGTAATGTTAGGTAGTTTATTTGAGATTTTTTTTTATTAATGTAGGTGTTCATCACTATAAAATCTTAGAATTGCTTTTGATGCATCCTGTAAGTTTTATGTTGTTTTTACACTTTTGTTTATTTCAATATATTTTTAAAATTTTATCCTTGAACTATTTTTGTTGTTGTTGTTCAGTGTACATTGTTAAATTTCCAATTATTTGTGAATTTTACAGTTTTCCTCCTGTTATGGATTTCTAGTTTCATATCTTTGGGGTCAGCTACTGGATTTACTGAATAATCGTTGTGATCTTTTGGTGGTGTCATGCTTCCTTGATTTTTCATGTTCCTTATAGTCCTGAATTGTTGTCTTCACATTTGAAACAGCAAGTCATCTCTTCTCTTTACTCGCAGACTTCAAGAGATTAATAACTTCTGTCATCCATGCTAGGGATTCTGAGGCTTTCTCAGGTCTTCTCTGCATATAAATGCCATTACTGTCTTAATTTTCTATTCTTGTTCTAACAAATTACCTGAAGTGTAGTGGCTTAAAACAACACAAATTTAGCATCTTATAGTTCTGAGGGGTCAAAAGCCTGACATGGGTTTCACTGGACTAAAATTAAGATGTTGCATTGCTCTGCTCCTTTCTGCTATGGTCTGAATATTTGTGCCCTCCCAAAATTTACATATTGAAATTGTAATGCCCAGTTTGATGCAATTCGAATATAGGGTCTTTGGGAAATGTTTAGGTCATAAAGGTGGAGCCCTCATAAATAGTATTAGTGCTCCTATAAAAGACAACCCACAGAGTTCTCTAGCCACCTTTGCTATATGAAGATACAACAAGAAATCTGTAACCTGGAAGAGGGCTCTCACCCAACCATGCTGACACCTGATCTTAGATGCCCTGCCTCCAGAACTGTGAGAAATAAATTTCTGTCTTTTATAAGCTACCAAGTATATGGCATTTTGCTGTAGTAACCTGACCAGACTAACACATCTTGTGAACACTCTATGGAAAAATCTATTTCCTTTTCCTTTCTAATTTCTAGGCAGTGCCTATATTCTTCAACTCATGGCCTCCCATTCCATCTTCAAAGCCATAATGCTGCATCTCTCTGACCCTTCTTCCATCATCACATCTGAATATCACACAGCCAGGAAATGTGCTCCCTCTTTTAAGGACTCATATGATGAGCATAGACCCACTCAGATAAGTCAGAATAATCTACCCTTGTCTCAAGGTCCTTAACAGTAATCACACCTGGAACGTTCCATTTGCCAAGTAAAATAACATATTCATGGGCTCCAGGGATTAGGATGTGGACATATTGAGGCAGCTATTGTTCTGTCCTCTACAATTATCTTTCTGCATCTCAGTTCTCCCACCTACATAACAGGAGAAATAATAGTTCCTACTTTATAGGGTTATAAGGATAAAATGTGATTTTATAAACAAAGCAGTTGGACCAGCATCTGGCATATAATTGTGACCCGAAAACTGTTATTTTCCCTCTTAAATAATAATTTGTTCCTGCTATGCCTAGTCACTTCTAACAACATCCACTTTCTACTACTATAAAAAGGTTAGAGTCATTGATTGTGAACCCTTGACTATCACAGATTCTTCTCTGTATCTCAGAGTACAAAATTTCCTATTTCTATAGCTAAATCTTTCATAAGCATCTGTCTCCCCTTCAAATAAGCAGGAGAGGTGGTACTAAAGGTTATATCTATACAAATAAAATTGTCAAAACTGTCACTCCACAATGGGTCCTAGCCCCCTTCCAAACTTCTGAGCATTCCAGCTACATTTCAGTCTAAATAAACCCCATGCTAAAATTCATCATAAGCACTCACATGTCCCTTTCAACTAGGCCTAGAGCTGGAGGTAGTGAGGCAGCCAACTGCCCACCTGCTGCTTTTAGAGGACTGGGGTGAGGCTAGCCAGACTGTCAAGGTTCACCTAGAGGATTATCTGCTAAATCACAACTTTAAAGAAAACAATTTGGAGTTACCCAAGAGGGAAAAACCACGCTTACTTATCTCCACATGCTTCACACAAACTGTATTAAATTTTCCATAACCAAATTCATTGCAGGACTGAGACCAAGCATGGGATATTTTTGCTGTAAGTTTTTGATATATAAAAAAATGCCTTTTATAAAGAAACTTAAGACAGAGGTGAAATTCCCTATCTCTCTGGTAAAACTCATTTTCTTTTCATTCGGGAAAATTGTTTGGCCCTCTAATTATTCTAGAGTACAAAGTAAAAATAAGCTGAAAACACGGTACCTAAATTAAACTAGATAATTCTTTTCACTGTCGAGAAAATAAAAAGATTTTTTAAACACTGTATTTGATATCATCAAATTGTTCAAGAGTTCTTCTAGCACCAATGTCTGTGATATTTCCAAATCAATAAAACACAAGTACTCAAACTAGTAAGAAAAGAAATGGAAGGTGGCATAAATCTTACTTTCTTCACAATTTGTAAACTAAATATATGCTTGAATATAGCAATTGTTGAGCCAAACTGATAATGAACTCTTGGAGACCAATTTAGCTATTTCCAACACTTGTAGTCACTGCATTAGGTGTACAACATAGGAATTTAGAAAACAAGTAAAACGCAGACAAATAGATTTGTTGTACTCAACAGTCAAGAGATGCAAAAAAGAAAGCATGTTTTGTTTGAAAAGGGCACCTCAATTCCCATCACTTCCCATCAAGTGAAAGGGAAAACATATGAGGATATCAGCTGTGAAATGCCAGCATACTAAGTAGGGTATATAGCTCACATTTCTTAATATGAAAGGAAAGGATCTTGGTGACTGCTGTTTGAGAATCCATCTGCCACAGAGCCCTACTGTACTTTCCCTGAGTTCTATAAGGGTGCTCCAGGGGGATGTGCTGAGTGAGGAAGCACTGTCTCAATACATGGCCCATCACCACCCACAGTTGTTCATGGGAGTTCTGGGGAGAATTGGATATACTACGGAAAATGAATTTAGAAATTAAAAAAAGAAGAGATTTGTGAATTTAAGCAATGAAAGGAAAAGAACTAAAGCAAATGATATGCTTACCTTATCCCACGAGACAAACATGCATGAATGCATAGATATAAGATTTTTGCTAAGCCTAAACATATCTACAAAATATAAAAAGGGTCTAGACATTTTGTTGTCATGATCAAAGAGGGGAAATGAGCTAGTCCCAAGTGACAGTGCCAGTGGCAGATAGTGAAAGTTCAAATGGAAATGGTGATAAACTGTGTGTAAGTCCCGTAGATTAGATGAAAATTTATTGCAGTTACATTCCAGATTCTACTAAAGAGCACATACTATCTCAGAGAATAATTTTAAAAGCCCTCGTCTTTTCATTTCAAAAGAAAAAGAAAAAAGGGATGTAATATACATGGATGAACCTGAATTCATGAATGGCAATAGTCACTATCTCTAAATGTGTTTCTGCAACCACAGAAGCTCCTAATCACTTCCCAGATTTAACAGGTTGGCATCAAACCATAAACAGGATGATTTCACACAACATAACATCACAGCCAACTCTGGGGGAAGCAGAAAAACATGACAGTTGAAAACCATGTGAAGAGGAAAAGTACAACAAAACTACCCAGAGTCTATGTGTGAACATCGTAAGATTAATATTCTGTGAAATGTACCTAGAATCCTGCTGCCCCTAACAGGTACTTCATTCAGATCATAGAATGCTAAGATCGCTGAAAGCTTTTAAAGACAGGATACTGTCATTTGAAATGGATTTTGCTTTAGAAAGCTGACATTCATGTACCACTACATAGCCCCGAAAGCAAACCTGGACCCAAGTGCAACAAGTACTCTCAGGAAGACACATTTTCAACACTGACATAGCCAAGTGTGTGACAGTGGAAATTACATCAAAGTTTGATTTGCACTTTTCTACTGTATGTTTTTAAATAAATCTAAATAAATTTGATTCATTTTTCAAGTGTGCCTCCCCCACAGTCTCATGTTAATCTGCCAACCTATTTATCATAACAGAGAAATCAAAAACACACTCTTTTTTAAATTTTTATTGTTATTCTGTTAGTTTCCCCAATTTTTTCCCTCTTTGTCCTCCTCTGACCTGCTCACCTCCCACTCCCCATTCCCACAGTCATTCATGCATGTTTTTTGACTAGTCCCTTCCCCTTCTTTCCGCCATTATCCCCCTCCTACCTCCCTTCTGGCTGCTGTTAGTTTGTTCCATGTTTCCATATCTCTGTTTTTATTTTGCTCATTTGTTCATTCTGTTGATTAGGCCCCACTTATAGATGATATCACATGGTATTTGTCTTTCACTGACTGGCTTATTTCACTTAGCATCATGCTCTCCAGCTCCAACCATGCTTTCACAATAGGTGAAGTTCCTTTTCTCTTTCTGCTGCATAGTATTCCATTGTGTAAATTTACCACAGTTTTTTAATCCATTCATCTGGCACCTGGCTCTTTCTAGCACTTGGCTATTATAAATAACACTGTTCTGAACGTGAGGGTGCATTAGTTCTTTCGAATTGGTGTTTCTGGCTTCTCAGGGTATATTCCCAGCAGAGGAAATGCTGGGTCAAAAGGCAGTTCCATTTTTAGTTTTTTGAGGAAATTCCAAACTGTTATCCATAGTGGCTGCACCAGTCTGCCACTATGTATTCCCACCAACAGTGTACTAGGGTTCCCTTTTCTCCACATCCTTGCCAGCAACTATTGTTTGTTGATTTATTAATCATGGTCATTCTGACAGGTGTGAAGTGATATTTCATTGTGGTTTTATTTTTTAAATATATTTTATGATGATGTTATTACATTTGTCCCTATTTTCCCCCCTTTACCCCCTCTCAACCCAGTACATCCTTCTATCCAGCCAACCTCCCTTTAGTTCATGTTATTTTGTTGTGCCTATAGTTCTTTGGCTTCTCCATTTCCTATACTATTCTTAACATCCCCCTGTCAAATTTGTACCTACCAGTTATGCTTCTTAACCCCTGTACCTTTTCTCCCATTCTCCCCCTTCCCTCTCCCAGGTGATAGCCCTCCAAATGGTCTCCATATCTATGATTCAGTCATCATTCTGGTTGTTTGCTTAGTCTGTTTTTTTAGATTCAGTTCTTGATATTTGTGACATTGTTCCCATTTTAATGGTCATAGTGTTTATCTTTTTCTTTTTCTTAAATAAGTCCCTTTAATATTTAATGTAATAATGTCTTGGTGATGGTGAACTCCTTTAGCTTTACCTCATCTTGGAAGAACTTTATCTTTCCTTCCATTCTAAATGATAGCTGTGCTGGATAGAGTCATCTAGGTTGAAGGTCCTTGCTTTTCAGCACTGAATACTTTTTGTTAGTCCCTTATTGCCTGCATAGATTCTTTTGAGAAATCAGCTGATAGTCTTATGGGAAGTCCTCTGTAAGTAACTCTGCTTTTCTCTTGCTGCTTTTGAGATTCTCTCTTTATTTTTATCCTTTGGCATTTTAATTACGATGTGTCTTGGTGTGGTCCTCTTTGGGTTCAATTTGTTTGGCATTCTCTGTGCTTCCTAAACTTTGTCTATTTTCTTCACCAAATTAGGGAAGTTCTCTTTCATTATTTTTTCAAATAAGTTTCAATTTCTTGCTCTTCCTCTTCTCCTTCTGGCATACCCATTATTCAAATGTTGGCATGTTTGAAGATGTACCAGAGGCTTTTTATACTATCCTCATTTTTTGAATTCTTGTTTCTTCTTGCTGTTTTGGTTGAATGCTTATTTCTTCCTTATGTTCCAAATTATTGATTTGAATCCCAGATTCCTCTCCTTCACTGTTGGTTCCCTGTAGATTTTTCTTTATTTCACTTAATGTAACCTTCATTTCTTTCTCTATATTGTTGTCATACTCAGTGAGTTCTTTGAGCATCATGAACTCTACATCTGATAGGTTGGCTATCTCTGTTTTGTTTAGTTCTTTTTCTGGGGTTTTGTTCTGTTCTTTCATCTGAGCCATGTTTCTTTGGCTCCTTATTTTGGTAGCCTCCCAGTGTTTGTTTCTGTGTATTAGGTAGAACTGCTTAGAATCCCTGTCTTAGTAGTATGGCCTATTATAGAAAAGGCACCTGTAAATTGTATGAGGCAGAAACCTAGGTAATCACCAGGGCAGACCAACCTGCCTGACTGCTTCGTGTCTCTGTGGGGGGGGAAGGCTCACAGAGAGGACAGTTCCACTGCCTGTCTTCTGGAGGTTTCCCTGGCACTCACCCCATTTCCAGTCACTTCACCTATTCCCTGTATGTGACTGGCACCCCTCCAGCTGTTTGCCCTGGTGCTGCAGCCCAGAGTGGGTGGGTTTGAGTACATTCTAACATATGTGGGCCCTTTAGGCTTAGCCTCCAGAAAATCTGGCAGCTTCTCCTGTTGTCCCAGCTCCCACTGGTTTTTATAGCCAGCAGTTATGGGGCTTTATCTTACCGGCACGGGAACACTGAGCTATGCAGTCTGGCCTTGGGCTGGGATTGCTCCCTCCCAAGTTATCCCTCCCAATTATTATCCAACGCATATGAAAGTGGGACCACCCATTCCACCACCTCTGCATCTCCTTACCTCCATGCCCATTTCTGTTTCTCTGCCCCTCCTACCCATCTGGATGAATGTGGCTTCTTTAAGTTCTTGGTTGTCAGACTTCCATACAGTTCAATTTTCTGAAAATTCTGGGTGTCATCAGTTTTGAGGTTTAGTTGTAATTCTCTCTGTAGTTGTGCAAGGAGGCAAATCGTGTCTACCTATGCCTCCCTCTTAACTGGAAATGCACATTGTGGTTTTAATTTGTATCTTTCTAATGGCTTGTGATGCTGAGCATCCTTTTATATGTCTCTGGGCCCTGCGTATGTCCTCCTTGGAGAACTGTCTGTTCAGTTTCTTTGCCTACTTTTTAATTGGGTTGTTTGTCTTCCTGGAGTGGAGTCGAGTGAGTTCTTTATATTTTAGAGACCAAACTCTTGTCCAAGGTATCATTGGCAAATATGTTCTCACATACAGTTGGTTCCCTTTTCATTTTGCTGATGTTTTCTTTAGCCATGCAGAAGCTTTTTAATTTGATGTAGTCCCATATGTTTATTTTTTTCCTTTATTTCCCTTGCCATAGGGGATATATCAGCAAAAAAATATTGCTACATAGGATATCTGAAAATTTCCTGCCTATGTTTTTCTCTAGGACTTTTATGGTGTTGCAACTTACATTTAAGTCTTTTATCCATTTTGAGTTTACTCTGGTGGATGGAGTAAGTTGGTGGTCTAGTTTCATTTTTTTGCATGTACCAGTCCAGTTCTTCCAACATCATTTATTGAAGAGACTGTTTTTACTCTATTGCATGCTCATGCCCCCTTTGTCACATATTAACTGACCATATAGACATGGGTTTATTTCTGGGTTCTCTATTCTGGTCCATTGATCTACGTGTCTGTTCTTATATTTTAATAATATAAAATGATGGCAGAAAAACATCAGAAGACAAATTTCTTTTTCTTTCCTTGCTCTTAACCAGCTTAGAAAAAATAATGCCAATCTTCTTGAGCTTTTAATTAGTTAATCTCCCAAACAGGTAAGTCAGTGCTGTTAAGTACTGTTCTGATTTTGAATAATTACCTGGAAATGAATGCCTGGGGTTGGATTAACTATTGCTTGGTCAACATTCATCACTGTTGCTACAGCATAAAGTGAAAGGAAAATAATATAAAATGAAGAGAAGAGATAAAAGTATGAAAACAAACCCTGGGTTATTCTTGGCTGGAGTATAAATGACAGGAATTTACTCAAAAGTTAACATATAATGAAAGAAATGGTAGAGACATAAGCAAGCACTTAACTGAATCCCAACAGTAAAAGAGATGGCATTGTTATAACGTATTAACAAACCACAAGCGCAGGCTCACTTGTCAATCACACACTGTTTGTCTAATGGCAATGGGATTGTTTTCATTGCTGTTGTTTTGAGCAATGATATGGGCAGTAAATCAAGGAGGCAGAGAAAAAGACACTACCATTATCAAGCATAAAACAATATCCACAAGAATTCTGCATTACATTCAACTAGAAATGCAATTGTCTTTTTCTACCACACTTGTGTACACAGAGCAGTCACTTTTGGTAGGTCGAACTTCGATTTTCCTGGAATTGATTCTTTAATTTTCCCAGCAGGAAGTTACTGTCTCTTAAAAATCACACAGCATTAGCTAAATGTACAATGCCCTAAAGAATTAATGACAAGGCATTTTGGGATAGTGTAAACCTTTACACATGATTATAAAGTCATAAACTATTATGATATATATCCATAATAAAATCATAAATAAACACATTCTATAGAAGTCACCTATTCAATGCCAAAGTGATTATTAGGAAATTAGTTAAATGTATTATATATATCATACTATCATAACAGAAAACTTTAAATAAACATCTTTATTATCTGAAGAAAATACTCAACAGAATGATCAAAAGTGAAAACATTTTTAAATCCAATGAAGTTCAGTTCAACTATTTATTTTTTTATATTTCAATTAATTTTCATTTTTATGTAGTGATACATTTTCATATTTTCTTTTATGCCTTTTATTTTTCTATTTTGTTAAACAAAACCTTTCTACACAAAAGAATAATAAAAATTATTTTCCAAATTTTTCTTCTAATATTTTTACTCATCTATTTTCACATCAAACTATGAATTTTATTTATACTATATCCTGGCATTTTGTTATTTTTTCAGGGGTAGCTAATTATGCCAGTACCATTCATTAAGCAATTTATTATTTAGCTACTGAACTGAAAAGATATAATACATTATACCTCTGAATGTTTTTGGTGAATTTTGTACCAGAACCATATTATTTTGATTATATGACTTCTGAGTAAATTTTGTTACCTGTTTTCTGTTTTTTTTATTGTGGTTCAATTACATTTCCCAATTTTTCCCCATTGCTCTCCCCTGCACCACCCAGCCCTACACTTGATCCCACAATCAATCCCCACCCCATTGTCCATGTCCATGGGTCCTTTATACATGTTCCTCCACTTGGCCCTTCCTTTTTTTCCCTATTATGCCCCTCCACATTCCACTCTGGTTACTGTCAGATTGTTCTTTATTTCCATGTCTCTGATACTATTTTGTTTGTTTGTTTGTTTGTTTTGCTTATTAGATTCCACATGTAGTTGAGATCATATGGTATTTGTCTTTCACTGTCTAGCTTATTTCACTTAGCATAATACTCTCCAGTTCCATCCATGACACTGCAAAGGTAGGAGTTCCTTCTTTCTTTTGACTGCATAGTATTCCATTGTGTAAATGTACCACAGTGTTTTGATCCAATCATTTCCTGATGAGCACCTAGGTTGTTTCCAGCACTTAGCTATTATAAATAATACTGCTATGAACATTGGGGTGCACAGGTTTTTTTGAATTGGTGTTTCAGGGTTCTTTAGGTATAATCTCAACAGTGGAATCAACATTTAGTTTTTTGAGGAAATTCCATACTTTGTTTCCACAGTGGCTGCACCAGTCTGCATTCCCACCAACAGTGCACTAGGGTTCCCTTCTCTCTACCACCTCACCAGCACTTGTTTATTGATTTGTTAAGGATGGCTATTCTGACTGGTGTGAGGTGGTATCTCATTGTGGTTTTAATTTGCATCCCTCTAATGACTAGTAATGTTGAGCTTCTTCTGTTAATGGGCCCTGTGTATGTCCTCCTTGGGGAAGTGTCTGTTTAGGTCCTCTGTTCATTTTTTAATTGGATTGTCTTCTTGATGTGGAGTTATATGAGTTCTTTATATACTTTTGAGATGAAACCCTTGCTTGATATATCATTGGCAAATATATTTCCCCATACAGTTAGTTCCATTTTCATTGTGCTGATATTTTTTTTAGCTGGGTAGAAGTTTTTAATTGATATACTCCCATTTTTTATTGTTTCCTTTTTACCCTTTGCCCTAAAGGACATGTTGGTGAAAATATTGCTGCACGGCATGTCTGAAATTTTCTTGCCTACGTTCTCCTCTAGGACTTTTATGGTGTCATGGCTTGCATTGAAGTCTTGTATCCATTTTGAGTTTATTTTATTGTATGGTGTAAGTGGGTGGTCTAGTTTCATTTAGTTTGCATGTAGCTGTCCAGATCTCCAAACACCATTTATTAAAGAGACTATTTTAATCCAGTTTATGCTCCTGCCCACTTTGTCAAACATTAATTGACCATAGAGACATGGGTTTATTTCTGGGCTCCCTATTCTGTTCTTTTTATCTAAGTGTGAGTTCTTATGCCAGTACGAGACTGTTTTGATTACAATGACCTTGTAATGTAGTTTGATATCAGGTTTTGTAACCCCTCCTCCTTTATTCTTCTTTCTCAAGATTGCTGAGGCTATTTGAGGGCATTTATTGTTCCATATAAATTTTTGAAATATTGCTCTATATCTGTGATATATGTCATTTTTATTTTAATAGATATTGCATTGAATCTATAGATTGCTTCGGAGAATGTGGACATTTTAATGTTAATTCTTCCAATCCATGAACATGGTATATGCTTCCATTTATTTGTGTCTTCTGAATTTCTATCTTCAGTGTTGTGTAGTTTTCTGAGTATAGGTCTTTAACTTCCTTGGTTAAGTTCATTCCTAGGTATTTTATTTTCCTTGTTGCTATAGTAAATGGTATTTTTCCTAATTTGTTTCTCATGTTTCATTGTTGGTGTACAAAAATGCCTTTGATTTCTGGATATTGACCTTGTATCCTGCTGTTTTGTCAAATTCATTGATTAGGTCAAGTAGTTTTTTGGTGGAGACTACAAGGTTTCCTATGTACACCATCATGTTATCTGCAAACAATGACAGTTTTATTTCTTGTTTTTCTATTTGAATGCCTTTTATTTCTTTTTCTTGTCTGATTGCTGTGGTAAGAATTTCCAATACTACCTGAATAGAAGCAGTGAAAGCAGACACCTTTGTCTTGTTCCTGATCTTACAGGGAAAGATTTTAGTTTTTGCCTGTTGACTATGATATTGGTAGTAGGTTTCTCATATATGGTCTTTATTACGTTGAGGTAGTCTCCCTCTACTCCCACTTCTCTGAGTGTTTTTATCATAAATGGGTGCTATACTTTATCAAATGCTTTTTCAGCAACTATTGATATGTTCATGTGGTTTTGGCCTTTCATTTTTTATGTGATGTATTACATGTATTGGTTTGCGAATATTGTACCATCCTTGCATCCCTGGGATGAATCCCACTTGTTCACAGTGTGTAATCTTTTTAACGTATTGTTGAATCCAGTTTGCCAATATTTTGTTAAGTATTTTAGCATCTATGTTCAGCGATATTAGTCTGTAGTTTCCTTTCTTTGTTGTGTCTTTATCTGGTTGTGGAACCAGGATGGTTCTGGTCTCTTAAAAAGAGTTTGGGAGTCTTTCCTCTTTTGGGACTTTTTGGAATAGTTTGAGGAGGAGTGATCTATCTTTTTGAAAATGTTCCATAAACATTTGAAACAATATATATTTTGCTTCTTTATGGTGATAAGTTCCATATATATCAGTTAAGTCCATTTGCTCCACAGTCTCATACAGTACCATAATAACCTTCTTGATTCTTTGTTTGGAAGATCTGTCCAGTGTTGACAGTGGAATGTTAAAATCCCCTAGTATAAGTGTGATCTTTTTCTATACCATTCTTGAAGTTCTCCAAGATTTTCCTTATATATTTGGGTGTTCCTATGTAGGGCGCAGATATGTTTACAATGTCATATCTTCTTGATGGATTCTACCCTTTAGTGTTATGAAGTGTCCTTCTCTGTCTCTTTTTATGGCTTTTGTTTTGAAAGTTGTTTTATCTGATATGAGTATTGCTACCCTTGCCACCCATTTTTTTTCCCTGCCCATTGCTTAGAATATTTTTTTCCAACTCCTCACTTTCAGTCTGTGTAGGTCTTTTGTTCTGACATGAGTCTCTGTATAAACAACAGCTCTTGAAAGCTGTTTTATCTGATATAAGTATTGCTATCCTTGCTACCCAGTTTTTTTATCCATTCAACTACCCTATGTCTTTTGATTGGAGCATTTAATCCATTTACATTTAAGATTATTATTAATAAGTGCTTATTCATTGCCATTTTTCCCATGTGTGTCTGTGTTCCTTTATCACTCATTTTCTTCACCTTCTTAAAGCAGCACCTTTATCATTTCTTGCAATGCCAGTCTGGTGGAGTATATTCTTTTAGCCTTTTTCTGTCTGGGAAACTCCCTATTTTGCCTCCCGTTTTAAATGGTAGCCTTGCTAGGTTGAGTAGTCTTGGTCACAGGCCTTTGCTTTTCATTACTTAGAATAGCATTTCTTGGAATAGCATTCCTTTTTGGCTTGTAGTGTTTCTGTTGAGAAATCAGCTCCTAGCCTTATGTGCCTCAATGTCATTTAGCACTCTCTTGGGGCTACTCCTTCCTTTCAATTGTGGGTTGTTTCCTTATCTCCCCATTTTAAGTGAGCCTTCTCATTTGTTTATACATGTTAAATTGACCTACTTTGACTCCCTGTCTTCGGGACCTTCAGTGGTACAGTCTCCTTGACTGCCTGAGCTTGGTGCACTCATGTTGCTCTTTATACCTTTCATGTGGGCTCTCTGGTTATAATTGGGTTTTGGTTGTTGTCGGGTCGTTCTTTGTTGGGTTCTTCCCTCTGGCTGGCTGACTAAGAGTAACTCCACCCTCCACATCTTGTATACTGTTGTACAGGTGCTGCCAGAACAAAAACCAAACTACCCAAGAAATAGAACTACACCCACAAAATTAACCTCCACCACAGTTACACTATCAACAGCTAATGAACCAGTATCAATAAAGGTGTAAAGAGATTAAGAGTATTACAAGACAGGAAAAACAAGTATGAGATGACTAACTGAAAGAAAGATATTTTACAATGGTAGAGGCAGGCACAATAATAAGAATAGAGAATAGAGACAAAGCAAAGTAGGAAAGAAAATAAAAAATAAAATTTACTTTGGGACTAAAAAAGGGGGGAAAGGAAGATGGAATGGAGTAAGAGAGTCAAAGCATATGGTATTAGGTTAAAACTGAAATTTAAAGAAAAAAATGTATATATGTAGTGAGAGAAAAAAACAGACCACAACAAAAAGATATATATATATATGGACCTAATTGCAGAAAAATCTTGACCACAGAAATATTAACAACTAATGAGCTAAGATGTACATAGGGTGGATGAGAATAAGAAGACAAAAGGAAAGACAGAAGAGTTTAAGGGTTGTCTAAAGGAAAGAGAAGTTATTTTGAGAGGAGAGAAGGAAATGGAATACTAAGAGTGTGGGATGAAAACCTGGCTAAGACAGGGAAAATTCAACATTTAAAATGAAAAAGGGAGAGGGAGGGAGGAAGGCAAAATGGACTAGAAAAAGGGAAACAGTGAACTTTGAGATTTGAAATACAAAGTTAGTCATTAACTAGCAATAAGTTTGAAGAACTGTAACAACTACCTTATCTACAACCTATGAGCAAAGATTGATAAAGGTGGACAGAGAATTAAGGGTATTTTAAGAATGGGAGAATAGCTGACTAATGACAATCACAAATGCTTTTGAGAGGCTGGAGCAGGGAGCAATAGTAAGAGTGTGGAATGGAAACAAGTCATGGCAAGAGAGAAAATAGAATTTAAAATAAAAATATGAAGAGGGAGGAAGGGGGCAGTATGGAGTAAGAAAAGAGAAAAGCAATATATGAGAATTGAAATAAACAATATTATAAAATCTGGTGCCATATTATGCCCTTTAAGTTTGGGTATGAACTTAAAGGGTATGAAATGAGTATTAAATGGCTATGCAGGACAGAAGATAGCACCTTGTTGCACCCATCTCTATTTTCTTTGCTCTGCTAGGCTTAATAAATTGGGGCCTGAGGAGCTGTGTAGCATATAGCATCTGGCAAAGGGCCCTATTGGTACTTTTTCTTCTTTCCCCTGAGGAAATTTATGCAGCAGGAAACTCCTGAGCCTGGCCTCACCAATCTGCCAAGCCTATAATCCCACAGGTGGGAGTTGGGTTCACCTGTCTGTGAAAGGCTCTGGCTGACTGCCTTCCAGACCCGAGTTTGCCACTCTCTCACAGGAGGTTCATCCTGAATTCTCCACTCTGAGCTGTCTTCTACTCAAGAGCTGTGCTGGGTTGGGTCCTCCTGTTCCTTCAGTGTATTCTCTGCCCCTGAGTTTTTGGTTAGCAAAGTCACTGCATCAGACCCACGGAGACAGGCATATGAGCCCAGGTCCCTGCCGAGCCTCGGGACTTGCCTCGGCTCCCCTTTAAAAAGAGTTTCTGTATGGCCCCACACTGCAGTGCTGGTCCCTGGGGATCCTGTTCTCCATGTGCTCCCTCTCCCCCAAAAACACACAGTCTTTCCCAGTCAGAGCTGGCCACCTCCTTTCAGAGCCTCCAACAGTTTTAGGTAGTGTTTCTTTCTGAATCTTTCCTGGACGTTGTTGGGAAGACCCCCACAGCTATAGTCTAATACAAGGCTGTGACGGCATGCTGACCCCACTCCCTCCAGAGATCTTCACCCTTGGGCATGCCTGCTCCCTCCATGCTGTTTCTGGAGCCCATACCTCCCAGGCCTTCTCTCACTGCCCCAGTAGCTCATGGGTCCTGTGTGGATCTACAGTCTTCCCAACTCTGTGCAGCCTACTGTGCTGGGCTGGGCAGTGGTGGTGGTCTGCCTAGAAAGCCCAGGCCATCGGCTTCCAGTCAGCCTAGAAAGTTCAAGCCATTGGCCCCCTAGTGCCCCACAGGTGGGCTGGTTCCTGCATACTCTTGCACATTCCCCATGCTCTCATCCTGCTCATTCCCCACACTCCCATGTGTATGTGCTCACTCACAGGCTCTTTCACTCACTCTCCACAATGTGTTCTGAGTTCAAATCCAGTCTGTAGCTATGAGCAGATGAACAGAACCGCCAGCTACTCTGCCACCACCTTAGATCTCTGAGTTCAAATATTTCATAGGTGGCCATCCAATGATGCAGAGAGGAAAATCCACATTAGCAAACAAACAACAATAAAGGCATGTGGGATGTAAAAACTAAGGTAAAATATGTTTAATTAAAATATCAAAATTAGGCCCAAAATATTTTTCGAGACTAAAGGAAACACTTTTCATATACAAATCAGATATATATATTATGTGTACTGTTTGATGATAAGCCAAGCAGAAATTAAGAAATAGTTTTAAGGGTCTTATAAATTGTTGCTGTGTAGACAAAAGATAGAATTACAATAACTGAATTTTTAAAAATTAAATTAGTGACTTTAAAAGTAAAGACATATTTAAAAAAATATAATCCGTACCCTAAAGGTTTGGGATTAGCTATTATATAAAAACAAATGCCCTGATTATGTGATTGAAGTTGTAAAATTCTAGCTTTGTCTTGGGTTTTAGATATTTCCAAATGGGCAAAAAAAAAAAAAGAAAGAAATGGCTAATATAACTCAAAACCCTAATCCTAACTGAATCTTTTCACCTCCCTATCTATTCATGAACAAACCTACTCCAAGAATTTATCCCAGTAGAAAATACTTCTATGCTCCAGTGACTACTTAATACAGTGGCATTTCATTACTCATAGCACAAACAGGTATCAAATAGTAAAGAATTCCACAGTCACACACATTGTGATCAAAAGTACCAAGAAATCACAATTCATAAATACAAATGATTACGGCTGGTTTGACATTTTATCAGACCAATTATTATATATATTAAAGTGCAGTGGACCTCCTTGCATATCACAGAATTCATATAGCCCCTAGTGAACTATATTTTTAAGTGCTAATTTTAGATGATTATTTTATTGGTTTCAGCAATTTCCACTGCATTTTTTGTATACTATTAACTCACACAAACAACCTTGCAACTGTAGCTACTATTCACTGTGTAATATAACCCTAAAGATTAGGCAAGGGTTATAACTTAGCTGTTACCACAAATATGTTCAAGCAAACATGAATTAAGGGTTACTCATAATTTCATAATTGCTTAATGAGATTTGAAATAAAATTTCCACAGAAGTAACTCTTCTAATTGTCAGTACTATTCAGATTCAATTTTTCAATTCTTACCTTTTTCAGTATTTGTCAAAAAGATCAGGAAAACATACATAGTCCATAGAACAGAGGGATAATAGCCAAATTATTATAATGATGAAGGCATTGAACTGGATTCTCTCAGTACAGCTCTGAACATTCAACATATACTTCCAAGCCACTTTAGGCAGAAATCCAAGGATCAAACAAACGGTCTTATCTGAGATGTGCCAGCATCTCTGAAAATGAACATAAGTTCTCTGAGCCTCAGATAGTGCTACACCTTTGTTCATGCTATTCCACCTTTGATCCACAGTCAAAGTGCATTCATCCCTCATGACTCAAACAATGCGTAGCTTCCTCCATTAAGTCCTTTTTGATTATTTAAGCCAATACTGATATATTTCTACTTTGAATTTAGAGTTTATATTTTAGACTGTTGAGTTCAGAGCCTATATATTAGAGTCCAAATATAGAGTTAGATGATACAATTTAGCACAAAATTGTGTTTCCCCATATTGTTTTTTTAATAAACTTTATTTTTCAGAACAAAAAATAGTAGTTTTAGCTTCACGGCAAAGTTCAGCAGAAGATCTAGAGATTTCCCATATATCCCTGCCCTGTACATGCAAAGCCCCCACCAGTATCAACATCCCCCACCAGAGTGACACATTAGTAACAACTGATTAACCCAGACTGACATATCATCACTAAGAGTCCATAGTTACACTTGGTGTTATACAGTCTATGGATTTGGACAAATGTATAACATGTATCCATGATTATAGTATCATACTCAGTAATTTTTTAATTTTAATATCCTTTGTGCTTTGCCTATTTATCCATCCCTCCTCCCTATCCCCTGGCAACCACTGATATTTTTTACTATCTCCGTAATTCTGCCTTTCCCAGAAAGTCATGTAGTTGAAATCATATAATATGTAGCCTTTTCAGATTAGCTCCTTTCATTTGGTACTATGCATTTAAGTTTCCTTTTTTTCATGGTTTGATAGCACATTTCTTTTCATCACTAAATAATGTTCTATTGTCTCGATGTACCACAGTTTATCCATTTACCTTCTGAAGGACATCTGGACATCTGGTTGCATCCAAATTTTCACAATTATGAGGAAAGCCTCTATAAACATGTGTATGCAAGTTTTTATGTGGACATAAGTTTCAATTTCTTTGGGTAAATACCAGAGGGTTATCAAGTTATGGATCATATGGTAAGAATATGCTCAGTATTCAAAGAAACCACTAAATGGTTTTCTGTAGTAGTGCACTATTTTTGCATTCCTACCAGCAATGAATGGGAGTTCCTGTTTTCCACATACTTACTAGGGTTTGCTCTTGCCAGTTTTCCGTAGTTTGGCCATTCTAATACATGTGAAGTGACTGGTATCTCATTTTAACTTTCATTTCCCTGATGACATGTGATGTGGAACATATTTTCATATGCTTATTTGCCATCTATATATCTTCTTTGGTGAGAGGTCTGTTAAGGTCTTTGCTCATTTTTTAATCTAGCTATTTGCTTTTTTATTGCTGAGTTGTAAGTGTTCTTTGTATATTTGGATAATAGTTTTCTTTCTTTTTTAATATTTTTATTGTTGTTCAGTTACAGTCGTCCCACCTTTTTCCCCATTGCTCTCCCCTGCCCTGTCCAGCCCCACTCCCACAGTCAGTTCCCCCATTGTCCATGCCCATGAGTCCTCTATTCATGTTCCTTGGCTTTTCCTGAAAGACAGAACCAGAGACTTGGATAATAGTTCTTTATCAGCTATATTTTCTGTAATTTTTTCCCAACCAGTGACCTGTATTTTCATTCTCTTCACATTGTCTTTCACAAAGCAGAAGTTTTTAATTTTAATGTCAACTTACCAATTTTTGCTTTCATGTATCCTGCCCTTGGTGTTATATCTGAAAAGTTATTACCAAATCCATGGTAATCTAGATTTTTCTCCTATGTTATCTTCTAAGACTTGAGTTTTGCATTTTACATTTAGATCTGTGATCCATTTTGAGTTAATTTTTGTGAAAAGATCTGTGTCTAGATTCATTTTTTTTCAAATGGATGTCAAGTTGTTCCAACACCATTTGTTGAAAAAACTACCTTTGCTCCATTGTATTATCTTTATCAGTTGACTATATGTATGTGAGTCTAGTTCTGGGTTCTCAATTCTGTCTTGATTACTGTAGATTTAGTAGTTTTATAGTAAACCTTGAAATCAAGTAGTGTCAGTCTTCCCCCCAGGTTGTCGAGTTTTTCCCTCTGGGCACAATTATAATAGTAAACTACTTCCAGTTTTGATGACCTACTATATGCCAAAGACCATTCTTAGCCTATTACATGCACTATTTATTCTTTGCTCAACTAATGAAACAGCCATGACTGACATAGTGTGAACATGTAGCTCAGTCACATGTTAAAGGAGTCACAGTATTTTAAATAAATGTATGGTTCATGAGAGAAAAAAAAGAAGTACATTATTTACATATTACCAAGAATCAGGCAAAGGTATGATGGCAAGCGTTTGTTCATTTTTACTGATTATATCTCTGAATACTGAAAAGCCAAAGATTCATTTTATTTATTTTTTTAGCTTTATTGAGGTATGATTGACAAATGAATATTATATATATTTAGGTTGTATAACATGAATTTAAAGGTATACAGCATGATGATTTAACATATGTGTGTGTGTGTATTCACTGTGAAATGACTATCACAATCAAGTTAACACATCCATTACCTTACATAGGCCTATTTTGTGTATACGTAGTAAGATCTAGTCTCTTAGAAAACTTCGAGTATGTAATATATTATTATTAACCATAGCCACCATGCTGTACATTAAATCCTCAGAACTTGTTCATCTTATAACAGAAACTTTGTACAATTACTAACATCTATCTCCCTTTCCACACCTCCCAGCCCCTGACGGCCACCCTTATACTCTCTGCTACTCTGAGTTTTACATTTTTAGATTCCATATATAAGCGAGATCATACAGTATTTTTCTATATCCTGCTTACTTCACTCAGCATAATGTCCCTTGTATACACATAAAAGCTAGAGTGCATTCATGGTTTCCAGATGTTACACGTTGCTTGGATCCTTTCCTCAAACACTTTCATTTAAATGCAAGTCCAGTGACTTGGCATAGAATCCAGAGAAAAACCAAGTGACCTGGTTAAATGGAGGAGAGGAGGCACAATATAAATCAACAAGTATTATGTGACCCTGTTGATGGGAAATACTTCGCACTTCACATGCCTTTCCAGTTAAGGGACACTGATTGTAAATGCAGATTTCTCTGGGTTCTGTGTGTTAGCTAGCTGGAAAATGTGGGGGGAAATGACTGGGTATTCTTTGTTAGCCCCGCTCACTTCCTCTTGAGAGGACACGATTGTCCTCTGTTCCATACTGTAAGGTGAACCTGGGCAAGCTTCTTGCATGGGCATGCTCCAATTTCCAACTACCTGGGACCAGATGAGGATATCTGAGTGACTCAAGAGTTCCCTATTAGCAGCCTACTTGGCTAATAATATAAGGCCACTTGCTCTGTCTAACCCCTGTTCGTAATAAACATTATTTTTGTCTCTGTATGTTTTTTTTTCCTCTTCAGCATTTCAGATGTGGGGAAAAGGGGCTACTTACTGGGTTTCCCTTGAGAGACCTACAAACCCATGTTTGTAAAATTCTCTATGTATGCTTACTTAAAAATCTGAAAAAGAAAATCAACATGATAACATTACAATTTAGTTTTGCATCTTTGCATATTCTAAACTTTTACCGTATTGTAATCAGGAAAAATGGTTAAATATATATGTTTCCAAATATAATGCTGACCTCCTCAGAAACAGAAAATTGGATCCCATAGTCATTACAATAGGTGTTGCCTGAAAATGCTCAATATTCTTATTTTAGGCATTTAACAGTATTTTAATAACAAGCCCCCTAATGGATTGCACAGTTAGCAGAAATTCTCAGTATGTCTCAAGCCTCCTATATTATTAAGAAAGCTTTCTAATCAGTTAATGGAGTCAGAGTAATCAAAGAAAATTGCTTTTTTTTTTTAGCACAGATCACATGAGTTTTCAGAAACACATCACCGCATTACACTCCGAAGGCAGACATAGAAACCCTTTGGTCCAGTGGAAGCTATTGCATGCTTTAATGGTGACATTTTCCTCCAAATATCACTTACTTTGATAGAAGCCAGCAGCTTCAAAGTCCTGGAGGCAGCAGGCTTGAAATCAGGAGACATTGATTCCGTCCTCTGTCACTATATTTCTGCTCACTTAACCTCACTTCATTTTGTCCATCCACAAAATGAGAAAAATAACTCTCGCTTGTTTCTTAGCAGTGACAGGAAAAAAATAAATGGGAGTCTACACATGAATGCTATAATTTGAGATTCTTACAAATATAAAGCTATGCATATACACAGAAATATTCAGAATTGCTATTGCTGTAATTTTAGCAGTGTATCAATTCAGGCTACATATTTTTTCTTTTGTTTTTTAATTCAAGATGTGCTTAAATATGTGACATTTTTCTCCAAATATCACTGACTTTCACAAAAGCCTGTAGCTTCAAGGTGCTAGAGCCTGGAAAGTATCAGAAGAGCAGAGTCTGAACCAGCTCTTCCTCTCAAGGAGGGAAACTGGTGCTCTTCAATTCAACACAAACAACACTCTTGAGAGCGCCTGTCCCCAATCAAGAAAAGAAAAATCACCTGTAAGTAACAAGTTAACCAAATAATAGTGGAAGAATGCCAGTTCTAGGAAAAGACATGTTGATGGACATGAACAGATGAAATGAGATGCCTGCCTCATTAAACAGCAGCTAATCAGTGTTCTGCTCACACAGGGCACCAGGTTGCCGAGGGCGGGGCGCTGAGGAGAAACAGCTGTGTCAGGGGACCGAAACCCACAACCATCCATGGTAGTTTGAAAAGACAAAAGCACCAAGTCCATACAGCATGAAGAGCATTAAAACAAGGGACACCTGATAAGGCACAGCAGGCATTATTGCAGCTTGAAGATGGAAAGCAGGAAATTAGGCTCAAGGAACAAGCTTGTTTTAATAAATTAGGAAACAATATGAAAAAAAACAGGACAACAGAAAAAAAACCCTGGCAACTCAGCAAGGCTATAAGACCAAATAGCAAGAAAAGGTTATCGTAAATAGCTCCTTTGCAATGGTTTTGCTTTGTTGGTTCTAATAAACTGGAATGCAGTGATCTTTTAAAAAGCAGGCAAAGGAAATAAGCCACTGTTGGCAAACATAGCATTAAAAGATTGCTAAAATGTCCTACCACGTTAAGCTTACAGCCCGCAACTAAGTCCAGCTGTTGACTTAGGGTGACAGCTGTAGGAAATATGGAGGGTTAAAAGTAGGAAATTGAGGAACTAGGTTTTGGGGTTTGTGATCATTTTGCCTGATTACATCAGAGGCTTCAAGGAGATCGAACTCCAGATGCTGTAACCTGCTTTGTTGGAAAGACTTCTAATTGAATCAGACACAGGCAAAATAAAATTACATAAAAAGTAATAAAGCCTCTGATCAAGATTTGGAGCTGCAATGTTTAGACTGCTCTGATCCCTTTGCTGTCTCTTTTACAGAAGACATTGGTAATTAGAAATACAGATTATTTCCAAAAATCCAGTAATTCCTGTTTAGGGTCAAAGAAAATAAGATCAGAAAAAATTCTTATGGACTTTTCCCATATTTATGCTTTGATATGAAAATTATACTTACATAAGAACATAGGTACAGCATGGGTATATGTTGCAATGAAAAAAGATAAACATGCATTCATGTTTGAATTTACGACAGAGCATTTGGACAAAGTCTTTGGCAAAACCTAACCCCCAGGAGTTTTGTTCTCGAAATCAAAACCAAATACAGATTTCTGAATATCTTTAAACAGTATGTCCTCATACATGTCCTTCCTAGGTTGGCCAATACCCTGCAGATAATTTCCGTGCTCCAATATTGAGAAACAAAATATGATAGAGCAGTCCAGATACTTACTTCCAACTCAATATTGACAGCCAAAAATATTCCGTAACACCCACAGGGCTCATAATACCAGAGTGTACCTGGGGTCATGTTAAAGAACAGAGGTTGGTTTTGAACCAAAAAAAATGCACAGTAATGATTTTAGTGATATACAGCACTTACGTTCAGAGATTCAAACCAGAGATTAGCATTGGGGAAAGAAAATAAATGCAGAAGGTGCAAGAAGACACTTCTGACAAAAGACAAAAAAATAACAACAAGAACAACAAAAACCCCTGATTTTATTTATTTTATTATTATTATTTTTTTAATTTTCACTTTTTAGAGATCCTCCGCAGTAACCATCACGACTGGCTCTCCTTGCTACACACTGCCACCTGCAGGACAGATGGCGATCTCTAGCTAAGAGCTTGTTTTCTTTCACAGGGCTGAAAGTTTTCAATAGATGTTCTCATTAATTTCATGCTGCCCCTATTTGTCATGCAGCATTAATGTTAAGTATGCAAATACACACTAGATATTATGTCGGTAGTCATAAATTGAAAGTGCTTCCTGGAGTTCGAGACTGGTTTAGGAAAACGGAAGAAGTCCCTCCCTGCACGTTGTTTTTCAGAGCAAGGCACGTTCTCATTCCTGTCTCACTTCATTTCAGGAAGCACTCGGGATTATCAGAACTCGGGAGTCAAATTCTCAGCAAGGATTTCAGTTCCCTCTAATTGTGATGAAGCTAATGTTCACCTGCAGCATTTAATGAATGCTTTGATGACAGCGGTGGTAGCAGTGAGAGTACTTTTACCCAAACGCTTCGTTTACTGTGATGCAATTAGGCAGTTTCTCAAAGGAAGTGACACCAATATTTACATTAAAAAGATTTGGATTTTTAAGGTAATCTTGTTGATAAGCATATAAAAACAATTAAAAGTAAAAAGGCTTTTAGTGACACAGTTTTAAAAATATACAAACTTAAATCTTAATACCTACTGAAAGTACATAAAATGACCAAAATATCATGGTATTAGGAGGAGACCATTAAGCATTAAAAGAAACAATTTGGTCCTTTCAATTTAGTAACAAGAACATTGTGACATTTTCACTTTAGAAAGAATTAGCATTTTACTTGCTTACAAAAAATTTCATCAAATCAGGCCAGAAGAGCAGCTTCCATGGCAACTGATGCATTAGACAATCATAGATGCTTCACAACCTCATTTACCATCGTGACTGATATCATTCAGAGAGTCAGTGAGGTCTAGGGAAACCCAAAGCTAAATTTGATCATACTGACTAGTGAAAGTTATAGTAAGATTACCGGTGAAAAAAAATCAACAGATTCCCAAAGAGGGGTTGAGATTTTTGTTAAATAGCTTAAACTCATCCTAAAAACAAATTAATCAGAAATAGTCCAGTGTTGGAAAAAAATTCTCTCTTTCTTTTTGTTCCACAGTAAATGTGCAAATGAAGTTCTGTGTACATCACATTCTGTCATTCCACTCACATTCTTAAAATACTAGAGAAGCTATGTATTCATAGGGATCATGCAGTGCAGCGTTTTGTAAAACACAATCTTTCTATAGTACAGATAATAACAGTTTTCTCTCTTTCATGTATTTAATAAATAATGATCTTTAGGTACTGAATTTTCTTAAAGTAATACAGCCATAATTTGCAAATAACAAAATGTCAGGAAACACTTTCAGAAATTACTGCTTGAAGGTTCAGAATCCAGATATTGCACTGTAAGAAGGAATTGTTACAAGCTGATTATCTCTTTTTTCCTATATTATAAATAATAAGCATGTGTGAATTAATCAGGTTTACTGCTTGACAATAAGTATCCTGCAAATAAGGGTCTTGGGTTGAGTTAACAAATAAGAATCCAATCGTCTAACTATACTATGTGTATACTCCAGAGGGCAAAAATATATCAATTTTTTTCTTAGTTAATGAGCTTTACTGTAAATTTTATTTAATTTTTCCTTTTATGCTAATTCAAACCTGCGATATGTTGTATAATTTTGGTTTGATATATAAATATTTTTTGTGTGTGGTTTGCTCTTTGTATCTAACCATCAACCATGTGAGAGCTCCTCAAGAGAAATAAAGATCTGATTTTTAAAACTACAGATGAGAGTCCATTTTGGGGTGAGGATTTCTCTCCATATAATTTCAAGATTGAGTTTAAAAATAGACATTTTAGTAGGGATACAATGTAGTACAAAACACTAACCTGGATTCTCTTTTTTTACGGTACTACTTGATGAACTTAAGAAAAATTTTTAATCTCTCTGTTATAGTCCCCAAAAGAGTACTGGTATTTTACTTCATATTCTTTTTAAAAATTTTCAATGGTGTATATAAGTCTCTGCCAGCCAAAAATCACTTTCACCTAAAATAATGATTCCCCTAGAAGAAACCTAAAATGGTTCCATTTGCCAAATAACTGGGGAAAAGTTTTGACTCTAATTTGCATTAATTAGCAAATTACTTTCATTTTGCCACTTATGTTCACATTTGTAAGAAAGCCTCATAACACTGGGTTGACTGAAAGTTCATTAGGTTTTTTCCGTGAGATGGCTCTAGTAGCGCTTGGTTGTCTTTGACACCATTCATAACAATTTTGTTAGATTATATTGTTAGGAGCTATCATATCAGCATGCATTTAAAAAAACTGCTCCAAACTGGTAAATTTTTGTGTACCCATTTTAATATTGAAGATGGAAGAAAATACATGGCATTTTCGGCATATTATGCTTTATTATTTCAAGAAAAGTAAAAGTGCTACTGAAACACACAAAAAAAATTTGTGCGGTGTATGGAAGAGGTACCATGACTGATCGAACATGTGAAAAGTGGTTTGTAAAGTTTTGTGCTGGAGATTTCTTGCTGGACAATGCTCCACAGTCAGGTAGACTAGTTCAACCTGATAGAAATCAAACTGAGACATTAATTGAGAACAATCAATGTTATTCCTTGCAGGGAATAGCATACTCAAAATATCTAAAACAATAAAGTTATTGGTGAAAATGAAAAATGTGTCAAGAAATTCTGGTCAAGATGGCAGCATAGGTAGACACAGATTGCCTCCTCACACAAGTACATCAAAATTACGACTAAACTATTGAACAACCATCATTCAGAAATGTAAAAAATTTAGCTGAATGGAAGTCCTACAACAACAGAATTTAAGAAGAAACCACATGGAGACTGGTAGAGGGGCAGATGAAGAGTGGGCTGGTCCAACACCCACATGTGGTAGATAAAAATTGGGAGAGGTATATCGGGAGCGAGAGGTCTCAGCCCCACACCAGGCCCGCCCCCAGCCCAGGGTTCTGGTGTCATAACTTCTGGCTGTAAAAGCCAGCAGGGACTGAGGCTGTGGAAGACAGAAACTGATGAACTCCCTGGCAGTTCATCTTAATGAGTCCATATACAGACTTACTCAGGCTCACTCCCTCTGCGCTCCAGCACAGGGGCAGCAGATTGAAAGGCACCAGAGACATACAGGGAAGAACTGAATTGCCTGGTACCAGGGCATGAACTAGCAGACACCTTTATCTCAGACAGAAGGGCTAACAGAGGCCACTATTCTTTTTCTGAACCCTCCCCCAACTGAGCTGGCAGGCAGGTACCATATTGGAGACTCCATCAAACTGACTCACACTGTTTGCCTCACTCTGGTGATTCCTGAGTCCTTGCGCCCACCCATCTTTTGGGCCCACCCAAGCTGTTTCCAGTGGATTTTCCATACAAATGGCTTGACTTGGCCCATGGTTCAGATTTTCCTAAATTCTCTCAAATAAGCAGCATCTGGTTTCATCAAGACCTGTGCCACTTGCTAAGTTGTCCTAGGCCTGACACTAGCAACAGCCAGCCTTGGTTCACAGCCTGGCTTCTGCCAGGCACCACCAAGCCTAGAATAAGCAGCAGCCATCTAGGATTGCTTTGTAGCTTAAGCTGTGTGACTCCAGACAGATTAAAGGCAGTGGCTGACCTTGGATGTGCCAACAGCAATCAACTACAAGAGAAGACTGTACACAGCCCACAGAGTGGGTACATCTTGAGTACCCAACTTGGGTAATAGGATAGGGTGTGCCTCTGAACCCTACCAGGCACCTACTACATTAGACCACTCTTCCAAGTCTGGGTGACATAGCAACTCTACCTAATACATAGAAACATAGGGAGGTTGCCAAAATGAGGGGACAAAGAAACATGGCCCAAATGAAAGAACAGAACAAAATTCTAGAAAAAGAGCTAAGCAATATGGAGAAAAGCAAACTACTAAATGTGGAATTCAAAACACTGGTTATAAGGATGTTCAAGGAACTTAGTGAGGACCTCAACAGTATAAAAAAGATCCAGTCACAAACAAAGGATACACTAATTATAATAAAGAACAATTTACAGGGACTTAACAGTAGGGTGGAAGAAGCTGAGAATGAAGCCAGTGACTTGGAATATAAGAAAGTAAAAACCAATCAGAATAGCAAGAAGAAAAAAGAATCTAAAAAAATGACAATAGTGTAAGGTACCTCTGGGACAAATTCAAGCACACCAACATTTGCTTCATAGGGGTGCCAGAAGGAAAAGAGAAAGCTAGAAATTGGAAATCTATTTGAAAAAATAATGACAAAAAACTTCCTTTACTTGGTGAAGTAAATAGACACACAAGTCCAGGAAGTGCAGAGACTCCCAAACAAGATGAACCCAAAGAGGCCCACCCAAAGACGCATCATAATTAAAATGCCAAAGGCTAAATAACAAAGAGAATCTTAAAAGCAGCAAGAGAAAAGAACTTAGTTACCTACAGGGGAATCCCATAAGACTGTAAGCTGATTTCTCAAAAGAACTTTGCAAGCTAGAAGGGATTGGCAAGAAATATTCAAAGTCATGAAAAGCAAGGACCTACAGCCAAGACTGCTCTATCTATTAAAGCTATCATTCAGAATCGAAGGGACAATAAAGAGCTTCCCAGAAAAGACAAAGCTAAAGGAGTACAACGCTACCAAACCAGCATTATATAAAATGTTAAAGGGTTTTCTTTAAGAAGAGGAAGAAGATAAAAAATATGAACAACAAAATGACAACAAATACATACCTATCAACAATTGAATTAAAAAAAAAACAAGCAGAATAGAAACAGGATCACAGCTACAGAGAACATTTTGATGGCCGCCAGATGGGAGGAGGTCAGGGGGATAAGTGAAAGGGGTGAAGGAATTGAGAAGTGCAAATCAGTAGTGACAGAATAGTCATTGTGATGTGACTATTGAAAAAGAAAGTAACCAAAGAACATGTATCACCCATGGACATGAACAATGGTGCGGGGATTGCCTGAGGGAGTGTGTGGATGGGGTTGGTTGGAGGGGGGCAAAGGGGAAATATTAGGACTGTAATAGCATAATAATAAAATATAATTTAAAAAAAAGAAAGAGAAAAATGTGCCTTTTATTTCATGGGAAAAAACTAAAATTTTTGGCCAGCCCAATAGTTGTGATTGCATTAGAAACTTTACTTTTGTTGGGGTGAACACACAGTTTGTGTAATGAAATATGATAATTATAATGTCAATGACAGGCTTACCACCTTTTAACAAGACATTTACATAACACATTGGTTTCAAAAAGATCACAACATCACAAGAATCATGTCACTAGTTTTCACAGCATCCCTAAATGACATACAGGATATCCATCTCAAAGGTTGTGTGTGAGGGAATACAAAACGATGGCTAAAGTTCAAGTTTGCTCTAAAACGAAAAATGACTATAAGCTCCTTGAGGGTAAGCATAGTATCTTATCATCTCATCTCCCCTGCTAGGGATGTAGCTTTGCACAATTTGAAAAAATAAATTCATGGCCTTTGCACCACGCTCCGTGTATCTTCACACAGTACTACCCACTTTCACTATAACAATAAACTATTATTCCATTACATATTGTATATAGTTAAATATCTGAACTAGAATTAAATGTTGTAAAGACCAGTTGGTATCCAGTCATGTAATATGAAAAATAGAGACATTTATTGAAGAAGATGCAAGATATAAGAAATATAGTACATAGGACAATGACGTCTCAGCTCCATTCCAAGTAGGCACCTTGGGACCTCACCCATTTCTCCCAGTCTCCATCAGCTGCCCCACTGTATTTTATTGAATTTCATCAATGGTCTGAAATCTGTTCCTTTTCAAATGTATTTTAGTTTTGGGAAAAGCCAGAAGTCATAGGGCACCAAATCTGTGCTATAGTGGGGCTGAGTCACCTGGGTAATTAGATGTTTTGCCAAAAAACTCTGCCTGGGATGTGATGCATGAGCAGGCACGTTGTTGTGATGAAGCTGCCAATCACCAGTTGCCTATAACAGTGGTCTTCTGAATCATCCAAATAGTTTCAGTGGAGGAATGTTCAAGGTTAATGCAAAATTTGATGCAGATTCATTGCTCTACTAGCTCAGACATTTCAAATGTGATGGCCACACAATACACACACTGTCTCAGCAGCACCTACTGCCCCACTGACTAGTACAGTGAAATTGTCACTGTTCACATTGCACATTCCAGTCCACTCTCCTTGGCTGCTAGGTTACATCGATGTCATGCAAACTGTTCTTGTTATGTTAACAATAGCTGGACTTTTTCTGGATAGGTCTCGTATATGAGACTTCATCTTCTAGGTGTCCCATCTATACATTTAACAAGCACAATCATTCTTGTTCTTTGAAAACTATGAAATGAAATCATTTGAAAAGTATGGTGCAGAAATTTAGGTCATCCCCTGAAACACATGATAAAGCTAATCAAATTATGTTAATTCAGTGGTAATTTATCTAAAATTAACCAGAGGACCTACAAGGGTTCAAATTCTCAGTCTACTACCACAACTTAACTAATGGCCATGAGAGCTACTAATTTACTTAGAGGAAACCCAGACCGCTTCAATTTGAAAGCTTGAGGGCAACTGAAAGACATTGTAGGAGCTAATCTTCAGGCAAGATCTGCACTTCCTGCCTCTCACACCAGTGTGTAGTCTCCTCCACCTGTACAAGGGATGGTCTGTGTGACAAATAAGATATGGCAGAAATAATAGCATGTCACTTCTGCGATTAGATTAGATGACTGCTTCATCTATCTTGGTCTCAGTCTGTCTGTCTCTCTCTTTCATCTCCAACTGAAATCCATCCAGGAACCAAGGCTTCCCAACAACCACATGAGTGAGTTTCACAGTTACTCTGTGGCTCCACTAAAGCCTGAGGTAACTGTATTCCAGCCTCCACCTTGGTTGAAGCCTGTGGAGAGACCCTGATGCAGAACTTTCCAGCTACATTGCTCCTACATTCCTGACCCTCAAAAACTGGGAGATAATAAACGCTTGTTGTTTTAAGTTGTTAGGCTTTGGGATAATGTGTTACCCAGAAATAGATAACTGATGCAGATGAAAGGTCATATCTAAGGATTTTATACTGTTTTTTACAAGTTGAAAAGTATGACTACAGAAATAAATAAAAAAAACATCACAGAAACTGCTCTGAGTTGTGTGGCTCAGTTGGCTGGAGCATTGCCCCATAAACTGAAAGGTTACAGGTTCAATTCCCAGTCAGGGCACATACAAGAGGCAACTGATCCAATGTTTCTCTCTCTCATCAATGTTCCTCTCTCTCTCTCTCTCTCTCTCTCTCTCTCTCTCTCTCTCTCTCTCTCTCCCTCTTCCATCCCCTCCACTTTCTCTAAAATCAGTAAGTATGCCCTGAGGTGAGGATTAAAAAGATCACAGTGAATATCTATCTGCATAAAAGAGGATGATCAGGATTTGGTTTTCAAGACTAAGGTTTGTAACTCCTAAATCATGGACTTTTGAAAAAGTCTGGAAATCTAAAATAATGTAGATATCACTGAGGAGTAAAGACAAAGTAAGACCATATACAAAGAAAAAAGTATATTTATAGAGAAATTCACATACCTAAGAGCACAAGCACAAATAAAAGCCAATTGGTAAGTTTAGTAAGAAAGAGTAAAAGAAGCATTGTTAGGGCATCAGTGGTGATTTGGTTCATAGTTCGTATTTATCCCTGTCCTGCAAGTTTCAAACCCTGACCCACCTACCTAACCCCACTGTGCCATTACCAGCTAGGATTTGGAGGCAAGTGGGTTATTATTGGCAATATAGTCACAACAAAATTATTGGACCAAGAAAACATAATAGTATTTTTTCTGTATTTATCCTGTAAATTTAAAGTAGAAATAAATGTTATAGGGTATTTAAACCCAGAAACATCTTAAGCATTAACATTTTGTACATGACTGAATATGCCATAAGGAATGTGACCTACAGAGCACTTAGCCTTATCAAAGTTACAGATTTCAAAACTGCATAGAGACAAAATAAGGGCGATATAAAGAACTTCATGTATAATGGTATCTGATAAAGTTATTTTCAGTAAATGCATACTATCTTGAAAATTCTAGACTTTCCTTGTTGATAATTTCATGTTTCATGTTTCACAATACCCAGAACACTGGCAAGATTTAGAAATGTCTCTACACTGAAATCTTCAAAGAGGAAGGGCGAAGAATCCTAGCTTATGTAAGAGATTCCAAAAGTTAAAGACAGATGTCGTCAGTGATTTTTCAAAAAGAAGGGGGAAATTAACTGATTAATATACTAATGGCACTGGTCCCAGGAAGAATTCTAGGCTAGTGTATGGATACTAAGGAAGCAGCTGTCTCTGGAAACCATCTGGAGTCACCAAGAAAACCTCCTGTTATGATAACCTGATTTCCTTTTTTTTTTTATAGAATTATAAGACAAATAATTTAGGATATTACTTTTAGAAGAGTATCCCCTGATTTAACATTTTTTTAAAACAAAGCATCCCTGAATTACCTGTGGGGAAACAAAAGAGCTATCTGGTTAGCAGCACAGTTAGGTGGAAGGATCATTATAACTAAAATATATTGATTAATAGATTGATAAAAATATTAAATAAGGTTCTAGTGACTTATTGTCCATTAATTTGGAAAGGTACATTAAAGGCAAGTTTATCACATGTATTCAAAATTCAGAGTCAAGAAAAGTAAATTAGATGGCAAAACTAAATTTTTTTAATAAAAAAGTATATTCAACAGGAAATATTTGAGGTCCTAGCTTAGATTAAATCAATATATACATACAGATTGGGAGACAATGGTTATTAAATAGTCAGTTGAAAAAAGTCCTAACTAGCCCACTACAATCTTAATGTTAGCCCACAGAGTGATATGCCAATATTGTTTAAAATGTGGAATATCCAAGTCCTAAAATGTAATCATCACTCTGTACCCTGCTTTGATCAGATAATCTTAGGGGTATCATGCTTAGTTTTAGGCACTACTTTTAAAGGGTCTATTGAAAAATTTTAGAAAGTTTGGTGGTGACTAATCATTCATTTTTCTAATAAGATATCCAGGCATAAGCTTTTAATTGTCTAATTTGTTTTCAACATTATGCTGGAACTAGAAATAGAAAGAGAAAAATGATCCTTTCCCTGTCTACAATGAGCAAATGACCTAATAAGGAAGAAAAGCAAATACACAAGATTGTACACATCTGCAGACTCCATGATTTAAATCTTTAAAATATTTGGAATGCTCAGCCTAAAGGAAGGACCTAAGGGAAAATGAGAGATGTCTTCAAACAAGTGAACATGTGGCTTTAGGTGCATGTCTGTACTTGTTGTATCATACTGAAGGGCAAGAAAGAAAATGACAGGAAGGCAAAATGTGGCCTATAAGCTTTCAACGATTAGAAATGCATGGCAAGAGAGTGAACTTAGCCACAGTACAGAGACTTTATCTTGGAAAACCTCTGATCAAAGGGGAGATAAAGCTTGGAAGAAATATTGTAAGAAGGATTTCTGCATTGAGGCATGGTGGTAGTCGTGGTGGTGGTGACAGTGATTGAGGTGATGGCAGTGGTGGTGGTGGCAGTGGTGGTGGTGGTGGTGTGATGGTGATGGTAGTGATGGCACTGGTGGTGATGGTGGTGGTGGTTGTAGTGGCAGTGGTAATGGACAATTGTGTTCAAATGTGTTTAACGGAAAACAGAGAAGGGGGTTAAGATATTTGCTCTGTTTCTAAGTTTCTTTGATTCTATGCACAAAACTTATCAATCTTTGTCTTCATAAAACAACTTTTTTATTTGGATTACAAGTCAAAAGGTGTAATGTTTCCACAATCATCACAACTTAGACTGCAAATGTATGTAAGAAAAAGTCACATATTTAAGAGGTTGATTCTAATTTGCTGTGCCAAATGTGTTTCATGAAATAAAACAACTTTTAGAAAAGGTAACAGTTAATAGACTCATACATAAGATATTAAAAAAACTTAACTTGGATTTAGAATTATTTTATTTTATATTTATATATAATATTGAAAGCAATTATGCTATCCAGGAAATCTTTTCTTTTTTATATAACTTTTCAGAATTTCTTTCAAAAGATTTTCTTTTGCACAAAGCTTACTCTTCTCATCTTATTCTATGATTCTTACTACTGCCTGGGTTATTTTCTTTTGAGGTTACTTCAAACAACATCTCAGGGGATCAATAACACAGATTCTGAGAAACTTAGTAACCACCCCCTGCCATGTACTGCTATGTTGGCTAGGGGACCCAAAAATCTTCAAAACATATGGTTTATTTTTCTATTGTCAAACATATTGCTTTGAACTACAGTTTTAAAAAGACACTAGTCCATTGACTTCTTGTGCAATATAATCACATTACAGAATAAAAACAATGTAACCAAATTCTAAATCAGCCAAACTTAAAAGTAATTAATATATTTATTTTTAAATGTTTAAGAAATAGATATTTGTGGATTTGACCTTTAAGGTAATATTTCAAATAATTCTTCCATTACCTATGAAACTCCTCAGGCAATCCTCACATTACTGTTTTCACAAGAATTTTTCTGTGTAGGTAATCTCACTATTATAAGAATCCTATGTTTAGAGTGTGTATTGATTGAAAAAGCCAGAAGAAATACATTGGATAGCAGAACTAATTTTTTAAATACTTTTAACAGGGAACATTGAAGGTCAAATTTTACATGGCTGCATCTTGAATTACCAAGATTTCATTTCTGTGATCCAGATTCCTGCTGAATAGCAGAATCGCATATACCACCCATTCTTATCTAAGGCTCAACTGTGATAAACCACTTAAATAAAAAACAGCCAACTACCCCTCTAAGTCAATATTCCTCAAATTGTGACCTCTGGACCATGGGCACCAGAATCAACTGAGGTGTTCCTAAAACACAGACTCCTGAACCCACCATGATCTGCTGAGTCAGAATCTCCCATATAATCCTTATGCAACCTAAAACTGACAACCTGCTTTTAGATGTGTTTCATCTCATCTAGATCAAGCCAGACGACCAAACTGCTACAGCAAGAAAATGACGTACAAACTCAATACTTTATTTATTTTACATATTACTTGGTGGACACTAACCATTCTACTACACAACTTACTTTCTATGAGAACACAGAAACTACAGCTTTCAGAAAAAAGTTTTGTTTTTCCTAGAAAAAGCTTTACTTTCATCATAGCCCTGATGCATACTTGTCTCCTTGTTCTGGTCAACGGATAGCTCAGAAACCAATTTCAGACCTATCTCTTACAACACCACAATATCTAATAAAATGTACTGAACCTACTCAATAGTTTATTGTCACTTTTAAAGATATATAGATAGGAAACTGACTCAAGACACTTTGGTACAAAAGTGGAATATAAATTGATAGGTCAATAAATCTCCTAATAACGCAATCTATCATTTAGATTATTTCAATAGCCGAACTGCACAGATAACTCTGTCTATTAAAACACATATGCCACGTTATGTATACTGTACATAAGCACCTCCTTCTTTTCCTTTAAATTGTTAAAATTATTTATTTAATTTTTATTTATTGCGTTTTGAGGGAGAGAGAAAGAGGAAGAAAAAGAGAGAGAAAAACAGCAATCAGACACGTATTTAGAAATGGGATCATTGTAATAAGTGGGAAAAGAAAAAGAAAAGAAAAGAACATCCCCATATATCAAAGGACTTCATTTATTCCAGGCTAGGCTAGAAGGCCTCCTTGAAGCAGTGAAACTTAAGGTGAAAACTTAAGCATGATATAGAGTAATATGGAAGAAGAGAAAGAATGAGTACTTCAGATGCGAGAAACTGTGTACGATTGCCTGGAAGCTAGAAAACATGATGACTAAAGTTTCAGAAGAGACCACACTTCTGGAAGTAAGCTTCATGCCCATCAGATACCTACCTTGACACAACTGCTTCACCTCTTATTCCTGGGCCACAGTGTTGCACTCCTCTCTACAATTTCAAATCCTTATGACACCTGCTCCCTGTTTGGAGAGCACATACCTACCATTGCTCTGGATATACCCATCACCTGAAGAACCTCATGCTGACTGCATGCCTAGCACATTGGGGTGCCTAGGAAAGAGCTGATAACTGGTGGAATGAACAAGATGAAGGACTGTTAAAAGAAACGGTCTGCATAGGTCCACAATATCTATTCACAAGAAAAAAACCAATACCAAAAATCATGTGAGAGCTATTCCCAATGTTATGCTTTTCTAAATTTTGTTAGTACTGCTTCTCTCCCAAAGTTATAGGATTATAAAACTGATTCTAGTCAAATGTGGAGAAAGCCAAGATTAATTATTTGGAAAAAATCAATTTTAAAGAGTAAAATAAATGCCATTTTATTATTACCCCAACAATAACCCAAATTAATGGAAGAACAGCAATGTTAAGGAGGCATTCCATTAGTTCCTTTTTAATGACAGTCTCCCAAGTATCTATTAGATACCAGGTGTATACCTAGCCTTGGAGGCACAGTAAATAGTTAGGGTTTCTACTACAGATCTCAGAAAAACAGAGTCATTTTAAAAACTGCTGCCTATAACTTGCTTAGCTGAATAGACTAGACGTTGCTGGAGATTACCTGAGTCAAAACAGTGCATATTGGGGAACGTTCATACCTTTGCCCTAACATCCTCATTTATTTTTTTTCAAATACATTCAGCAAAATTAATTTTAAAAATTTCATTCTCTGAACTTTATACATTTTATTCCCAAATCTTTTCTGTGTTATTTTCTATAATAAAACTACCTTTTGTGAAATGTAATAAATAAAATTGACCTAAATTTGGACATATTATGTCAAGAACAGAAAACAAAGAAGACAGTCTCTTTCTTTAAGAACAGCTTTAAAGTTTCTCTTATTTACAAACTAGTCTCCATGATCTTTCAAATTCTCTTCTTTTCCTTGAGCAGTAAGCATTATAAAACAACTACCTTAACATCCCATACACCTCTGATTCAATACCTCCATTGATTGGCATGTGGGTAGTTTCCATATTTTGGCTATTGTGAATAATCCACAACAAACATGAGAGAGCAGATATCTTGTCAAAATCCTGTTTTCCCTTCCTTTAGGTATATACCCAGAAGTGGAATTGCTGGGTCATATGGTAGATCTGTTCTAATTTTTCTGAGGAACCTCCATATTGCTTTCCATAGTAGTTGGATAAATTTACATTCCTACCAACAATGTATATGGGTTTCCTTTTTACCACATTCTCCTGTATTTATTGCAGCTTTATACACAACAGCCAATAAATGGAAACAACCCAAATGCCCATCAATGGATGAATGAATAAAAAAGATGGGGTACATATATCCAATGGAATACTACTTAGTCCTGAGAAAGGAGGATGTCCACCCACTTGGCAATGACATGCTAGGCCTTGATCACATTATGCTGCATGAGATAAGTCAGACAAAGACAAGTACTATATGACCTCACTTGTATATAGAATCTATAAAAGCTAAACCTACAAACAAACAGAGAGTAAAGTTGTGGTTACCAGGGGATGAGGGGTGGGGATAACAATGATGATATTTAAGGTACAAATTTTTGACAAGTAGTAAAGAAGTGATAGAGATCTAATGCACAGTATAATGATATAGACAATAATATTGTGGTACTATCATTATGTAATACAATAAATATTGCAACACTGGCAATCATATTATAATACCTAAGTGTACCAAAGTAACACACTGTACACCTTAAACTTAACACAATGTTACTTGTCAAATTTATTCAAGAGTAAAAAAGAGAACTCTCTTCAGTTTTAGAAAAGTCTCAGTATAATGGTAAGAGAGTTCTCAACTGCTCCTTTTTATAACACTCTAATACTTGCTCTTGCCCAACAAACAACCTTTTAAAAATATTTTACTCCCCATGTTAATTTAAATATGGATAAACAATAATGCAATGCAATCTGCTTTCACTTTTTAAAAAGTAAGTTATTCAATTTAAGATTTGCCTTGGGCATTATTTCATGACCCTCTTTTTTGGTAATCTGCAGGACAGGTTCCATGATGACACTTTATCTTGATCTATTTTACATTTCAACGTAATGAAAAGTCACCCTCACTATACAATATTGCTCCTTTATGAGTCAGTATCTGATGAATCACTTATGCAGTCTTCAAGATCAAGCCAACGCATCTGCTGGTTGCAACATCTAATGTACCATAACATGTTGTGACAAAAATCACTTGGAATAATTATAATTACTATTATCTGTTTTCATCAAAACCAATGAATTTGACCTTCAACTTTATAGCTGCAGTGATGCTGAATCATATTCTGTTAAATTAATCTTAACCTGTATATTTTGTTCTATGTGTATTTTTCAGCACGAAATATATCAGGAGCTCTAGGAGGAAAACACAGGGTCCAGTACCACTTAAAGATGTATAACCACTTACCTGTAGTGTCTGGGGAGTCAAACACATCACTTAAGCCTCAAACTTTTGACCGTTCTGTTTATTCTCCTTCTACCTCTGAATTATCCATGTCAGTGAACCATCTCATGAAACATTCCCAAAAACATGGCCAGAATTCCCTCTCTAAAACTCTGCCATGTTTAACAGCATGGCTATCATCTAGTCCATTCACAGAGACTTAGATCCTGTCCTGTATTCAGGAATACCATATTTTTTAAATATTTATTGACTTCGGGGAGTGGGGAGAGAAAAGAGAAACATCAATGTGAGAGAGAAACGTTGATTGGTTGCCTTCCGCATGTGCCCCAAACAGGGATCGAAACTGCAACCCAGATATATGCCCTTATCTGGTATCAAACCTGTGTCCTTTCAGTGCATGGGACAGCATTCCAACCAAGTGAGCCAGACCAGCTGGGCTCAGTGAATGATATTGAAAACCAGCTGAATCAGGAATCGCAGAGTAATATTCAGTTTTTAAAAATTCTACTCTTTCTGAAAGAAGAATCCTTGGTAGAGTTAGGGTACAGAATTAATGAAAAGGTTACAAAAAAATCACTTTATGAGAAGACAACTTTTACTCAAAGTCCTCAAGGGCTTTACATCTTCCATATGGATTGCAATTTAAGCTGATAAGTAGGTTCTCTCTCAGCTTGAAAGCCTATGATTTACTCCTGTGTAGGGAAGTTTAAATGGATTTTTCTTTAACTTAAACAACAACATTTTTCATCACCATTTTTTTCTCATCATGTTTACTCATCAATAACACAAGATGACTGAGGGAAGTGGAAAGATAACTCCTGCATTTGACAACAGACTGGATATTATACATCTTAAGAGTAGGTCATTGATATCTTTCCAAAGTGTATTGAATGGTCAGCAGTAATATTAAATGGGAATTTTTTTGCCATAAGTAATATATTTTGAGATCACATTCACCTAGAACTTTAAGGCCCAGGGATCAAGGGGTTTCTGTAAGTGCAAAGAGGACGAACACCTTAGCTCGTTATTTATGTGAGTCACATGTGAAACGTGGACTCAGGAAGGATTCCAAGGATGCTTCTCTTTTTGTACGATGTCTTCAGAAAGGTTTCATCACAAGTAAACTTTGGCCCCTACCCCTTCTAGTCCTAGCCCGACTGATAAGCATGTGAGAAAGAGAAATTTAGATCAACAATTCTAAAATTATTTAAAATTAGATATAATGTCTAAAATTATATAGTGAATTTCATCTGCAAAGTCATATATCTCACACAAGACAGGTTCAAAACACTTGCTAGCAGACACACACACTTAAAACTTCAATGAACATGGTATCTGTTGTCTCTTTGTAAAAATGACATATGTCATTACTGTAATGTAAAAAGTATAAATGAAAAATTCTGTCTACACTATCACCTTATGTCACACAGACTCTAAACATAAAGAAGTAATAAAGCCAGACAAAATGTTATTTCCTTTTAGTAGTCCTGGGACCTCTGTCATGGATGCCAAAAAGGGGTGAAGGCCAGATGGCTGAGATACATGAAATAGGTTCTCATTTATTTATCTTTTATCAAGCACGGAGCGGGCTGCAAATAACCTAATTTGAAAGCATTTTACATGAAAATCCTTAATGATATTAGTTAACCAGAATTTTGGTAATGCTGATGTGGTCATGGTCTATATTATAAAGAACATTTTAAAAGAATAACACAGTGTTCACATCTTTGAAAGACAAAGTCTGAACTCAGCACAGATAAGGTGACATTTGGAATGTCATGTTTTTTCCTCTATTCATGACATTTAAAGAGGAATGTCAGCAACATATACCAGTCTACCAAAAATGTACGCAATGGAATATTAATGATACATAAAATAAGTCCATGGCCACTGTGATCAAATTAGTTTGAAAAATACCAGATTAAATAAATGCCGTTTTAGAGATAGTTTTCTCAAACTCAGATTCCATCAGAAAATGCATATGCTAGTTAGTGTGCATTGTGAAGCTCTAAGAAAGTAAGGTTTTAGCTTTTCTCAGATGAATTTACCATGAAACTCCTTTTTAAAGATGTAGGTCTCAGAACTAGTATTACAAAGGACATGCTTTGGAAAATATTGATCTAAAAGATGTTCAAAAGGTCATGTACCAAGTGATAAGAAATTTGAAAACCATGCTCTTTGAGGCTTATTTGCACAAACTAAGCATTTTAGATTGAAAAAGAAAGACTGAGGAGGAGCATAAAAAGTGAATTAAAATAGAAGGCATTATGTCCTTCAAGATTGTTTTAAGGACATAGGGCATATAAATTACAATCACTGAGTGGGAAACACAAGAACTAATTTTGACTTGGCATGAGAAAGATATTTCTATCAGTATCTAAGAGTGTCAGGTTCTTTTACAAATACCAATGAGATTTCCTAAAATAATTCAGATTTTTCTCTAAAAGACATCAGTTAGGAAATTTGTGGAAGAAATTTTGAATCTGTAAAAACTTAGAGTGATGTCCAAATTTACACCAACTCAATAACTTGAATTGTGCAGTCTTTCACACTAATCCCCTTATGCAACTCTGCCATATTGTTCATAACCTTAAAACATATCAATCCCTAGTTTATATCACTCAATAATTAAAATTTCCAGTGGTTTTGATATTGTTTATCAGATAACCTCCTGTTTTGTGAGACTATCCATTAGTCACACCACTGAGCACACACAGAGCAACATTCAAGTGTCGTGTAAGAAAGGCACAATTGTCAACAGCGTGATCCTAAAGACACTGTCTAGAGGAAGAGTGGTTCCCCAAATGGTTGAATAACAGGAATAATTGAGGGGGCTTTTAAAAATTTAAGGATTTCAGGGTCCCATGTCCCCAAATTCTGAGTCAGCTGGGAGTAGAGCCCAGGAGTACAACCTTTTACAATAGAAGCTTCCCAGTTGATTCTGGTGTACTAACTGGTTTTTAAGCCACTCTTCTCAATTCAGGCACTGTTTGTTGAAGCACACCCCTCCAATATTGTGCCACTATGATGGTTACATCTCTTAGGTGACAAGTGGTGACAGGCAAGATCGAGGACCCTAAATCTGATGAACTGAACTGGCTCATGTTTAAATTGCAAGAATGACTGTACACATTCCAGACCAATTTAAGGGTCTAGAAAATGCTTCCTATATGCTGTGCTAGACTTTGATTCTAATATGGACTTCTCTTGGACAGAAACTCCTCCAACGTTAGCTGGCAACCCCAGGCCTATGTTCCATACCTGCTGTAGGGCACTCCGTAAATGCATAATCCCAAAGGTGAGCCAGAGATGAAAGAATGTAACTCTTGCTCTCCTTTCCTAAGCAGAAAGCTCCCCTTTTGAAATTATACTCAGATAGGAAGTAGCAGAAACAGTCCCAGAATTCAGTGTTGTGTTCCCTCTAGACTGTTGAAAGAGTGTCACCAACATTTAAAATCATCTACAATTTTGGTTCAGACTACATTCCTATCTTTTATTCTTCTGATAATTTTGTGAAGCCTTCACCCTACCCAAAGGGAACTACTTGCTCCTCCTGAACACTGACTCTTTATTCCAACCCCCGTGATTATTTGTCATGTCTCTAAGCCTCTGGATATGCTGTTTTTTCTAACCTTGCTCCCTGGAAAACCATGATATTTTAGACCAGATGTCAGCAAACTTTTTCTATCAAGAGCAGAGAATAAGTGTTTTCAGCCTTGCTGCCATGCTGTCTCTGTCACAACTCAATTCTGATGTTCTGAATCAGGAAAGTAGGCACAGACATGGAGTTAAACAGAAACAGACATGGGCCAGATTTGGTCTGCGGGGCACAGTCAGCAAAGCCCAACATTAAATTCAGCTCAGAATTTACATTCTCTGACTGCTTTCATGAAACGTCCTTCTCTTTCAACCCATCATGCAGAGATAGAATTTCTTCTTTTACACTCACCTAGAACTTGTACATACTTTTTACAGCAATTTTCTTATGTACTATGTAAATTATTTATATGTTCAGTTTCCTTTCCAAACAGTGACTCCATCAAGGATAAAGACCATTTTTATTAATCAGTATCAAACAAAACAACTGACAACTATAGGTATTCAATAAATGTTGACAGGTTGAAGGAATAAAGAAATGAGTAAATGAACAGATGATAAATATATTAAATTTGAGGTGAATCTTGAAAAAATGGATAGGATTTATAGATGACTCTTGAAATAAAAGTGTAAAGTACTTTTAAATCTAAGGGGACACAGCTTGCCTTTCTCCCTCAACAGCCCCCTTCATTCATTCTATAAATATTGATTGAAAAGTATGTGCTAAGGGCAAAGCCCTTGAGAATTAACATTCTGCAAAGCAGTGCTTCTCAGGGTTGAAGACTATAAAGTTCATGAAGTCACTGTACCCACTAAATGTGCCTATTATCGTCTGTGCATGAAAGTCCTTTTAAAAGTTAATGGGATCTGAATGCACATAGCAGAATAAAAGAGAGGAATACCCAGACCAAATTACACAAGAATTTATGACACTCTGTCCCAGTGTGTTGAATTGAGGGATTTGGGTTACTGAAGATGGCATTCTAATGTAGGCTTTTCACCCTTAGCAACATGTCGAAGAGGAGAGCATCGCAGAACACCAGCACACTAATCATTTGTTGAGAAGGTCCCTGGATCTTTATATCCACCATAAGTACCATTAATCTTCTTTAATTAACTATGAAGTTCTTAATTTGTGTTGTTTATTATTCGGTCCATTTGGACCTCCTCTTGGCCATCTGCTGTAATGTATATTTCACCAGTGATCTTCATATATTTTAGATGCCATAACACTCTAGGCAATCATTCATGCAATTATTGCTAAAAGGACTGAGTATCAATTTCTGCTTATTGAAAACTTCATTTTTAAATGATGCAAATCTAAAAATCTTCAAATACTTGAATATCTGTTGCTAAGCTTTGAACAAACATCCCTGGCTGTGTTAAATTCATGGCTGCAGATTTTTGGCCAGTGGGCTTCGTGTATAGATTAGGAACCTCAGTTTCTGAACATTCTAATGAAATATGATTCATTGTAAGAACTGGACTTACACTGGTTTTGAGACAACACCCCAAGGCTGAACTTCAGCCCCTTCAAAAGGATCCCCTAGCCACCCTCAAGTACTGGAGGGATTCCCAGGAATGTTTTCCACATTCTCGTGCAGAAATCCATTCCCAATTGATGTTGACCCTGTTCTGCTATTCTTGCTAGAAAACACCATCAGGACATTAAGCCTCCAGTTCTGCAACTGTGGTAACACAGGGGAGAGAGTGAAGCACACTTATGTTACACTTCGCTGGTGATGGTAATTTGGGGGGACCTGTGCCCCAAGAGTTTACATATTTTAGTGAAGCAAGCCTGTTTTTCATTACAGTGCTTTTCATTCTTAACACACAGACTTATGTTGATGGATCAGGAATGGTTTCAAATGGATATTTGCAAAATGCCTTCAGAATAAGCTATCTCTCTGATGTCAAATGTTTTGGTCCCGGGAAAAGTTAATTTTCCTGGTGCATCCCCTCAAGGCCAGTTCTTTCCAAAGGATCACCTCACTTTCAGTTAATATAATCTGCCATCTCCCACATTGGTCCCCACACCCACTGCTGTTTGCCATACTGTTTGCCATGCAATGTCAGTGTTTAATAAAGAATCCTTGCTACATTCATAACGCTTTTATCCTGAATGCCTTCTTTAATTTAGTGAAGACTGTTAATCAAAGTTATCAAAAAACAGTTAATCTACTTCCTTCTAAATGAAAAATGACAAAAAATATAGGTACATATATAAACATTACTAATATCTTGTCAGAAAGAGCTACCTCATATGGAAAACTAGAGTGATTATTGTCTATATTTTGGAAGTGGGAAAGATCTTGGATTATGCCTTTAGTGGTAATGTTCTACAAATGAGAATATTTAGGTACAAAAAGATCAAAGGAATTTAAGTAGTCACACAGAAAGCTGACCATTTATTATTGTAGTCCCTTGAAGACAAGGCTAGGAAAAGGTTATCATGAACTATGATGTCCATAGTGATACTACTGATGGCAACAAGCCAGGAATGGCAGTATGTATGAAGTAGTCTGATGACAAAACCTAACACTTATCATAGTTTACACATATGTTAATTTTCTAGGGAAGGCCTGTAATAAGAATATGTTGCCCACCAAAAATTATGCTGAGTACTCCATGGCTTTATTCCAGACCTTGCACCAAATTTTAGAAGCTCTAAAACAGTAGTTACTGCCATCCAGTACAATTCTGGTGCTCACTCCCATAACTTCAAAATGTGATCTAAAGACGTGTTGGGGTTTTTTTCTACATTTATTGTACAGTGCCAAAATACAGATCAAAGGACATCTTTGAAATTCTTGTGAGCTAAGAAAAGAGACCATATTTTAGTGTCTAAAAACAAGAGGATTCTGGGAATGGGAGCGATGAATGTGGTCTCTGACAGCTTCTCTGCGTGTGATGGTTACTGGTTACGGGGCTTTACGGCTACCTCGGAGTGTAAATTGTAGCCCAGGGATTGTTCTATGTGTAACCTTTCACTCACACTTGATAGCAAACAAATGAAAGAGAGGCAAAACCATCCAATTTGATGATTTATTATTGAAGCACCAGGTTTTTGTTTAATATAAATGTAAAAACATAACTTTCCCTTCCAGCCAGCCATGTAGTTTGGGTAGTTTATCAAATCCAAAGTAGTGAAGCTATGCAGTAAGAAAGGAAGAAAACGCATTTGTGTCCAAATTGTCTTTCTTTTTCTGAAATCTAGGAAGACAGATTTGGGGCAGAGGTTATTCCAAATAATGATCACAGTCAAACAAAGAAACTCCTTCACACAATTAGTCTCTTTTCATTTCATCTTTAATTCTTAGAGGTGCCAGCACCCACAGAAAAATGTTGTCTCCTTTCTGCTCTTTGCATAGTTTGTGAATTTTTATTTCTTCCAGAAGACTCTTGTCAGCTCCTCATTCACATAATAAATGCAGTTTTTTTGAAAGCCATTTTCTCCTATTGTCTCTTTTTTGAAAGCTATTTAAAATCTTTGCACAGATCCTGCCGAAATACTGATCCCCATAGCCTGTAAAGTATAAGTTGTGTTGTGACTACTTGATCCATTCACCCACTCACAAGTATTTTTTCAGCACTTACTATATGTCAGGATGGATTCTAGAAGCTGGAAATATAAGGATTAACATACGTTATAAGGTTCCTGATCTCATGGAACTTAATATAGTGGCAGGGGGAGGTGGGGAGAAGAACAAAGCAAGAGAAATAAATAAACAAGATGATTTTAAGTAGGTAAAGTGACCTAGGGTTGGAATGGCAGTTATCTTATAGAGAGTGAAGATATAAGACTTCTCTAAGAAAGTAATATTTGAACTGAAACCTGAATGGTAAGGACTCAAACATGAGAAGATGTAAAAGAAGATATTTCGGGTAGAAGGAATAACCAGTGCCAAGACCCCGATCAGAAAAGTGCTAGCATACTTACAGAAAGGGGGGGCAAACTTATAGAAAGGGGGCCAGTGTTATGAGCAGAGTGAACATGGGGGAATCACAGAGATAAGCAAGGACCAGATGACACTGTGCCTTGCATTGTAAAGGATGAGATTTTTTCAAGGTGTAATAAGGGCAGATATTGGAAGATTATAAACAAAGAAGTGACAAGGAAGTTTTGGGGAGAAAAGGAAAAGAGAAAAAAGGCAGCATAATCATTATAATGTTCTGTTTATGTTTGCTAATTTACACAGACCTTTTGAAGTTTGAGGATTTAGTGGAATGATGGAATACAAACTGAATGCTTTCTTACCGTTTTCAGTTAATTAAACTTGTTCTATGATCTCATTTTAAAGGTGCATAAAAGTGGAGAGATTATATTGCCTGGTAATGCCTGCTCTCCCAAATGTGTTTAGTGGAGACTGAAACTGAATAGAGAGAAAACCTGAAAAATGAACTTGAATCTCAGAAACAGGGAAAAGGCAGTAAAACCTGAAGGACAGGAAGCAAATTTCAACACAATATATATTTTAAGCTGTCTTACCTTTACATTCTTCAAATACACACTCAGAATAGAAAAAAAAAGTCAAATAAGAGGACTGTTTTATTTGAATTCAAATTTTATACAACACACTTCAAAATCAGAAATGGCTGTAATACTAAGACATTTCAAAACACAAAAACATTAAGGAAATGGACCCAACATTAAATCCTTCCATCTGCTAAATTCCACACCATTTTCCACATATTCTCAGAACAACAGGGAAGGATACACAGGAAATTATTTCCATAATTAGATCATAAAAATTAAAGATCATCTTCTGTGCAATTTACTGTACATTTGGGAAATAAAGTTCTTAATGCCTCTCAAAGCCCCTAAGAAACAGTGAGTTATATTTTATGAACATGAGGGCTGATGCCTACTCAAAGAGATAACTGTTCTGATGCACATTTTGAACATCTACTGTGTCAAAGGAATTAGAAGAGATAAAATAACTGGCTTGATGCAGGCTAAACTGGACAAAGGAGTGAATGTTGTGTAAGATATCTCTACAAATATGGGATAGAAGGTGTCTTTAAACAGAGTTGAAAATTTAGCTGACCTGGTTCATCTTGGGAAGCCTCCCTGTCCCCTTTGCATGTAGAATATCCTTCCATTTTTCCTTTTGTTTTGGTCTTTTCAACTATAAGACCCAGACACCTTAGAAGTTCAGAGGAGACCCTTGTCACATCACTGCCACTGGTGTGTTCAGAAATAGCAGAGACTGCTCCTGATGGTCTGTCTTTCCACTAGACTCTGTTCCACCTTAGATCTGAAGGATCAGATACAAAGAGAAAGATGCAAATACCAACCACAGGCAATGCAGTGTGATGGTAACAGTTTTTCCATTAGTTTAAGTCAAGACTAGGCAAATATGAATGGAATTTGAATTATTATTGAATCCTATAATAAAGGATATATACAATTCACATCATTTAGATGCAGAGGAAGCAAAACACTAAAGATAATTTAAAATTTGTTTGTTTCAAAACTTAACTACTAAAATTCAGTTCATCTTCCACACTGTTTCTCTGATTGGTCTTATTATTCTTTCTGGAAAATGGAAACTGACAATAAATTGATATATTTTGAAGAAAGAACTAGAAAGAGTAAGTAACCAATGAATCAGAAAGAAGCAGAAGAGCATAGAAGTTTAGCAAAGAAACAATGAAAGCAGGTAGCCTGGGCTTGATTCCAACTCTTCTGCTTAGTCGTCAATAACTTCCATTGCCTCAGTGTTGTCATTTATATACAATAATAGAACCTACATCATAGGGTTTGGCAGATAATTAAATGAGAAGATATATATAAAGTCTTGAAAACTGGTCCTGGCATGCAGTTAAAATCATTATTTTTAAAGAAGTAACAGTTTACTCAGGAAAATTCAGTGTCAATCCTGGAGCCTATAATTAATGAAGTGTGGTTGAATTATAAGTAAGTTATTTTAAAAATAGTTGTGAGACAGTATTAGGTGAGAAAATTTGATTTTTTACATTCTAACTATAGTGGGGGGATAAATGCAAATAATAAATTTTAAAAAGGGTCTGTTAATGAATTCATTTATGATAAATAACCACTAAAACAGAAGATGCATTTGTAGCAAAATGATAACATGAAATAATCATGAATGGACTTAAAGACAGCTGGTTTCAAATCCAGGTTCCATCATTACTAGTTTTAGGGGATCTTGCTGATTTTTTTGTGTGTGATAAATGGTAATATATATCTTTTTAAATCTCATGAGCTTATAGCTAGTTAGCTTTGCTCTGGCTGGTGTGGCTCAGTGGATTGAGCAATGGACTGAGAACCAAAGGGTCACCAGTTCGATTCTCAGTCAGGGTACATTCCTGTGTTGTGTGTGGGCCAGGTCCGTAGTAGAGGGCACTCCAGGGACAACCACACATTGATGTTTCTCTCCCTCTCTTTGGCCCTCCTTTCCCCTCTCTCTGGGAATGAATAAATAAAAAATCTTTTTTAAAAAACCTTTCTTATAATAAATAAATAAATAATCTCACGAGCTTAAAATAAGGATTAATTGAGACAATTTGTGTAAATAGCCCTCGATGTCCGGCACATAGTAGGTATTCAATGAAAGTTTTCTTTTCTTGCCCTTTAAGACTGATGTTATGAGGTCAGCACAACCTTCCTACAATACCAGTCTGTGGTACCATAGTGGGGGTAGAGGTGGAGGCTGAGTCAACAACTGGTCTACCCTGGAAAAGCATTGACTCTCCCAACATGTATCTCTCATCAGATGAAGGCAATTGAAATAAATTTGAGGAACAAATAAAAGAAGGAGGAAGAGTCTCCTCTCTAGAGCCTCAAATTTTTTTATTATCAAGATTATCAAGATCAATGTACTTGGCCCAAGATTTCCTGAGTTTGGTGAAATGGCCCTTAGCAGACTGGATCATCCTCAAGGATAACCACAGACCTCAAATGCATTGAGCTAAGATACACCTGGCAAAACAGAGCAAGCACAAGCCAATTAGAAATGAGTAAGTTAGTCTTTTCAGAAAGTGGGAAAAGCTGCTTCTCCTTTCTATGTTTTTTTTTTCGTTTGTTTCGTATTCACAGAAGTACACAACTGTACTTATTTCAAGTAGATACTTCTGTCCTTCTACCTAATAATATAGGAAGTTGCTGGGATAGGATTGTGGGAAGAGGAATGTGGACCTCCAAAAATGTGGCATTTTACCACAAACAAAGCCAAAGGAAATTTGGCAAATAAAATTTTCATAGGCCTATTTATCTATGGAACTCTTTACAGGAATGTTTAGACTAGAGTCCAATCAGTAGCAGAAGCAGAGAGTGGACCCCAGAGAGCCCTGAGCAGCCCCACTGCTGCCACCAGCCTAGTTAACATCACACCTCATCACAGCTACTGCCACCAGACCCAGTCATGGTCATGGCAACCATGAGCAGCAAGGCACCACCAGCCCCCACCAGGCCAGACACCATGGGCATTGGCCCAAAGAGTGGTGGCCCCAGTGTTTTTACATCAGCAGTGCCTGCCAGTGGGGACAAGAAGGTCATTGCAAGGAAGCATTTGGGAACAGTAAAATAGCTCAATGTAAGAAATGGATATGGTTTCATCAATGAGAATGACACCAAGGAAGGTGTATTTGTCCACCAGGCTGTCATAAAGAAGAATAACCCCAGGAAGTACCTTCAAAGTGTAGGTGATGGAGAGACTGTAGAGTCTGATGTTGCTGAAGGAGAAAAGAGGCAGCAAATGTTACAGGCCCTGGTGGAGCTCCAGTGCAAGGCAGTAAATATGCAGCAGACCATGACCCTTGTAGATGCCATCCACATTGCAGGGGTCCTCCAGGCCATAACCAGCAGAATTACCAGAATAGTAGGAGTGGGGGAAAGAATGAGGGATAAGAGAATGTTCCAGAAGGTCAGACCCAACAGTTCTGGCCCTACTGCAGGCAATGGTACCCACCTTACTATGTGCAGAGACCCTGTGGATGTCAACCATAGTATTCCAACCCTCCTTTGCAGGGAGAAGTGATGGAGGGTGCTGACAACCAGGCAACCAGGGTGCAAGAGAATGATGTATATAACAATTCCTAGGTATAACATAGGTGGTTATATATATACCTATATACAGCTGCAATTGTCTTATCTGAGTTGACCAGTGAAAATTTTGAAGTACTAACCTCTAAGGGGGACTCGGAAATTCAAGGTCAAAACCCACACTGATCTGTCTTTCAAAGGTATCCTGATATACTTCATAAGTGTTTATTACAAGTTCCTAAGAAGATAGATATTTACTGATCAAATGAGCACATGGATGATGATGTATAATGTATAACTGTAAAATTTACATTTTAGAATTTTATAATTTGTATTTTTGTTGGTAAAAGATAATTGTGTATTATGCTAAACAATTTTATATCTATAGAAAAATGATAGGTAAGTAGGTATATAGATATATACTTACTATGGATTATCTAAAACTCCTCCTTCAAACAAAAGTGTTTAATTATAGAAACCTAAAATTAGTTCTAAACAAATCATTCAATTAAGGGTAGGAACTGTATAATTGAGACAGACAGAGGCATGGCATGAAGAAATCGAGAATAAATGCAGGAAAGCTTGGGACAACTGTAAGTGAACAACAATAAAAAAAAATTTTTAAAAGAAATCTAGAATGGACAATGAAAGATGAAAATTAGTAGAAGCTTAAACTCATTACTTAAATTTTCTCAAAATAGTCTAAATTCGTAAGCTTTCCAATTGTTCAAAAATTGAGAAAAATATTATTTTTACCTTCAGTCATATTCTATTGAAGCAGAGAAATCTTAAAGAATAGTCATTAAAACCTCATTATCGCCAGTCCACACTATCGTGACTTGTTATTGCTTCCTATTTTTTCCTGTGTTAGCTTATCCAAAACACTGTATCAAGTTCTTCTTGTAAGATGTAGTTTTCATTGCACCGTTCCCATGCTCAAAGACTTCCTTTCTGCTATCAGATCAGCTCCAAATTCCTTGGCATCCTAAATCTTCTGATTCCCACACCTAATTATGTCTCCTGACTCACTGTCTCAACAAGACACTCCTCTTTATATTTCTGCACATTCTGTACCTGACAAATTATTTATGCCCAGAGTCTCTGAGAAATGGTGGAGAGAATCATGCCAAAGCACTCTACAAAATTTCACTCTGTCCTTTCTGAGGCCAGCCCATGTGCCTGTGAATCAGCTGCAATAGACCAAAACCCAAAGCACCCAAAACCAGCCAGGAAACAGCTATAAATAAGAAAAAAGAAATCATGGGATCAAAAACACAGGTACGGGCAATCCGATTTTATAAGATCAAAAATACAGAATAGAAAATCAGTCCAGTTGACATATTAGAAACTCTTGCCCAAAACTGAGTAAGTAGGTAAATCCTGAATCATATAAGAGCTGCCCAGGCTAAGGACTTTTAGTGGTATTTGAAGGTCTAATTTGTCAAGGTTATGGAGATATGCTAAATTAAATTACTTGTCCAGCACATCGATCAGCTTTGGGAATTTTAAGAAAAGATGCGGGTTTTGGTATGCACAGAAATTTTTCAGATCAACCAAAATCATGGCTAAAAGCTAATTCCTATTTTTTTTAACATAAGGTCGGACCCTGGTATTATTAAGGTAAGATCACAAATATAACATGGATAACTTGCATCACAGGCTGCTGTACTACCTTTATTCAGAGGGAGGATGTAATGTCAGTTCCATAATTAAATTAGGAGAAAACCTGTAAGAGTGAATCTGACTATACCATAGCTCTGAAAAAGAGAATGATGTCTATGAGCTGTTCCTGGTCTCTAGCACTGCTCATTTTTGGAGGCATGCTCACACCACTAACAGTGAAATGTTCTGCAAAGTGAACTCTGCAGATGGATTCAATGAGAAGTGATGAATTCACATGCCAGCTGTCATCCACTGGCTACTGAGAGGGCAATGCAGTTAAACAAGCTAACTTGGCAAAGTTCAAAAAGCAAGTTCGTCAGCTGAGCTAAACAGATAAAAAAAAAAAGGTCATCTTTGGCTGACTTTTGCTCCTGGCTCTCAAAGGGGGACAGTTTTTCACAGTGTGCTCTCCATGTGTATTAATAGCCTCCATGGATTCTTCATTTTTTTGGTATATTTTATCGAGTATGCTATTACAGTTGTCCCATTTTCCCCCCTTTATCCTCTCCATCCTGCACCCCATCCCATCATCCCCTGCACCTCTTAGTTCATGTCCATGGGCTGTACATATCAGTTCTTTGGCTTCTTAATTTCCTATACTATTCTTAGCCTCCCCATGTCAATTTTTTTTTTTTGGTCAACATTTTCCCGCCACCACTTTCTCCAGCCCCACCCTCAATGCTTCGCCCATTTGTCAATGAGTCCTTTATGTATGTTAATTGATGACTCTGCACCCCAGGTTCATAGCAGCACAATTTGCAATAGCCAAGAATTGGAAGCAACCTAAGTGCCCAACATGGATGTTTCTGATAGAAGGTTGGAAAGAAATGTTAAGGAAGTAAAGGGTCTACACTAAACTTTCTCTCTGCAAGAAGCTGACTCCTATTGTAACTACTTCCAGCTCCACCAGGGAGCATTCCTGAAAAGGACCCCTTACAAAGAAAGCCAAAGACAAAAAACAAAACCTAGATTACAGTTCTCCTTCAAAGTGCTTTCAATTAATTTTGAAGGTTCTACAAACATTTAAAGGTTTCGCTGGCTGATTATTCAGGAAGGGAACCTCAGATCCCAGGTGATGGTTGGTGACTGCAGTTGCATCTGGCAGGGTCCAAACAAATAACAATTCAGAATTAGTAGCATTTACTCCCGGGAAGATTTCAAAATCATAGAATTTGGAGGTTAAATAAAGTGCAAGAAGTACTGAATATGTACATAAAGCATTGTCTGCATAAAGCCATAGTGTTCAAATTTACAAGTTTTCTTCAATTTTAGAGGGTTTTTTGTGTGCCTTTGCTTTATTTTTTGTACTTTATTTAATCTTTATTGTACTTTTCCCATTACCTTTTAGTCCCCTTATACCTCCCTGCCCCCAGCAATCACCACATTGTTCCAAAGGATGGCTGTACACATGTACACACGCAGTTCTTTTATAGTCATACATGTTATAATTATTTTGCACATACTGACTGTCTTACAGACACAAGCTTCACATCACTAGCACTCTACCTTCTCTACTGTGACCTAAGAGGTACAAGTTGATATATAAATAGAAATTAGTCCAAATGGTTACATCATGAGACAGCTTTCAGTAACAGAAAAAATTTAAATCCAGCTAATGTAAAAATGATGCAGATAATATGTTATGGAGAGAAAGTAGAAGACACCTTTGAACAAATAAAATGAAAGTTACCTATCAGTTTCATAAACAGGTTTTATTTGCATTCTCTTTAAAATAGCATATGCTTCTTCAGGCTCACACAAATATCTCAAACATGTTAAAAACAAAAAGCTTCTCTCCCCAAACTTTCTCCTTTTTTAAAGAACAGTGGCACTAACATCTACCTAGTTACTCCTTCACCTTCCACATCTCCTTAATCCCAGTAGCCAAGTTCTGTCACCTCTACTCCATAAACGTCTCTGAAAACCACACCATTTCTGTGTTGCTGTGGTATGTTTCTATCATCACACTCAGCCACCAACTCCTTCCTGGACCACAGGAACACATGCCTTAGTGGATGTGCCCCTGTAATCTTGCCTTTCTCAAACCCATCCACCACAAAGCACACCTGATATAGCCTGGCCATTCTATTGCTGTAACCCCCTTCAGGAAGTTCTCTCTGCCTTTAGAGTCCAGTTTTTTTTTAAATCTTAACATGGTATAGTAAAAAATGTTGATAATATTGTCTGCCTCTTAAGATTCAAGGAAAGGAAAAAGTCTATGTTTAAGTGCAAAATACACAGTAAGAATATTTTAAGAGGGGTGATTTAGGTTAAGTTCCCCAGAAGCAAACCGTGAGACTAAGATCTGAGTGCAAGTGAATGATATTGGAGGAGATTCAGGCAGTATCAGAGAGAGAAAGCCCTCAGCCAGGGATCACAGGTTCTATAGCCTTTGGACACCTATTATGCATGGGAACTATACATGCTTAATGGATACAGTGGGGCACCAGCAGCATCTGCTAACAGGGTTGTGAACCAAGAGTTTTTCTCCAAGGAAAATAATCAGGGCAAGAAAGGATCATGAAGCTATATAACAACACTAGTGACTGAAAAAATGAAGACTGTTCCACCTAATTATTTTTAATAATTATGATACATATTTTAATTAATTATGAAATAAAATATGACTAGAGGAGATAAATTATATTTCTTAAATTATCTTTTAAATCACTTCAGACGTATATGAATTCTAATGCATGATTTTAAGTGCCTGCTCTTAAAGCTATGCCTTTTTCCTCAAAAAAACAAGGGGGAGGATTTACACAGTTAGGACAGCTTTGGGTTTAGACATGGCATTCATTTCTATTTTCTTTCTGCCGAAGTTCACAACAAGCATGATTAAAATTAACAATGCTGCTGACAGCTTCTAAACCCTAACCCAAAGGGGAGCTTCATATTTTAACTCAGAATAACTGCCTATGGGTCTGAAATCCTGACTGTGGTAGAGGATTGGACTTTCTACATGGTCACAGTGGACAGACTTAAGACAAAAGTGGGAGAAGGATTTCAGTTCAAATGAAGACCACAGAGGAAAAAGAGAGGAGGGGAACAGAAAAAAAAATATCTTAAAATAGCTAGGTTATTTTCAAATACTAAGGCTAGCGATAGAGTTATCTAAGCATAGATTTCATTTGGGATTTAGAGAGAACTTCTTTAGTTGAAAATCCAGTTAATTGAGCCAGATCACCTTAAGGTCTATTTCTAAGTCTGAGATCTATGACTCTAAGAATCTCAAGTTTATCTGGCAATAGTGAATAAGATGAATTTGAGGAGAGTGTGAAGATGAAGAAACCAGTTAAGAAACATCCCAATAACAGAGGTGAGAGGTAAAGTATAACTGTATAATAATCCTAGAAACAGGGAAGAGCAAAGAAATATTAAAATTTTGAGGAACTGTTTAACCAGATGAGAACAACAGAGAATGAATCAAAGACAACACTACGATTTGGGGCCTATTTCTAGGGAGGTTAGTAACCATTACCAGAAAAAGAACCAGAAAAATGAAGAGCAGGTTCATAGGGGGAAATAACAGATCTACTATGAGTTTAAGCTGGTACTCTTAGTTAGATATAACCAGCAAGTAAGTGAAAATATGGTGTTAGGGCTTGGAAAAGAGGTCAGGACTAGGCATATAGAAGTAAAAACTGCTTGAATTATTGATTGTCAAAGTCATGACATTAGCTAAGATAGTCCACTTATAGAGAAACTATGGAAAGAAAAGAAATGGAAAATGAAAGGACTTTCTGTGATTTCTAAGTTTAATAAACAGAGGGGTGATGGAGCAGGAGACAGAAAGGGGGAGGGAAAGAGGAACAGAGAGGGCAGAAAGGAAAAAGAAAGGAAGGAGGGAGGGAATTAGGGAAAGGAAGAAGGCAATTTCAGCACCACCTTTGCAGACAATGAGTCAAATCAGTAAATACAATTTGGATAAAAGAGTATAGTCCTATGTGTAACTAAAAAATGATTATCTTTTTAAAATTTTATTTGTATTGTAACTGAATTATTTTAATTGGAAAAATTATCACTGGCTGAATTATTTTCTATCTTCCATATTAAATGCTTGTAGCAATCTCCTAGTTATGTAAGGGACCAATAAGCCTGAAAGCAATGATACGTTGCTTATTCACAAAGCAGCCATGATTGCTCATTTCAAGTTAAAATTAGATGAAAGTTAAAAATACTATTGTTGCCATCCTTGTTTATTTGACTAATTCTTGGGATTCATAATAATGGCATTGCTCTATGTCACATAAGAATACCAGGTTACAGTGATACAGTTTTATGATTTGGAAAGTTTTTTCCATGCTTTGTCTCTTTCAACTTCCATGAAGACTCATGAACAAGAAAGAACAGTCTAATCAACTGATTCATCTCTTTGGGTAGAAGGTGAGAAAAATAAAACAACAGAGATAAAGGGACTCATCCTGGACACATTCTTTTCAATCACTGAGACAGCAATAAGTAGTATGAAACAGCTGTTATCTGATATTTACCTATAAAGGATAAGGATGGGATGAATTTGTAATAAAAGTAACAGGGGACTTTTTGTTTGTTCTTCTCACACTAAGTAACATCTGGTGGCTAAGGTGAATAAAGTGATAAGGAAGTTCTCACAAGCTCTATTCTTGTGGCTTTTAAATATTAAACATACTCAACATAAGTCTTCTGCTCCCCCTTCCCCATTCTTACTCTCCCTGTCTTATAAATATCCTGGTGTTAGAGAGCATCTTAAGGTAACTTTGAGGTCTCTATCTTAGTATCCTCTTACCTTCCAATCTGTTTTCTTTAAACCATACAAACTCCTTCCCTGCATTTAGTTATTCCCTCCCCCGAAAAAAAGCTACATCTCAAAAGATTTGCTGTTGTCCTCTTCAACCAGAAACATTCAGTATAGTTTCTGTAGAATGATGCTACCAGCAGGAATCTGGAGACACCCTCAGTTCAGCACTTCTCAACCACTGTATTTCCTTCTAAGATTAGTGATTCACCAATTGTCAGTTGTGTGGTGTCTTAAGTAATTTTAATAACAATGGACAAATATTGATTTTCCCTTTTAAAAATAAATTCGATCACATTCAAATTTATTTCCAGAACATTGCAACTAATATTTTATTGCATTGATATGCTTTTTATTTTTTAATCTTTTCATTGTTATTCTATTACAGTTGTCCCATTTTTTTCCCATTTGCCCTCCTCTGCCCATCCCACTTCCCCACAATCAATTCCCAAACTGTTGTACATGTTCAAGGATCATTCATATATGTTCTTTGAACAAATTTGACTAGTCCCTTCCCCTTCTTTCCATCATTATCCCCCTCCCCTCTGGTCACTTTCAGTCTGTTCCATTTTTCCATGCCTGTGGTTCTATTTTGTTTGTTGCTTTATTTTGCTCATTAGATTTCTTTTATAGGTGAGATAATATGGTATTTGTCTTTCACTGACTGACATATTTCTCAGCATAATATTCTCCATTTCCATCCATGCTGTCACAAAAAGCAGGGGTTCCTTCTTTCTTTCTGTTACATAGTATTCCATTGTGTAAATGTACCAGTTTTTTAATCCACTCATTTACTGATGAGTACTTAGGCTGTTTCTAGCACTTGGTTATTGTAAATAACACTGCTATGAACATTGGGGTGCATAGGTTCTTTTGAATTGATGATTCAGGATTCTTAGGGTATATTCCCAGCAGCAGAATCACTGGGCGAAAAGGCAGTTCCATTTTTAGTTTTCTGAGGAAATTCCATACGTTTTCCACAGTGGCTGCACCAGTCTACATTCCCACCAACAGTGCACTAGGGTTCCCTTTTCTCCACATCCTCACCAGCACTCGTTGTTTGTTGATTTATTAACAATGGTTATTCTGACAGGTATGAGGTGGTATTTCATTGTGGTTTTAATTTGCATCCCTCTGATGGCTAGTGATATTGAGCATCTTTTCATATGTCTATGGGCCCTCTGTATATTCTTCTTGGAGAAGTGTCTATTCAGGTCCTTTGTCCATTTTTTAATTGATTCTTTGTCTTCCTGGTGTTGAGTTGCATGAGTTCTTTATATATTTTGGAGGTCAAACCCTTGTCCAATGTATCATTGCCAAATATCTCCTCCCATATAGCTGGCTCCCTTTTCATTTTAATGATGGTTTCTTTAGCTGTGCAGAAGTTTTTTAGTTTGATGTAGTCCCATTTATTTTTTTTTCCTTTATTTCCCTTGTCCTAGGAGATATATTGGCAAAAAAACATTGCTACGTGGGATATCTGAAATTTCCTGCCTATGTTTTCCTCTAGGACTTTTATGGTGTCACAACTTATATTTAAGTCTTTTATCCATTTTGAATTTATTCTGGTATAGGATGTAAGTTGGTGGTCTAGTTTCTTTCTTTCCTTTTTTTTTTTGTATGTATGAGTTCAGTTCTCCCAACACTATTTCTTGAAGAGGCTACCTTTACTCCATTATATGCTTATGTCCCTGTTGTCAAATATTAATTGACCATAGAGACTCAGGAACAAGACAAGGGTTCCTGCTTCCACCGCTCTCGTCCAACATAGTCCTGGAAGATCTAGACACAGCAATCAGGCAAGAAAAAGAAATAAAAGGCATCCAAATTGGAAAGAAGTGAAACTGTCATTATTCGCAGATTACATGATAGTATACACAGAAAACCCTATAGTCTCCACCAAAACTACTCAACCTAATAACTGAATGTGGCAAAATAGTGGGCTACGAAGTCAATATTCAGAAATGTATGGCATTTTTGTACAACAACAATGAAATATAAGAAAGAAAAACTAGGGAAAGAACCTCACTTACTACAGTAACAAGAAAAATAAAGTACCTAGGAATAAATTTAACCAAGGAGGTGAAAGACCTGTACCCAGCAAACTAAAGAACATTGAAGAAATAAATTAAGGATGATATGCTTTTTAAATGAGAGAAATAAAAAAGACTGTATACACCTAGAGGTAGAAATTTCAGAAATCTTGTTTATACCTTTGGAGAGAGTTTCTGTGACTATTATGTGAACTACATACATACTATGGTGACAAAAAAAGGTTGATAATCATTCTTTATGCATCAAATCTTCTCTCATGAAATCCGAAAAGTTTTTTGATTGTTGGTTTGGTATAATAAGATTTGGCACTAAATATTAAACATTTACTATATGCCAAAGCTTTATCACAGCATTGCAAGCCAAATCTTACAGAATCCAATTTTTAATTAAGAAAACTCTGAGGCTTGGCAACCTTCAGTGACTTGTACAATATCATGCAGCTAATAAGCAGTAGAACTGGGAGTTAACCTGGGTCACCTTACTTGCAGGGTTGTCCAACCCACAGCCCACAGGCTGCATGTGGCCCAGGTTGGCTATGAATGCTGCCCAACACAAAATCATAAATTTACTTAAAACCTTTTTCTTTTTTGGCTCATCAGTTTTTGTTAGTATTTGTGTATTTAATGTGTGGCCCAAGACAACACTTCTTCTTCCAGTGTGGTCCAGAGATGCCAGAAGTTTTGACACCCCTGCATCTAAAGCTTATGCTCACTTCACAAAATAATGATGTCATGGCATCAAGATATATTTCAAAAATTCTTAGGGGTACCTATAACAGTGCTAGGCTCTGTAACTCATCCTATACAAGAATTAACTCTGAGTCAGGTAAGCTAAGCCAGGAATCTAGGTTGAAATGTTGAAGGATAGAAAGAAGGAAAAGAGGGGAGGAGGAAGGGAGACAGAGGAGGAGGGGGAAAGGAAGGAGATGAAGAGGACTCAGACGAGCAACAATTTCTCCCCCTACATCCCCCACACCATCCTGGGTGCATTTCGAATTCAAAACAACATAATGGTGGCAGCAAGTCAGTTCTCACAAATGAGGCAGGTGTGTATTTTTGTGGTAAGTGCATGGGTGGAAGTCAACCTAATAGTTCAATTTCTTCCTTCCCCTTTATCAGATATAACATGCTGTGCACATTACAGTTCATCAGGACAAATGTATCTGAAAAGAAAAATTAGTCTTGAACATTGAAACTCACAACTTTTACCAAATGTCAATCACTATTTGCTGGGTTAGTCTGACTCATTATGCAATTCTAAGCCTAAGAGAGTTATTTCAAACGGAAAAAAAAAATGACATGTCCTAAATCTTGGACTTCATGCAGTTTCGAAAAGTACAATCAAAGCCATTTTCCATCATTTGGTTATAATTTTCCTTTCTGCTCCCCTGTATCCAGCTAGGTTACAACCTCCTGACTATAAGAAAAATTGCCTCAAGTCTTACTTTAATTCTTCTGTTTTAAGATAATTTCAGATGACAGCACATATTTGTTTATGAGTCTCCTTTACCATTCTCCTTTTTCTTCTTAAATTCTAGACTAGATTTCTCATTTCAAGTTTCTCTTCAAACTTATATCCCACTGTACTAATGGTCATGTGCAATATTATTTACAATCATGTAAAGGATCTTTCTACATTCCAAAAAGTCTCAAGATGTGTACTTTTTGTCATGATTGTCAAATTATTTCCCAAGACCTGTGTTAAAATAATATAATGTAGTGAAACAAATTAAATCTTTGTTATTCTTCATACTGCACTACTCTAAATATTACTAGAAGTTTATTTTGATTATGTTTAATGGCCCATATTTGTGCCAATAATAACCATGTTCATTTTGTGCTTATATGTGCCAGGACATATATTGTACTGTGTGTTTCAAATGAATTATCTTATTCGAGTATCAAAATAGCCCATTCTATACTTCAGATTGTTTCTTTATCTAAAATTCCAATATAAGAGATTCCCGGGTCATTGAATATGGTCAATTTGCAAAGTCAATATACAACTGCATCCACAAAGATTATATTAATTTATGTTCCCACTGGCAAAGCATGACAATTTCTTTTACTCCATACTTTTGTCAGCATTGGGTAGTCTGACTGTAATTCTTGTTTCAAAAGTTTCCTGATTTGACAAACAAAAAATGAAACTTCCCTGTTGTTTTAATTTGCATACTGATAAGTCTGTTAGCTTATTTTATTTCCTGATTATCTATTAGTGTCACACTCTGTTATCTATGAGGATCTTCTTAGTGCTGTTGTTCACAATTTGAATGAACCCTTTAAATACTGAAACGATTAACCTTTGCCATATTTATTATAAGTAGTTGTCCCAGTTTAACTTCTTTTTAATTTCAATCTTTTTTTTATTTTGGACTCGCAGTTTTTTCATGTTCAAATAATTAAATGTACTGATCTTAGTCCTTATAAATTCTTCCACGATAATGGCATACTACTGAAACACAGATTGTGCATGTCATTCCCCTATTTCTTTTACCTTATGTGCCACACCCCTCAGCATAGCAAACCGGGCCTTTCTTCATTTAGTTTCGCTAATCTCTTACAAATCATCTTTCCTCCACTTCACCTTCAAACCCTGTGATGTAACCTTGCCAAACCCTTCTGTAAAAACAAATCTCATTCTCTCCTGCATCTCCCATCTGGTTCTTTCCAATTACTGCCATCACCTGCACCAGATTAACTCCTCCTCGTTCTAGCCATGCACCCTATGAACACTGGGTGATTTTCTGTAGCCTTCTAAGCTCACCTCCTTCATAACACTTAAAGCATTAAACTGCACTGTCTCCTTCCCAACTACATTTCAGACACTCAGTGTAGAAAATATCCACATATTTGCAACTGCATTTTACTTGACACATAGTATAAGCCAGTCATCTGGTAAGTGAATGAATTAATGACAAATGTTGATGGTAAGGGTACTGGAACATATGGATATATTTTATTTGTAAATACATATAATTTTATTTCTCATACATGATGTAATTTGAAAGAAACTAAATGACTTCCAAATCCTTTTACTACTGGAAAACATTTCCTGGAGAGTACCAAATGAAAAGGCAATGCCATGTCAAGAAGTCAAACATGTTTCTGAAAAAATGGGCCATATAACTAGATGCTGTAACATTTAGTTAAATATCAGTAAAGAATAATTTATTATGACCTTTTGGAATGTGTGAATTTTTCTATCTACCTCATGTTATATTACTCTATTTTTTTCCAAGTGCTGTGTTACGGGTTTATTAGAAACCCCTAATTGCCTCAAAACTTGTTCTTCTATACATGTAATACATGTAATACAGTTTTTAAAAGTGTATTTTATTGATTATGCTACTATATTGTCCCATTTCTTTTCTCCCCTTTCACTCCTCTGCCCTGCAACACCCCTCCCACCAGCATTTCCCCTCATTAGTTTATGTTCATGAGTCATACATATGAGTTCTTTGGCTTTTCCATTTCCTATACTATTCTAAACCTCCCCTATTTTGTACCTACCATTATGCTTCTCATTCCCTGTTCCCTCCCTTTCCCCTCCCTGCTGATAACCCTCCATGTGATCTGTTTCTGTGATTCTGTTCCTGTACTAATTGTTTGCTTACTTTGTTTCTGTTTTTGTTTTTGTTTTTTAGGTTCAGTTACAGATAGTTGTCAGCTTGTTGTCCTTTTACTGTTCATAGTTCTGATTTTCTTCTTTTCCTCAGATAAGTCCCTTTAACATTTCATATAATAAGGGCTCCATGTTGATGAACTCTTTTAACTTTATCTTATCTGGGAAGCACCTTGTCTGCTCTTCTAAATGACAGCTTTGCTGGATAGAGTAAACTTGGATGTAGGCCCTTGCTTTTCATTACTTTGAATATTTCTTTATTTTTTCAAATTTTTTAATTGATGTTCAAGTACCATTGTCTCCATTTTCCCACCACCACGTTCCCCTACCCTACCAACCCCCACCTCCTACCTTCAATCCTTCCCCCATTTGCTTTATCCATGGATCCTTTATACATTTTCCTTGATGACCCTTCTCTTTCTTTTCCTCATTATCACTCTCCCCTGTCCCCTCTGGTTACTGTCAGTTTGTTCTTTATTTCAATGTTGCAGGTTATAGTTTGCTTGCTTACTTGTTTTATTGATTAGGTTACACTTATAGCTATGATCATACGGTATTCGTCTTTCACTGCTTGGCTCACTTCACTTAGCATAATGCTCACCAGATCCTTCCATGCTTTCATGAAGGGTAGGATCTTTCATTCAGCTGCATAGTAATCCATTATGAAAATATACCATAATTTTTTGATCCACTCATTTCCTATTGGACACTTAGGTTGCTTCCAATACTTGGATATTGTAAATTATGCTGCCATGAACATTAGAGTGCACAGGTTCTGTGAATTGGTGTTTCAGGATCCTTGGGATATAATCCAAGCAGTAGAATTGCTGGGCAGTTCCATTTTTAGTTTTTTGAGGAAATTCCAAACTGTTTTCCACAGTGGTTGAAAAGGTCTGCATTACCACCAACAGTGTACTAGGGTTCCCATTTCTCCACATCCTTGCCAGCACTTGTTGTTTGTTGATTTGTTTATGATGAGCATTCAGACTAGTGCGAAGTGGTATCTCATTGTGGTTTTAATTTGTATCTCTCTGATGGCTAGTGATGCTGAGCATTCTTTTCTATGTCTCTGGGCCCTGTGTATGTCCTCATTGGAGATGTCTCTGTTCAGATCCCTTGCCCGTTTTTTAATTGGGTCGTTTGTCTACCTAGAGTGGCATTGTGTGAGTTCTTTATATATTTTGGAGATCAAACCTTTGTCCGAGGTATCATAGGCAAATATATTTTCCCATATGGTTGGTTCCCTTTTCATTTTGCTGATGTTTTCATTAGTCATACAGAAGATTCTTTTTTTGATGGAGTCCCATTTGTTTATTCTCTCCTTTATGTCCATTGCTCTAGGGGACATATCAGTGAAAATATTGCTGCATGGAATATCTGAGATTTTTCTGCCTATGTTCTCCTCTAGGACTTTTATGGTGTCATGATTTATATTTAAGTCACCCATCTTGAGATTATTTTTGTGTATGGTGTAAGCTGGTGGTCAAGTTTCATTTTTGTGCAAGTGTATGCCCAGATCCCCAATACCACTTGTGGAAGATATTATTTTTATTCCATTTTATGCTCTGCCCCTTGGTCAAATATTACTTGAAAATAGAGGCATGGATTTATTTCTATGCTCTCTATTCTGTTCCATTGATCTATGGTTCTGTTCTTATACCAGTACCAGACTGTTTTGATTACAGTGGCTTTTAATGTCAGGTATTGTGATCACTTCTGCTTTGTTCTTCTTTCTCAAAATTGCGGTGGCTATTCAGGGTATCTTATGGTTCCATATAAATTTTAGAAATATTTGTTCTATATCTGTGAAGTATATCATTGGTATTTTAATAGGGATAGCATTGAATCTATAAATTGCTTTGGTTAGTAAGGACATTTCGATTATGTTAATTCTTCCAATCCATAAACATGGAATATGCTTCCATTTATTTGTGTCTTCCTTAATTTCTTTCTTCAGTTTATGTAGTTTCTTAGTATAGGCCTTTTACTTCCCTGGTTATATTTCTTCCTAGGAACTTTATTTTTCTTGCGGCTATAGTGAATGGGATTTTTTCCCCTGATTTCTGATTCTGCTATTTCATTTTCAGCGTACAAAAATGCCTTAGATTTATGAGTACTGACTTTGTTTCCTACTCTTTTGCCAAATTCACTTATTAAGTTGGGTCATTTTTTGGTGGAGTTTATGGGATTTTCTATATACACTATCATATCACCTGCAAACAGTAATAGCTTTACTTCCTCTTTTCCAATTTCAATGCCTTTTATTCCTTTTTCTTGTCTGATCACTGTGGCTAGGACTTCCAATACTATACTGAATAGAAGTGGTGGAAGCAGACACCCTTGTCTTCTTCCTGATCTTAGTGGGAAAGCTTTTAGCTTTTATCCATTGACTGTGATATTGGTTGTAAGTTTTTCATATATGGCCTTTATTATGTTGAAGTATGCCCCTTTTACTCCTACTTTGGTCAGTACTTTTATCATAAATGGGTGTTGTACCTTATCAAATGCTTTTTCTGCATCTATTGATATGGTCATGTGAATTTTGCCTTTTTATTTATGTGATGTATTACATTTATTGATTTGCAAATATTGCACCATCCTTGCATCCCTGGGATGAATCCCACTTGATCATGGTGGAAGATCTTAATGTATTCCTGGACACGGTTTGCCAATATTTGTTGAGGATTTTAGCGTTTATGTTCATCAGCGATATTGGCCTATACTTTCCTTTCTTTGTAGTGTCTTATCTGGTTTTGGGATTAGGATGATGCTGACCTCATAAAAAGAGTTTGGGAGTCTTCCCTTTCATATCTTTTGTAATAGTCTGAGAAGGATAGGGGTTAGCTCTTCCTGAAATGTTCTGTAAAATTGTCCTGTGAAACCATCCAGTCCGGAGCTTTTGTGTGTCTGGAGTTTTTTATTACTGTTTCAGTTTCACCAGCTGTTATTGGTCTGTTCAGGCTTTCTGCTTCTACTTAATTCACTTTTGGAAGAATGTATCTTTCCAGAAAGTTCTCCATTTCACCCAGGTTTTCAAATTTTTGGCATAGAGTTGTTCATAGTAATTTCTTCTTATAAACCTTTGTATTTCTGTGGTATCAGTTGTAATCTCTCCTCTTTCATTTTTCATTTTATTTATTTGGGTCCTCTCCCTTTTTTCCTTGATGAATCTGTTTAAAGGATTCTTGATTTTGTTGATCTTTTCAAAGAACCAGATCCTGGATTTCTTGATCCTTTGATTGTTCTCTTAGTCTCCATGTCATTCATTTCTGCTCTGATTTTGATTATTTCCTTCTTTCTGCTCGCTCTGGGCTTTGTTTGTTGTTCTTTATCGAGTTCTTGTAGATGTAGGATTAGGTTGTTTATTTGAAATGTTTCCATCTCTTTTAGGTGGGCCTGTATTGCTATGAAGTTTCCTCTCAGGACTGCTTTTACTGTGTCCCATAGGTTTTGGATTGTTGTATGTTCAGTTTCATTTGTTCCTGAACAAACAAAAATAAACATTTTTATTTCTTCTTCAATCTTATTATTGGCCCATTCATTATTTAATAACATGCTAGTCACTCTCCATGAGTTTGAATGTTTCTGAGCTTTTTCCTTGAGGTTGGTTTCTAGTTTTAAGCCTTTATGGTGTGAGAAAATGCTCGATATGATTTCAATTTTATTAAATTTGTTAAGCCTTTTTTTGTGTGTCTCATCATGTGGTCTATCTTTGAAAATATTCCATGTGCATTTGAAAAGAATGTGTAGTTTGCCTCTTTGGGATGAAAAGTTCTAAATATATATCAGTTAAGTCCATTTGATCTAATGCATCGTTCAGTTCCACAATATCCTTGTTGGTATTTTGTTTGGATGATCTACCCATTATTGACAGTGGGATATTAAAATCCCCTATTATAAGTGTGTTGCTATCTATATCTTTACTGAAGTCCTCCAGGATTTTTCTTATGTGTTTGGATGCTCCTATATTGGGTGCATAGAGGTTTACAAAGTTTATGTCTTCTTGATGGATTCTTCCTTTGAGTATTATGAAGTGTCCTTTGTGTCTCTTTTTATGGCCTTTGTTTAGAAGTCTATTTTGTATGATATAAGTATAGCTACCTTGGCTTTTTTTCCTGTCCATTTACTTGTAATATTTTTTCCAACCCCTTTACTTTCAGTCTATGTAGGTCTTTTTTTCTGAGGTGGGTCTGTTGTAGGCAGCATATGTGCGAACCATGTTTCCCATCCATTCAACTACTCTTTTATTGGAGCATTTAATCCACTTATGTTTAAAGTTATCATTTATAGGCACTTCTTCATTTTTTCCTTTTGTACTTGTATTCCTCTCTCTCTTAATCTTTTTCTTCATCTTCTTAAAGCAGTCCCTTTAGCATACCTTGAAATCCTGGTTTGGTGAAGGTGTATTCTTTTATCTTCTTTTGTCTCAGAAACCCCTTATTTTGCCTTCCATTTTAATTGAAAGCCTTGCTGGGTAGAGCAGTCTTGGTTGTAGGACTTTGCTTTTCATTACTTAGAATATTTCTTGCCATTCCCTTCTGGCTTATAGCGTTTCTGTGGAGAAGTCTGCTGCCAGGCCTATCAGGGATCCCTTGTATGTTACTTCCTGTTTCTCCCTTGCTGCCTTTAAGATTCTCTCTTCGTCTTTGATATCAGCCATTTTAATTATGATGTGTCTTGGAGTAGGTCTCTTTGGGTTCCTCTTGATTGGGACCATCTCTGTGCTTCCTGAACTTGTGTGACTTTTTCTCTCCTCAAATTAGGGAATTTTTCCATCATTACTTCTTCAAATAAGTTTTCTATCCCTTGTTCCTCTTCTTCTCCTGCTATTTCTATTATATGGATATTATTATATTTAATGTTGTCCTGCATTTCCCTTACCCCTCTTCACTCTTTTAGAGCTTTTTTCATTTTCTTGCTCTTTCTGGGATTTTTTTCTACCATGTCCTCCAGCTTGCTGATTCAATCCTGTGCTTCTTCTAGCCTGTTTTTAATTCATTCTACTGTGTTCTTCAATCAGAAGTGGTATTCTTCTTTTCCTCCTGGTTCTTGTTGATAGTTTCTATGTCCTTTTTCATGCTGATATAGTTTTCAGTAAGTTCCTCATAGTTTCCTTGTAGGTTTTTGTAATTCTCACTGAACTCACTGAGTTCATTGAGCTTCATTATAACCACTGTTTTGAACTCAGTACTTGATAGTTTACTTGCCTGTATTTCATTTAATAGTCTTTCTGAGGATTCCTCCTTTCCTTACAATTGGGTGTTGTTTCTTTGTCTTCCCATTATTTGGCTGCCAGAGCAATACCACAAAGCCCAGGAAACAAACTCATGACCACAGAAATAACTCCCCATTGCAATCCTATTATCAACAGCAAATGAACCACTATTTATAAGGCTATAAAGAGATTAACACTATTATAAGAAAGGAGAGAAATAAACTATAGTATAAAATCTAATGACTTTTGTGCACCAACTTGACGGACAAGAAATGAATGTTTAAAAGCTATGTAATTAGGAAATATTGCAAATCATGGAGAAGACCACAGTGAATTTCATTCTGGTAGCCTCTAATATTTACTACTGTTTTTTCTTTCTGGATCCACCTCTGGTGATGTCAGATGTTGTCCATGTCTGACCTTAGGCAGTTTGTTTAAGACTTCCCAGGATCTACTGTCTATGGTGTCTCCTTAAGTTGTTAATCAAGCCACTCTTCACTCAGCAGTCAGGCTTAACCACCACACAGTAGGGCAGAATCCATCCTGGTGTTCTGGCTAGTGTTTCCCTTCAGCTACTGCTGCTCTGAGGGGAGTGGTCTGTGTGACTTCAATGGCTGCAGCCTTATGGGGGATATTTCAGCACCAGAATCCTAGAGGCTGCTCTCTCAGTTCTCTCCATAAAGTCTCTGTCTCCAGTTTCTCCTCAAGTGTCTCTAGACCTTCTGCTCCCTCTTTGCAGGGATCCACTGTTTGTGGCTGCCCCTTTGCCCTCAGCAGTCAGGCTTAAGCAGCACAGGGCCAGGGCAGAGTCCCTCCTTGAGGTGTGACTGTTGTTTCCTCTCAAGCTGCTGCTGCTTAGAGTTGTCTGCCTGAGCAAGAAGGCTGCTGCCATGGGGCATGACTCAGCTCCAGGATTCTGGTGGATATCCTCTCAGCTCTGTCCCCAAAGACTCCGTCCCCAGTCTCTCCTCAGGTGTCTCGACCCCACTCTGCCCATGCCTTTGCCAGAGCCCAGGGTTAGTGGCTTCAAACAAAAGTTTATGTGTTGGCCCTTTAAATGGCTATTTCATTCTCCAGCCATCCATCTCCTGCAGAGAGCAACCTTGCTGCTTCTGGCAGCTGGCTCTTTTCTGTGTATGTTTTGGGTCCTGGTGCTGCAGGCTGGGGACCCCCGCTTATGGTTTAGACCCCACTCTTCTCAGGGGGATCCAATTGGCTACTTAAATATCCTTCTGGTGCTGCCTGCCACCTGAGGGTGCCTCGCCAGCCTTCTCATATTTCTGCCATACTCCTTACCAGTCTGGTTGTGCTGAACTGATTCTTCTGCCTGAGGTTATAAGGCTTCTCTCTCCCTATTATTTAGTTGTTTGTTCTGGGTGATTTCTCCACAATTACTTGTAATTCCAGATTGGTCCTGGGAGGAGGTCAGTGTGACTTCCATTCACTCATCCACCATCTTGATCTCCCTCTGTAATTATTTTCTTATTAAGGGCAGAGACTGAATACCCTGATAAGTTCCTGGGTTCATCTTAGCTTAAATAGAACCTGTCAAGTTTATAGCAAGGAACATAGCAGCCATGCTAGAGACTACTTTCACTTAAGTTCTGTCCACCAGGCTATGAGTGCAATCAAACAGTACCACTTAAGTGGATTAAACCATACAAATTCCAGGTCCTGTCACTCAAGTCCATTTCCTTCCACTCCGCTCTCTCTCCTTCTGCAAGGAGGGTGCTGTGGTGTCAGATTCACTCTTTGGAGGAGGGAGTACCCTAGGAGATTAAGAGGCAATGAGACACAAGAAGTGTGGCCTTAGAGGATCTCCTGGAGCAGAGATTCCTCCAACCTAAACCATATCCTTATTCATCTGGAGTGTTACATGAGAGCAGCATAATCCCATCCTTCTCAATGTTGACTTTTTACATTTCCATATGCAACAGTTGAACATGAACATGCCTCTAGATTTTCTCAATTTTCCTTCCTTTCTTCCTCCCTTCCTTGCTTCCCTCTTCCTTCCCTCCAGTTTACTTTTCTCCATTTTGAAGATGCTGTAAGGATGCCATGCCATACAGCAGTTCATACACCTGACAGTGGATCTACTATAAGCTCAACTCACTAGTGGGAGACAACAGTCAGGCCCACAGAATCTCCAGCTCCCACTGATTTCCACCTGCTTCTCTATCAGCTGGGCCACTTCTCCTGCAAGTAACCCAGACCATCTCATCAGTGTTGGAGGAGAAGAGAAAGACTAGGGTCCAGTCGGTCCTTGCCCTTACCTACTGCATCTCCTACTCTCCTTCCCAATAGTCAGCCTGGCTGCCCTGTGACAAAATCAGGACCAACACCAGACTCAAGAATCCTTGAGTAAACACTTCCATTAGGTCCATAATTATCTAATGCCTAATCTCTATAATAAATCCTTTATTCTATATCACTCATACTGGTTCCGCTTTTCTGACCAAATCTTAAAACAGTCAACATTTTCTCAACATTTTTTATTCCTTTTTATTGAATTTATTGGGGAGACACTGGTTAACAAAATTATTCAGGTTTCAGATGCACAATTCCACAACACATTGTCTGTATGCTGTATTGTATGTGCATCAACCCAAGTCAAGTCTCCTTCCATCACCATTTATTTTGCCTATACCTTCCTCTACCTCCCCCCACACCCTCATACAAATATCCACTGTTGTCCATGTCCATGGGTTTTTCTCTATTTTACTCTTTTTTGCTCAGTCCCTCCACCCCCACCCAGCTCTCCAACCTCTCCCTTGACACCTGAATCTGTCTCTATTTTGCTTGTTAGTTCATTTTGTTCATTAGATTGCACATATGAGTGAAATCATATAGTACTTGCTCAGACTGGCTATTTTCACTTAGCATAATGTTCTCCAGGTCCATCCATCCAATAAGGTGTTACTATCCAAAATTTACAAAGAACTTATAAAACACAACACCAAAAAAAAAATAAATAAATAAACAATCCAGTTAAAAATGGGCAGAGGATCTGAATACTTCTCCATTTGGAGATACTTCTCCAAAGAGGACATACAGATACCCAATAGACATGTGAAAAGATGTTCAACATCACTGATTATCAACTTTTTATTCACATCTCCATATCCAATGGTTGAACATAAACATGCCTCTTTATTTTTCCCTGCACAATACTCTCTCTTTTATAGTAAAAACCACTAATTCAAAGGCAGTCATGGGGGACTGCCAGTCAAGATGGCAGCGTAGGCAGACATGGCTTGCCTCTTCACACAATCACATCAAAATTACAACTAAAATATAGAATACTCATCACTCAGAACTGACAGAAATAGAGTTTAATGGAAGTCTGACAACTACAGAATTAAAGAAACCACATCCATCCAGACTGGGAGGAGGGGTACAGATGTGGAACTGGCTGGTTCCACATCCATGTGTGGTGGATAAAATTTGAGAGGGATACCTTGGGATCAAGGAGTCCCAGACCCACACCAGGCCCCCTGGCCCAGGTTTCCAGTGCCAGGAAGATAAGTCCCCACAACTTCCAACTACAAAATCCAACAGAGATTGAGTCAGTGGAAGAAACTGCTGGACCCCCAAGTAGTCCTCTTAAAGAGCTCACACCTAGGCTCATCTACTCAGACTCTCCCTCTGAGCTCCACCAATGGGGTAGCAGCTTGAAAGACACCAGTGGCATTTTGGGGAAAAACTGAAGTATCTAGCATCAAGGTGAGCAGAAGCCATTGTCTCTTTTCTAAACCCTCCTCCCACAAAGCCAGAAAGCTGGTGCTATAACTGAAACTCCATCAACCAGGCTAACACTGTTTGACGTGCCTTAGAGATCCCCAGAGACTGCCCCACCAAACTTATGGGCCCATACAAGCTGCTTTTCTGTATGAATGTCTAGTCTTGGCTCATGCTTCACAACTTCCTAAATCCTTTCAAACAAGCAACAGCTGGCCTCAATGAACCCCAGGCCCAGCACTAGCAGCAGCCAGCCTACATTCACAGCTTAGCTTCACCTGGGAATCTCCAAGCCCAGCGCAAGTATCAACCATCTCAGATTGCTTTATAGCTCAGGAAGGGTGGTCCAGAGCAAAACACAGGTGAGGACTGACCTTGGCCTGCACCACCTGGGAAACACAAGGGCCAGTGCACCCATTAGACAGCTACAGACCACATCAGAGCACCACCACCCCTGTCCCTGAACAGCTGATCCTCTGTGGACACCGGAGGTTGGTGGTAAGTGGTCACAGCCAGTCCTTATAGCTGACTAGCCTGGGTAAATCCCTCCCATTCATCTCCCAACAGCAACCAAGGCTGAACTACAAGAGGAGGGTGTACTCAGCCCACACAAAGCGCACACCTTGAGTACCCAGCTTGGGTGATAGAGGAGGCTGTGCCACCGGACCCTATAGGACACTTACTACTTTAGGCCACCCTACCAAGACACAGAGTGAAAGCAGCTCCACCTAATACATAGAAACAAACACAGGGAGGCTGCCAAAACAAAAAGACAAAGATACATGGTCCAAATGAAAAAACAGATCAAAACTCCAGAAAGAGAGCTAAGCAATCTATCATATGCAAAGTTCAAAACACTGGTTATAAGGCTGCTCAAACAACTTAGTGAGGACCACAGCATCAGAAACGCAATCATGTTATTTCAATTAAAATGTTAAATTTGTCCCAAACTCTAATAGTTTTATTCTGTAATGTTCTTTTGTTAGCTTTTATTGAACTTATTGGGGTGGCTTTGGTTAATAAAATTATATAGGTTTTAGGTGTAGGATTCTATAATATATCATCTGTATATTGCATTGTGTGTTCACCACCCCAAGTCACATCTCTTTCCATCGCCATTTATCTCCCCTTTTCCCTCCCGCACATCCCCCAACCTCCTCTTTCCCTCTGGTAATCATCATACTGTTGCCTATGTCTATGAGTTTTCTTTTCTTAATCTCTTCACCTTTTTTACCCACCCCTCAAACCACCTCCCCTCTGACAGCTATCAGTCTGTTTTCATAATGTTCTTTTTTTAAAAAGCACACTCACATTGAAACTCATTTGAAAATGTCAACTCTTCACTGAGTGTCAGTTTCTCCTGCACTGTTTCACAATTAAATGTAAATTGTGTTCATATAAAATTAATTCATACAATATCTATGCCCTAATTGTGTGATGGTCAGGATAGTGTCATAATCACAAGCATAGATTGCAGAGCCAAACAGCTTGGCATTGACCCAGTTACTCCTTAAACTTGCTGTGAATCTTAGACATGTTTCTTAGTTCACCACCCCTCATCTCTTCATCTGTAAAAGGAAATTAAGTAGAGTCCTTAAATCATAGACTTGCTTTGATGATTAAAAAATTAATGCATGCAAAGTTCTTACAGCAGTTTCCTGGCAAAGAAAAAGGGTCTTACAGGCATTAATTAGCTATTACTATCATATGTCACAAATTCAGATGAGGAACCAATGAGCAAAAGATCAGAGCTCTTTCCAACCAGTGCTTGGCATTTATAACATCCTTTCCATTAGTTTTCCGTCTCGCACACAGATCACAAGTGGTCACAGCATTAGTTCTAATGACCTGTGTTTGCACTAAGAGTTCCTGTGAGACACACTAATATTTTCTACTCTTTTCTATTTGATTTTATTAACATGCTGGCCATATAACTCTTCCTCTAGGGAATCTTATAGGCAGCTTGACTTAGGCCTGAGAGTCTAAAACAATTATGATGGGAATTCTGGAGAGAGTTACAATGAATTGCTCAAATTAATCAGTTTCTGCCCTGGGAGCTCCCCACTGCATGCTAATGCTACACAATGGGAGTAGAGAGGGATAAACAATGAACAGACCTCCTAGCATCCACTGCATGTACGTACACATTATCACATACCTATGAGTAAACACTTTGGAAAATCTTCTCTTTAGGCCCTGGACCTTAACATTGTTTAATTCCCATAATATAGGTAAATGATGTATTTTAATAAAATCTCCTAAGATTATACCAGTCTCCATCAATATGCTCCCACAAATCCACTGAATTGACCTCATGACCCACCAATAAGATGTCATTTACAGTTTTAAAACCACTGTACTGCCTACAATAGTGGGGCATCATACTGTGCCTGCTCCTGAACCAATCTTACCAATATTAAGAAAAAACAAAATCAAAAAAGAAGCCAGGACTACATTCCAAGACCTTCATCTGTTCCTTCCTGCCTTTACCTACTGTAATGTCCCCCATCAGTGCCTAGTGGTTCTGTTTTTTTCTTTCCCCCTTTCCCTAACATCATGGTATAACATTTAACAATCCAACACTGGAGTCAAGAGACCTGAACTGCAGCCTCAGCTTTGCCTCTTATTAGTTCTCTGACCTTGAACAACACTCTTTATCTCTTTCAGCCTCCATTTCCCCACCTGTAAAAATGGAAATAGTATAATTAACAAATTCATAATATTAAGGGGAGGATAACATGAGGTAAGACATGAAGTACCTATAACTTGGTAAAGTATTCAATGCATATTAGCCAAGGTTGTTATAAAAACTGACTTACAGAATAAGATAAACTAATTACTCAATGTTGTAAATGACCAGTTAATATTTTCACTTCCTGGACATTGGAGGACTGAAACTAAAGCAAAGAATGTCTAACTATAGAATGCCAAAGATTAGTCAACCAAAGGAAGAAGAAATCTGTATGGCCAAAGAGTGCTTTCACACACCCTGAAGTCACAGAACAGATAGCTATACATTTGGTTGACTCTGTTTTTGCTGAAAAGAAGAAAAAAAAAAGCATATTTTTCCAAAGAACACTAGAGAAATCTCTTTATCTCTAAATTAGCCTGGAAATATTTCAGATTTAAACCCAAAGAGTAAATTATTTATCTTTCTTCTTTTAAGATTAGTATTTTATAAAAGCAAATCTTGGGAAATGATTACCTATTGAGCTCCTTAGAAAACAGATAAGTCAAGGAGTAAATTTGCCGAATGAAAACTGTTTTTGGAATCATTAACAATCTTCATGAGCCCCCTCAAGCCTTCCCCAATTAATCTTACAATTTGCCACATACTATTTTATTCATTTGTTAAAATCTATTTATGCATTCACATTACATATTCACAGCCAGGAGATCAGAGCCCTAAAACAGAAATTACATTAAATGCTGCAGACAGAATGTGGAAAAGCTGTAAAATTACCCATCCATAGTTATAGAGCTGCTATTAACCCTATGGCAACAGGCCAATTTAGAGAAGTTATTTAAAGTTGTTATTCAGAGAGTGTTAGCACTCCATTGTGGTCCCACAGTTTCCACATCAATTACATTTGATTTTCAAGTTTTTGCTTCTGTAATGCCTAACATTTTTGGCAATTAGCAGCGTGGTCTTTTGCAGTTAGTTAGAACTAAATAGAAAGTATACATTATATTTTGACAATATATGCATTGGATAGATTTATGTCGTGTTCAATTTTACATTATTCCTGAATATTCAGTTTCCCAAAAATTGACTTCAATGGCCTTAGCTGCTCCCTATGAGCTTGATTAGATGCTAAAATGAGGCACTTTGTGCTTGGGTACAGGACGGGATGGGTGACAACGGAATGGTGAATGACTTCTAGAGACAAAAATAAAATGAGTTAGGATTCAGCCCTTCGGATTTTCCTTTCTTTCACTGTTCTGGTATGGCATGACCTTATGAGTGAACTGAATTTCAGTAAGCTAATCAACTATGAATTCACTCTTATTTTTCAAGTAACTGTTGTTTTGATGCTTCAGAATCTAATCATTATGCTGAACTAAAATGGGTAAAGGAGACCTACCTCATGACTGGGATAAAGTGGGAGCATAAAAGGAACCAAATTTGTAACTGGCTACTCTACCTAATTATATGAACTTTTGCGTATAATTGATTCTGTTTTGAAATGAGCTTAGTTTATGCTAAAAACAAAAAATTCCATTACATTATGATTATTGTTCCTCCCAATATGCTTATTAAAAATTATTCAATATTTCTTAATAAATTAAATATAAGCTGGAGTGGACAGCGAAAGGGAACCAAATGCAAAGATGTAAGGAGGCAAGTACTGCTAAATAATTTGAATTAACAATAACAATTCTTAAAAATGCTTTCATAATTTTCCATGTTTTCACAGCAACATTTATGAGTACAGTGTTATAAAACTCAAAACCAAGAAAAATTAAATATATTACTTAGAATATGAATGAGTACATTGGTTATAGAACATTATTTTTTAAAAAGCAAAGTAATGATACACATTTATTTATAGTTAAATAGAAACATGAATAGTGACTACCATTGGGGGATAGGCAGGGATATGGGACAAAGGAAGGACACAAAATGATGCTGTAGCTGGTGTCCTAGGTCAGGGCTTGGCAAACTAGGGCCCACGGACCAAGTCCTACTGCAACATGCTGGGTGAAGATGGACTGGTACATAGCTGTACCCATTTATTTACTATTGTCAGTGGGTGTTCTGCACTATAACAGCAGAGTTGAGAAGATGCAAAAGACACCATATGGCCTGTAAATCCAAAAGTATTTACTATCGTTGTCTTTACAGAAAACTTTTGCTGACCCCCGAACTAGCCTATAAAAGGAAGCCTTCTATTAATTATTATTTATATATGGAATAAATGGATTTGCTAATCCCTTCATTCTCTACAGCTTTACCTCATCCCTAATGAGAAATTTTTCATTCAGTACAAAATTATGTATAAGGAGTAGAAAGAGGGGCAATCAATAATCAAGAGGTCAAGCTGTGTTTGTTCTATAGATCCTCTCCTCAGAAAAAAGTGAGAGTTCAACATATTCTTTTTAGCATGGAACCAGGAAAGGATTCTCATCATTGGCTACAATAGAACAATAGACTAGTTTTCCAGCCACCAATAGAGGTTTACTGTCTATAAACTGAAAGAAAACTTGATGGAAATAGACTTGAAGCAACAGAACTTGAAAAAATGATTTTACACCATCTTCTAGATTTTAACAAACTTCTTGATTAGATACCAGTCAAAATCCAATGGTTCTTCTGGGGACTTCACTATCCTTATACACCCTTCCAGAAAGAGCAGATCAAAACAGCAAAGTCATATATACATACCAGTGGTCCATAACCAGGGCCGAGTTTGACACCTTCCAACCACTTGAATGGGATATTTGGCAATATTGACATTTTTGGCTGTCACTGCCAAGCTATTACTGAACAGGTGTCAGGGATGCTGTGAAAATGCCTAACATGCACAGGGCAACCCAAAGTGTAAACAGTGCCCAGTTTCCAAGACCCTGACACAGATCATTGGGTGGGGCTTGTTGACAATTAGAGTTAAGATTCTGATGGTGAGGCCATTTCACAGGTATCACCCCTTACAAAATTCCTCCGGATTTGGCACACATAATGCATACATCCACAGACACATCCTACAAACTCTAAAACACACATTATACATAATGAGAAAGCTTGAGGGAACTCTGTATAAATCCAACTTCTTGGGTATATATTTTTTCAAACCAAAAATATTGTTTAGTCTGAGTTACCCATCCAAATTGCCTCAGGCCTTCTGCACACAAGGAGATAGTACATAGATATAATGTTTTTAAATTATACTTTGGCTCATACTTTATAATTTCATATAGATAATGGATCATCTTTCAACAATATGAACTTGTTATGCAGCATGATTAAGGCTTCAGCATCTGCACATGCCTTGATTCTCATTCAGGTGATATAATGAACGCTCTAAAAAGAGTGGTGATTGTGAGGGTCAGGGAGAGACTGGTGTGTGGTGGTGGCAGAGAGTATAATGGGGATAAATGGTAATAGGAAAAATACAATAAAAATGGATAAAAAAAAATAAGGGTGTCTGGAAAACTACAAGTCATGAGTTTAAACAGTCTGGCTGTCACATCAGGAAAGAGCAATGGCTTCAGCAAATGTTTTCAGATGTATCCCAAAAAGGCTATGAACATTTTCATTGAAAGGATGAATCTGTTTTCTAATTAAGATTCCACATATAACTATCCCCTTTTTAATTTTATTGAATTAATAGGCATTTCTAATCTTCACAAGAAAATATAGGACAGCTTTGCTGTTCATTAAGTATCTCATTAGTTGTCTCAGGAAAAGTAGGATTCTAAACAACTAAAATGTTAATAGACAATTTTGGAACTTTAAAAATGCATTCTCTAATGTTCATAATCACATCTAGCATGTCCATAATTATTTATTTATGTATGTTAGTAGAACATCTTAGTAGATCTAGTAGAAATACTTATTAAGGAAACTGGAATAGTGTCTCCACAAATGAATTAATCAGTGCCTTATTCTGTGTAGTCTACTTTAGTAAAATTATTAGGGCTTACCATGTGATTAATATAATAAAGCTCATCAATGAAATATGAGACATGTCCAGAAATAATCTTAGTCATACTTACCTTGCTCTATTCATGTTTAATGCAGACAAAATTATGAAGCAAAGAGATGTACCTCAGCCTGTTTTCTACTCAATATATTTAGAGATTCAAAGGCCTCTTCTCATTTTATTTATTTTATTTTATTTTATATTTTATTTTATTGTATTGTATTGTATCGTGTGTATTGTATTGTATTGTATTGTATCGTATTGTATTGTATTATTTTTTGCTTGCTCCATCCCGTCTGGTCCAATCTGCTCATAGTGCAATTATATTAAAATCATTGTGTGGTTCACTCTATTTGACAAAAACTGTAGCCATAAATCTCACCAGGATAATCTCCCCTGGGTCTCACGCTATCTGAGAGGCTGTATAGAACCATGCCCTTAAACTCCTGTTGTTTAAAGGCAATGATTTGCCTGGCATGCTCTTAATATTCTTTAAAGGAACATTTTTTTCAGTTTGAGGTTCCATATAAACCTTACAATTTATGTTAAGGAGTAAACTATTAATTTTAAGTAAAGTAAGAAGTCAAGAATGTATATGTAATTCTTAGAGCAAGCACTTAAAAAGTAATGTCAAAAAGTATGGCTAAAATGCCAATAACAAAACTAAAAGTGGAATATTAAAACATTAATCAAAAGATGGCAAGAAAAGAAGACCAGAGAAACCCAAAGCAGGGGTGGCAAATAGAAAGTAAATAATACATAAAAACAATATTAATAATAACATTAAATGTTAATGCCTGGGCATGACAATTAGTGAAATTAAATTGTCAAATTGGATTTTCTTAAAAAAAAAAAGAAAGCAAATCCCAACTATATCTGGCTCTTGCAGAAATGCACTTTAAAAGTAAAGGATAGACATGTATGTTAAAAGTAAGTGGACAGAAACATAATGCCCTCCTAAAAAGACTAGAGTACTGCTACATTAATATCAGAAAAAGAGATTCAAGACAAAGTGTAACCGGTCTCTGAACTGATAATAAATATATAACATATGAAATATGTGGGATGAAAATGAAACTATGCATACAAGAAAATGTATAGCTTCAAATTCTTTTATTAGAAAATGAATAAGGTTTAAATCCAATGGTTTAAATTTCCAACCAAAGAGGCTAGAAAAAGAAATGCAAACCAAAAGTAAATAGAAGGACTTCCAGCCAAGATGAAGGAAGAGTTAGATATGCTTTGCTTCCTCGCACAACCAAACGAAGGAAAACAACCAGTTTAAAAACAAAAAAACAACCAGAAGCAGCAGATAATCAAACTGTATGGAAATTTGACAACCAAGGAGTTAAAGAAGAAATATCCAGGCTGATAGGAGGGATGGAGAGGACGCATTGCAAGGCAGTGGACCAGGTGGGTGAGGGCTGCCAGATTGGGCAGTCCAACATTCGTGTGTGGATAAGCTGGAAGGAACAACTTGGGAGCGAGGTAGACAACTCATACCAGGGTTCCAGTGAAGGGAAATAAATCCTCAGAACCTCTACCAGTAAAAACTTGTGGAGTTTGCACTGGTGGAAGAAACTCCTGGCCTCACAGGAGAGTTCATTGGAGAGACCCATGGGGTCCTAGAATGTACACAAACCCACCCACATGGGCATCAGCACCAGATGGGCCCAATTTGCTTGTGGGTAGCAGGGGAAGTGACTGAACCAGGCAAGAAACAACCAAGTGGAATTATTCCCTCTCTGACCCCTCCCCCACATATAGTGTCACACAGAGATGTGGGTTGCCTGGCCCTGGTAAATACCTAAAGCTCCAGTTCTTACCATGTAACAGGTGCACCAAGCCAAAGAAATATGACCCAAATGAAAGAACAGATCAAAACTCCAGAAAAAGAACAAAGCAATGAGGAGATCGACATCCTAGAAGATGCAGAATTCAAAACACTGGCAATCGTGATGCTCATAGAAATGATTGAGTACAGATGCAAAATAGAGGAAGTAGTGAAGGCTATGCAAAGTGAATAAAGAAAATTATATGTGGGACCAATAGTGAAGGGAAGAAAACTAGGACTCAAATCAATGTTTTGGAACAGAAGGAAGAAATAAACATTCAACCAGAACAGAATGAAGAAACAAGAATTCAAAAAAGAAAATTATGAGAGGCTTAGGAACTTCTGGAACAACTTTAGACACTTCAACATCTGAATGATAGGGATGCCAGAAGGAGAAGAGAAAGAACAAGAAATTGAAAACTTATTTGAAAAAATAATGAAGGAGAACTTCCCCAATCTGGCAAAGGATATAGACTTCCAGGAAGTCCAGGATGCTCAGAGAGTCCCAAAGAAGTTGGAACCAAGGAAGCGTACACCAAGGCACATTATAATTACATTTCCCAAGATTAAAATAACAAGAATATCTTAAAAGCAGCAAAAGAAAAGGAGACAGTCACCTACAAAGGAGTTCCCATAAGACTATTAGCTGATTTCTCAAAGGAAACCTAACAGGCAAGAAGGGGCTGGAAAGAAGTATTCAAAATCATGAAAGGTAAGGGTCTACATCCAAGAATACTCTATCTGGCAAAGCTATCATTTAGAATGGAAGGGAAGATAAAGTGCTTCCCAGATAAGGTCAAGTTAAAGGGGTTCATCATCAGCCAGCCCTTATTTTATGAAATGTTAAAGGGACTTATGTAAGAAAAAGAAGATCAAAACTATAAACAGTAAAAAGACAACAAGCTCACAGCTATAAACAACTGAGCCTAAAAAACAAAAACAAACTACTAGAACAGGAACAGAACCACAGAAATGGAGGTCATGAGTGTTATCAGTAGGGAGGAGGCAGGGGAAGAAGAGATGAAAAGGTACAGGGAATAAGGAGCATAAATGGTAGGTACAAAATAGACAGGGGGAGGTTAAGAATAATATAGGAAATGGAGATGCCAAAGAACTTATATGTATGACCCATGGACATGAACTAAGGGGGGGAAATGCTGGTGGGAGGAGCATTGCAGGACAGAGGGGGAAAAGGGAGGCAAGAAATGGGACAACTATAATAGCATAATCAATAAAATATATTTTTAAAAAAGTAATTGAAAGAAGGGAAAAAGAAAAGAGTAGAAATCAAAGAAACATAAAAACTGAGAATTAAGAAAATTTAAATAGCCATAAAATTATTTCTTTGAAAAGATCAAAAATATCAATAGACCCCCAGCTACACACACACACACACACACACACAAATAGAATGCAAATATCAATGTCAGAGCTGAAAAAAAGTTGCAAACAGATCTTACAGACACTTAAAAAAACAATAAAAAATTTTAATAAATGTATGCCAAAAATTTTGACTACATGAAGATAAAATCTACTGTGAGAAGCGGTTCAAAAGGAATAACATATATAAAGAGAATGTACATAAAATGCTACATTATGTTGGTTGTACATAAATTGTTACATTAACAATAAGCTAGGCCTTATATATATATTATATCTCATACAACCTGTACAGCCATGGGTAAGAATAATTTGTGTTGCTTCATGGATGAGGAAACTGGAGCTTAGAAATGATAAGTAACTTTTTAAGGTTTACACAGACAATAAAAAAGGAAATTGTAATTTGAATCCAATGTCTACTAGGCTCCAAAGCATATGCTTTTTAAATGATATAACATATTCCTTTTAAAAAAAATTTTTATTGCTGTTTTAGTACAGTTTTGTATATTTTTCCCCACCATTGCCCCTGCCCCTCCAATTGCCATGTCCCATCGATCCTACCCCTTTTTAGCTTTGTCTGTGTGTCCTTTATACATATTCCTTGATTACCATTCTCCTTTTCCCCCTGTTATCCCCCACTCCTCTCCTCTGATTACTATCAGTTTGTTCTTTATTTCAATGTCTCTGGTTATATTTCTCTTACTTATTTGTTTTCTTGATTAGGTTCCACTAGTAGGTGAAATCATATGGTATCTGTCTTTCACTGACTGACATCCTTAGCATAATGCTCTCCAGGTCCATCCATGCTGTTGTGAAGGATAGGAGTTCTTTCTTTCTTCTGTGTAGTACTCCATTGTCTAAATGTATCATAGTTTTCTGATCCACTCATTTACTGATGGGCACTTAGATTGCTTCCAACACTTGGCTATTGTAAATTGTGCCACGATGAGCATTGGAGTACATAGGTTCTTTTGAATTGGTGTTTCAGGATTCTTAGGGTATAATCCCAGAAGTGGAATTGCTGGGTAAAAAACCAGTTCCATTTTTAGTTTTCTAAGGAAATTCCATACTGTCTTCCACAGTGCCTGCACCAGTCAGCATTCCCACCAACAGTGTATGAGCACTCCATTTTCTCCACAACCTCACCAGCACTTGTTTGTTGATTTGGTTTTGATGGCTATTCTGAATGGTGTGAAGTGATATCTCATTGTGGTTGAATTTGCATCTCTCTGATGGTTAGTGATGCTGAGCATCTTTTCCTATGTCTCTGGGCACTCTGTATGTCCTTCTTGGGGAAGTGTCTGTTCAGGTCCTTTGCTGATTTTTTAATTGGATTGTTTGTCTTCCTGGAGTGGAGTCATGTGAGTCCTTCATATATTTTGGAGATCAAACACTTCTCCAAGGTATCATTGGCAAATATATTTTCCCATATGGTTCATTCCCTTTTCATTTTTCTAAAGATTTCATTAGCTGAGCAGAAGTTTTTTTTTATTTTGATGAAGTCCCATTTGTTTATTCTCTCCTTTATGTCCCTTGTTCTAGGGACAAGTATATATCAGTGCAAATATTGCTTCATGGAATATCTGAGATTTTCCTGCGTATGTTCTCCTCTAGGACTTTTTGTTGTTATTATTATATTTAAGTCTTTTATCCACAGAAGTTTATTTTTGTGTATGGTGTAAGTTGGTAGTTGAGTTTCATTTCCTTCCATGTAGCTGTCCAGATCTCCCAACACCATTTGTTGATGTGGCTATTTTCACTCCATCTTATGATTCTGCTCCCTTTGTCCAATAATAATTGTCCATAGAGACATGGGTTTATTTCTGGGCTCTCTATTCTGTTCCATTGGTCTGTGTCTGTTCTTATTCCAGTGCCAGGCTGTTTTATTGTAGCCTTATTTTATAGTTTGATATCAGGTATTGTGATCTCTCCTCTTTGTTCTTTTTTCTCAAAATTGCTGTGACTATTTGGGGTCATTTATGGTCCCATGTAAATTTTTGAAATGTTTGTTCTATATCTGTGAAATATTTCATGGTGTTGAAATATGGTATATTGCACAGAAATATATATGTGAAAAATGGTATTTTAATAGGGATTGCATTGAATCTATAAATTGCTTTGGGTAGTATGGTCATTTTGATGATGGTAATTCCTTCAGTCTATGAACATGGTATATGCTTCCATTTATTTGTATCTTCCTTAATTTCTTTCTTCAGTGTTGTGTAGCTTCCTGAGTACAGGTCTTTTACTTCTTTGGTAAGTTTCATTCCTACGTACTTTATTCTTTTTTTGTTGCTATGGAGAATAGGATTTTTTCCCCCTGATTTCTCATTCTGATATTTCCTTTTTGGTGTTCAAAAATGCCTTCAATTTCTGAATATTGACTTTGTTTCCCACTGTTTTGCCAAATTCACTTATTAGGTCATTTTTTGGTGGAATTGGGGTTTTCTATGTACACTATCATGTAATCTGAAAACAGTGAGAGTTTTACTCCCTCATTTCCAATTTGGATGCATTTTATTTCTTTTTCTTGTCTGATTGCTATGGCTAAGACTTCCAATACTATGTTGAATAGAAGTAGTGAAAGGAAGTTCCTCATCTTAGTGGGAAATCTTTTAGTTGGCCCATTGAGTATGACGTTTGGTGTAGGTTTCTCATATATGGCCTTTATTATGTTACAATATGCTCCCTCTACTCCTCCTCTGCTGAGTGTTTTAATGATAAATCAGTGGTGTCTTTATAAAATGCTTCTTCAGCATCAGTTGATATGATCATGTGATTTTTGTCTTTCCTTTTGTTTATGTGATGTATTACATTTACTGATTTGCAAAAAATTATACCATCCTTCCATCTATGGGATGAATCCCCCTTGATCATGGTGGGTAATCTTCTTAATGTGTTGCTGGATGCAGCTTGCCAATATTTTGTTGAGGGTTTTTGCGTCTATGTTCATCAGTGATATTGGCCTATAGTTTTCTTTCTTTGTTCTGTCTTTATTTGATTTTGGGATTAGGATGATGCTGGCCTCATAGAAAGAGCTTGGGAGTTTTCCCCCCTTTGGGATTTTTTGGAATAATCTGAGAAGGACAGGGGTTAGCTCTTTCTTAAGTGTTTTGTAGAATTCTCCTGTGAAACCATCTGATCCATGGCTTCTGTGTGCCTGGAGTTTTTTATTACTGCTTCAATTTCACCTTCTGTTACTAATTTGTTCAGCCCTTCTGCTTCTTCTTCATTCAGTTTTAAGAATATATTTTTCTAGAAATTTGTCCATTTCACTCAAGTTTTCAAATTTCTTGGCATATACCTGTTCATAGTAATTTCCTACAGTCCTTTGTATTTCTGTAGTATCAGTTGTAATCTCTCCTCTTTCATTTCTGACTTTATTTATTTGGGTCCTCTCCTTTTGTTGATGAGTCTGCTTAAAGGCTTGTCGATTTTGGTTATATTTTCAAAGAACCAGCTCCTGGATTTATTGACCCTTTGAATTGTTCTTTAACTCTCTATGTCATTCAATTCTGCTTTGATCTTGATTATTTCCTACCTTTTACTTGCTCTGAGCTTTGTTGTTGTTTCTTAAGCTCTTGTAGATGTAGGGTTAGGTGGTTTATTTGAAATGTTTCTATCTTTTTTTAGGTGGGCCTGTATTACTATGAACTTCCCTCTCAGGACTACCTTTGCTGTGTCCCTTAGGTTTTGGACTATGGTGTTCATTTTTCATTTGTTTCCAGAGACTTTTTTATTTCTTCCTTGATCTCATTATTGACCCATTCTTTGTTTAATAGCATGCTATCCAGTCTCCATGAATTTGAGCGTTTTTGAATTGTTTTCCTTGAAATTGTTTTCTAGTTTCAGGTTCTTGTGGTTGAGAAAATGCTTTTTATGATTTCAATTTTCTTGAATTTGTTGAGGTTTGTTTTGTGTCCTATCATGTATCTATCTTTCAGAATATTCCATGCGCATTTGAAAAGATGTGTATTTTGCTTCTTTGGGATGAAAGGTTCTATACATATATCAGTTAAGTCCATTTGATCTAAGGCATCATTCGGTTCCACAATATCCTGCTTGGTATTTGTTTGTAAGATCTATCCATTGTTGACAGTGTGGTATTAAAATCCCCTAGTATAAGTGTGTTACTGTCTATACCTTTCTTGAATCCTCCAGCATTTTCCTTATATATTTGGGTGTGCCTATGTCAGATGCATATAGGTTTACAATGTTTATGTCTTCTTGATGCATTCTTCCCTTGAGTATTATGTAGTATCCTTCCATATCTCTTCTTATGGCTTTTGAAGTCTATTTTGTCTCATATAAGTACTGCTGCCCTAGTTTTTTCTTTCCTGTCCATTTGCTTGTAATATTTTTTTCTAACCCTTCACGTTCAGCCTTTGTAGGTCTTTTCTTCTGAGGTGGGTCCTTTATAAGCAGCATATGTGCTGGTCATGTCTTCTTATCCATTCAACGTCCCTATGTCTTTTGATTGGAGCATTTAGTCCACTAACATTTAAGGTTATTATTGATAGGTACTCATTCATTTTCCCCGCTTTGTACCTGTGTTCCTCTCTCTCTCACTCTTTTTCTTCCTCTTCTTATAGCAGTCCCTTTAGCATATCTTGCAGTGCTGGTTTGGTGGAGGTGTATTATTTTAGCCTTCTTTTGTCTGGGAAACTTCTTATTTCACGTTCCATTTTAATTGAGAACTTTGCTGGGTAGTCTTGGTTGTAGGCCTTTGCTTTTCATTACTTGGAATATTTCTTGCCATTCTCTTCTGGCTTGTAGTGTTTCTGTTGAGAAATCAGCTGCTAGCCTTATTGGAGCTTCCTTGTATGTTACTCCTTGCTTCTCCCTTGCTGCCTTTAAGATTCTTTCTTTGTCTTTAAAACTTGTCATTTTAATTATGATGTGTCTTGGATTAGGTCTCTTTGGGTTCACCTTGATTGGAACCTTCTGTGCTTCCTGAGCTTGCATGGTTTTTTCCCTTCCAGGTTCAGGAAGTTTTCTTTCATTATTTTTTGAAACAATGTTTCTATCCCTTGTTCCTTTTCTTCTCCTTCTGCTATTCCTATGATTCAAATGTTGTTGTGTGTCATGTTGTCTTGCATTTCTCTTAAGGTACCTTCATATTTTTTTAGTCTTTTTTCATGCAGTTGCTATATCTGGGTATTTCTTTCTACCTTGTCTTCCGGTTGACTAATTCTGTCCTCTGCTTCATCCACCCTGGCTGTAATTCGTTCTAGTATATTTTTTACTTCAGAAATTGTATTCTTCATTTCCTCCTGGTTCTTGTTTAAGTTTCAGTTTCCTTTTTAACACTGTTATAGTTCTCATTAAGCTCCTTGTATTTGTCTGTGAGTTCCTTGAACACCCTTATAACCATTCTTTTGAACTCTATCTGAGAGTTTGCTTGCCTCCATTTCATTTAGCTCTTTTAGTGGGGAGGCTTCTATTCTTTTCATTTGCAGGTTCTTTCTCTGTCTCCCCACTTTTGGTAATTCTTTTTGTTTGTTTCTGTCATTCCAGATGCTCTGCTTTGCCAGTACATTTGTAGGGTGAACTCTGTGGTAGGAGTTCTGTGGGACTCAGTGATGTGGTCTCTTTGATCTCTGAGTCTGGATACTCTAAGGGTTGCCTTTTCCTCCATTTGTGTGGTGTTTCTTGTTGCAGTTGGGCTTTACCTGTTGGTGGTTCCTTTGCTGGTGGGTTCTTTTCTCCAGCAGGTTTGCTGGTATTTCCAAGTCCCACCATATCTTGTATATGAGTAGGGGCAGGGTGAAGGCAAAATGGCGTAAGATAGTGGGAGAGTATTCTATGGGAATCAAAGTGCTAAAAAGTAGGGAACAGATAGAAGATCTTTGGAGAAGTACCACAATAAGTGTGATAATTCACCCAAGTAGACTCTTTTATAAAAGGTAAAAAAGGGATAAGACTCCTATTGAGGGAGGAAAAGAATGTGAGCTGACTCCAGAAAGCAGAGCACCTATGCAAGGTTAGATGGTGAGATATAGTGAGAGTAAGGGATAGAAACTTGGGGTAGTGTGGGAGAGAATAAAGTTAACCACAACAGCAATAAAGCTCAGAAATATAGCGAAATGGGCCAAGACCTGGGAAGAGTGCTGTGTCGGATTTGGAACAACAATAATATGACAAGAAATATATAATCTAAATAAAAAGAATAAAAATTAAAAGACCAAAAGTAGTGTTATTGGAATATGAGTGCAGTGAGAAGAAAAAACTAAAATGCAATATGAAAGGGAGAATAGGAAAACCAGTCAAACAATTGAATCAAACAAACAAAACAAACTAAACAGAAGGAAGATAAATTTAAAATTTAAAATATAAAAAATAAAAATAAAATGCAAGTTCTGAAGCATAGCAAAGTGAAATTTTTCTCAATTGTTGGTGTTAGCCTTCTGATCCCTCTCTAGATCTGACATTGGTCCTTTCACAGGTCCAGGACTTATTGCCTTACACTTGCAAGAAAAAACAAAAAAACAAAAAACAGCCTCCTGCTGACTTTAAACCCACCAAACAGTTCTGTTCATCTTCCTGGATGTTTCAGGCAGAGGAGGTTGGGCTCCATTGTTTTTTTCTTTCCTGGGAATCTGTGAAGATGGGGCTGGGCCTGGGGTGCAGTATTCACCGGTGCCCAGCCTCCAGCTGAGCCCTCAGAGCTCTGCACAGTCCACACGTCCATATGCACCAGGCGCCTTTAATCGGCCTCAGTGTGCAGTTCCTTTGATTAGTCTGTGAGGTGCACCCAGTAGGAGCAACTCACACCCCTCCTCCTCACTCTTTGCTGGTCTGGGTGCTGCGTTCACACAAAGTCCCTTCAGGGCAGTTTAGTTCCCCTATGAAATTAAGTCTCTTTGGGGTCTACTACCTCTCTGGCCTCTGATGCTCTGCTTTGATCAATCTATTGGGTGCTCTTATTTGGAGCAAATCACGCCGCCGCTCCTCCTCCTCCCCCCCCCCCCTCCTCCTCCAGCAGCTGAGAGGTTTTTTTGTTTTTGTTTCTAGTGAATTCCCCTTAGTTGCCAGTGGCCTTTCCTAACAATTGCTGGGCTTTTCACTGAGCCCAACTCTCTGACCAGTCCTGGGACTATCTGGGTCATAGTCATTTTCAGCCCTTCTCTTCTCCCATCTCCTGGTGTTGCCCAACTCCCCAATTTCTTGGGTATTGTCCCAGCCCACAACCACTGTCCCAGCCACAGAATGCAGCCTTCTCTGTATCTCCTACTGCATCTTTCTTCCTCCCAGTGACTTCCAGCAACCAGGTCTTTACTGTCACAGGTCTGTAGCTTCCCTGCTCTGGGAGGTAAGGGAGTAAGTTACAATCCACGAGCCGGTTCTCCAAAGCTGCTGCAGCAGCCGCAGTTGCTGGCACAGTGCTCAGGGACCACCGCAGCTGCAGTCCATGGCACAGGACCTGATGACGTTTCCGTTGGTTTACAAAACCTCCTTACCATCCGTTTTCAAATGTCCTCTGCAATCTTTGGCATCCAAACTTCAAATAAGCTGGGATTTTGTTGGCTGTTCACTCAGCTCTTAAGAAGATTGGCTAGGTGTCCCAGCTGGGTACACAAGCAAGAGGGTTTAGCTCCCACCTACTTCACCACCATCTTCTCTCTCTAATGAGATATTCCTACAATGATTCAGATATATTCTATCTTAGTTGAGGATTGTAATTTTAAGCATTACCCTCTGTTTTCTTAAGATCCCTCACATTCCAAATGTCAAAACTATATGTTTTGAAAATAATTTGAATTTTTTCTTTAAATTTAAAAAATGTGATACAAAATAATGAGATAATAATTTGTCCCTGAAAGTTCTGAAAAAAATTACAAGTCCATTTTAAGTAATATGAACATGGTATAAAGTAACCATAATCACAATAACTTCTAAATTTTCTGGGTCAGAAAGCAGGTTTTATGCAATTTAATATTTGCTACAGAAACAAATTCAGTACCTTCCAAATTATTTTTAACCAAATTATTTTTAAATTTTTGTTAAATGCTATATCTACACACAAAAATAACACATAAATGAACTTAACAGAATATCAAATAAAATTATCAAACAAATCAAGTTGAAAATGTACTTAATTAATTAGTTAATGAAAATTTCTAAAGCAGTAGACCAAAATCATCTGGCCTCAGGCTTCATATCAATAAGATGCTAAATGACAATGGAGCAGAGTTTCAAATATCTATGGGAAGTTACAGCATGTCCTCACTTCTATACCATGGCACATTATAAATCCAATGAGTCCAAATCAAAGATATTGCCACATATTCAAGGACTCAAAACATTAATTCACTTCCTCCTTCTAGGAAATTCATATAAATATGTATACTTATACAAGAGTTAAAAGTAAAAAAGAAGATGATTTTGGATAGGAAATAAGTCAGTTCACCCAAGATTCCAACAGGATGAATCACAAAGATAAGAGTTGTGAAGCAAGTCTAGAAAGTGATTCGTCCAAATGAGAAGAGGAATCCAAATGAAGTAGGCTCCAAGAGGAAATTCCTCAGAAAGAATGCCACAAGAAGCAACAAAAATAATTGTAAAAAATCTCCTGGTTCAAATATGAAGCAAGTGGCAATATGGCATGGTTTTCAGCAATTAATGAAGGGTCAGAAAAGATCATTTATTAGACCTTAATTCTGGTGATAATCTTCTAACAGGGAAGTCTTTACAGTGGACCTTTAGGAAAGGAACTCTAATGCACCATTGGTTCTGAAGCTAAAAATACTAAAATGGTATCATTTAATTAGGATCAACCTATAAAAAATCTGAGATATTTAAATACAGATAATACATGAAATATTTATGTAGGTATGCATAGAGTTAAAACAGAGGATATTTATCTCAGGTCAACCTATAGATTGACAATGGAAGAATCAATTATGCTTGAGAACCAAATGTAAATATAATTAATGTTAATAACGTAAAAGTACAATTGTAGATGGCAAAATGATAAGGGTGCTAATAACCATGTCTTACATTACTGCAAACTCAATTTATTCTCAGAATATGATAGAATAATAAACATAAGTTTATATAATGCTTAAAGTTACAAAAATTAATAAAATAATAATAATTATCAATAATTGAGAAGGCAGAAGAAATAAATAAGTTAAATATTTATCTTTGATAATAGAGGCAATACAGTGGATATTTCCAAAGTTGATATTTTAAGAAATAGCTTATTATTTAGATATATGAGATTAACCAGCAATAGTTCTAATAGTAACAGTTGAAAATGATTGCTTCTGACAAGTAAGTATAAAGAATAGAACTTTACATTAAGGTCTATCTGTAGTATTTAAATTTTTAACATGCCTGTTCCATTTTGATAAAACAAAATAACACATAAAGCAAAGAGAAAGAACATTTCACTGATAATGCATATAACCTTGACTAACAAATAAATACTCTGAATATATTGCCATTGACATGAGCAAAGAAGCATATAAAGCCAAGAATTAGAGCAAATTTCTCAAAGAAGTAGACCACAGCTATAACTCATATAAAATTATTCCATATGCAATTTCATTAACAATAATATAAAAGTTGATACAAAGATAATTTTGCTTCTAAAAATTCGACAGGCAATGCTGTTGTATAAGCTAAGAGAAATGTAAGGAATCAAAATACTGCTTAGCAGTTATGTTAAGTCACTGCCAAAAAGAGCCAGGCCATTAATAAATCAAGTACTTAAATATAATTCTTAAAAGCATAAAAATGTTTAACTATAATCCAATAATGAGAGGTATAAATGAATAATGAAAAATATTGGCCAGAAGAGTCTCCAAGAGAAGGTCCGAGCCATTTACAATTCTTTCATTAGTTTAGCTGTCACCAATTAAGACAATAGGGCATATTTCTCCTCCAAACATAAGGTCTTAGGATTCATAGGCCTTTATCTCTACTGTTTTACTCTATGCTACCCAAAAACATTTTAGTTTGCTTCAGTATGCTGCCCAAACTATTTTAACACAATCAGACCTCAAACCGTATCAGGATGATGTAATTGAAAAGTTCATAACTTTACATTATTCATGAGCTTAAATCCTGAAACCACCATCTTGTAGTCATCTCAGTGTCATTCCTCTTCCAGGCAGGCTGCATTTACCTGTGAACTTGCCTCTTGAATTGCCAGGTGCTTGTCACTAAACATTTATTTCCAGCTGCATGCTGAAAGTACTCTATTTCTGACTAATACTTTGAAGAATAATAAGTACATTGTCTGGCTATACCCAACATTCACAACTTGATTTCAGGCACAACCTACTATTCTCTCACAGCCACCTGGAGGTTATGCAACATCCCATAGTAGTGCAATCTAAAGTATCTTTTTGTTCTAAAATGTATTTATTGGCAATTTCTATGTGCTCAAATAATTCTGTTAGGGATTAGATAGGGAGGCACTGGGACGAGCTCGTCATCATCAGCTGAAGCATGACATTAAATGAGAGGAGTGGTAATGCATGGTGATCCACACCCAGTCTTGTTCCTTCTTCTAAACCACAGTTAGTACAGCACAACTGCACAGCTCCGAAAAGAAACAGAAAACAGAAATTCAACAATGAATGGCATGTATTGAGTACTTCCAATGTGTCTATACTTTACCTGTATTATCTCATTTGAACCTCAAAGAACCTCATACTATGGGCTATTAAAATGCTCATTTTGTAGATGAGGAAACTGGGACTTAGAAAGGATATCATTCTTGCCCACATGTAGGAGAGGGATTGTAACCAAGGCTGGCTAATTCCAAGGCTCTATGCTACAGAGCTCAAGACAAAGGCTCACACATAAAAAGCAAGATAGGCAGACATTTTACTAGAGCTGAGTTAAAAGATTATGTGTTAGGTATCAGTAAAAATGGGTAATTGCTGGTCCTGTAAAGGAAACTAAAGAACGGGAGCTTAATGATCTATTAAACCAGTACTAAGTGAAATTTAAAGATGTCAATCTCTTTTGGAACTATCTCCTAAAATTCAACATTGATACAGGAAGTAATTAGGCATAAATCACAACTAACAAAATATGGGAAAGGTCAAGATAAAGCTGTACATATTTTAAGAGTTTATTCACAATTGATTTAACTTAATGAATATATTTTAATAAAATAATTTAAATCTATTTCTATACATGAATAAAGTATTATAGAAAAAAGAGAATATGTATTATCTCAACGCATCCAATCTTACAAAAAAAGACAGTTTGAGATTTGCATGAAAATTGGAGGTGATAGAGTCATGAGGTTAGGTATTACATTAGTTTTAATGAGTCATTAATATCTACTTCTGTGTTCAATCTGACATCCATTTCTCTCTTTTCTATGAGTACTATGATTACAATTGCATTTTCCTATTTGTTGATCTTTGAACCAGATATCCAATGAAACCCTTGGTTATCTGGATCAGGGAAAGGAATTATCTGGCCTGGGAAAGAGTACAATTGACCTGATTGAAAAAGACTCAAGACTCTACAACCTCTAGTCTACACTGGGATAGAAAATTTCAGGACCTTTTGAAATTGAAATAATATCTTCTAGGAGAATTTTGTCTTCTAGTGTTGTGAATACATTTAAATATTAGATTTAATAATGGATATGTTGAAATATAGGTAAGTAGGAAGATGAATGGATGGGCAGATAGATTTCTAAGGGAACTTATGAATATAAAATGTGAAGTATGATGTAAAACACTGAGTGTAGTTGAAAAGAATGAATTTCAGAATTCCATCCAAAATAATTCATTTTTGAGATTTTATCAAATTCTTTGCCCAAGTTGCATAGGTCAAATGTAATGTTCTATGTCTGGGAGTCATTTAATAGTTGGTCACCTTCATATGTAGAAACAATTCTTTACCTCTATTTCTCTGATTTGACTCAGCTTTTCAAAAGTTTCTCTCTGATGTAGCCATTCAACACAGCATGATTGCTATATGTAATATAATATGACAAGATTGCCTATTAACTTGCCCTCAAAAATACCTTTAAGTAATGGCTTAATACAATATTTAGAATGGTACAATCAGGTGGAAGATCCTGTTTTTAACTATGGTGATTGCTGAGCAGATTAGAGCAGCTTTCCTCCAGCCTCCGACCCATGAGCTTTCAGAGATAATTTGTTCCTCCTGGAATTAAGCGCTCCAAATCAAATGCAAGTTTTAAAAACAAAGTTTTCTTCTTTAGAGACCAGATTTTAAAATAGAATAAAGAGGATTCTTCTGCTTGCCTTACTGTTGCTTCCTATCTCTATGAGTTTCCATTAGTTGCTCAACTGTAATGTTTACTCAGAATTTTAAAATTAACAGAATGTGGGTTCTTTATTTAAGGAGAGGTGTTTTTCTAATTAGTTCTCTTCCAAGCCTCACTTTTTCTTTATCTAATCCTAGGAGCCACTGTTAAACTATATTTCTCTAGGTCACAACTTATGGAGTCAATGCCTTCTAGCAATGAAACACAAATGTTTGTTTCTCTCCAGACATTATCTATCATTTACAACAGAATCACCTGGGGAGTTTTTTAAAATGCAGACTTCTAAACTGTGATCCAGATTTATTAAATCAGATTTTCTGAAAGTGAGGCAAGAGAAATTGCATTTTAACAAGCCTCACAAAAACTCTTAGAACACATTAAAATTTGAAGGCATTTGAATTATGAAGTCCATAATTATAATAAAGTCCATAATTCCTCATCTAGAATTCTGGAATCCTATACTTATGAAACTTTATGAAAAAGTACAGAATAAATATTATGTATATGATATATATATTTGATATATAGATCAAACAAGTCACAAAATATCATATATAGCATATTCAGACTTTAAACTTATAAGATAATATATTTTTATTTTCAAATAAAGAATTAAGCCATACTAAATGAGATGTGAGGGATATTGGATTCTTATTGTTAATGATACATGTATGAAAATATCAAACTCAGATCCAAAGTAAGATCAATGAAGTCATCGCATTTATTCTTTAATAAATTTGTGCCAGTTCTTCTACTAAATGTTAGAGATAGAAATATGAGTTAGGTATATCCTTCTAGTAAAAGAAATAGACTCAAAAACAGATCTCTTTAATATAGTGGTTTAACACAAGAGTGTAAACATATGCAAAGGTGTCTTGGAGCACCAAAGGGAACCACTATCACTTATGTGGAAAATGTAGGGATAGTGTCAAGAAAGACTTCTTGGAGATGACTCATAGGTTGAGACTTTAAGCATAAATATGAATTAGATAGTCCAATGTTAGGAATTAAGAGCATTCTAGGCAGAAACACCAGAATGAATATAGAGATGAGATAGTATGATATGTGTGATAAATTATGAGTCACTCAGTGAGCTAAAGAGAAAACTAAATGTCAGGAACTGGCTTAAGATTTGAAACTTGAAAGAGAAGAAAAAGTCATTAAATGCATGGTGAAACATGTGAGTTGTGTGGGACTTTAGATAATTTTTATTCTGCTCTTCCCTTCTCCTGGGACTGCAATTACACATTTCATAGACTGTTTGATATTATCTGAAAGGTCACTGAGGCACTATATTTTTTAGTCTGTTTTTTCCTCTCTTGGCTTCATTTTTCTATAGTTTCTATATCTATGTATTAAAGTTCATCAACCCCTCTTCTGCAGTGTCTCATCAGATATTAAGCCCATCCGATGACTTTTTTTTTCAGACAGTATATTTTTCATCCCTAAAAGTTCTACTTAGTACATTTTATATCTTCCATTTCTCTTGTCATTATGTTCATGCATTGTTTTTGAGGCTATTATTTATAATACCCATAAGAAATATTTCATGTCATTTCATCAATTACATTATTTTTGTGCCTATTTCTATTGACTAATTTTTCTCCTAGCTGTGGTCACAATTTCCATCCTCATAATTCTAGTAATTTTTGACTGGGTGATGGATATTGTATGTATTTTACATTGCTGGAGACCAGAGTTTGGTCTGGCAGGCAGTTAACTTACTTGATCATTTTGAAGTTTGTTTCTAGTCTGTGAGGGTTGGTTATAAAATACTCCTCAGTTGAGTTCCACATGAGAATTAAACCCTAGTGTCTAAGGCAGCATTGTACATAATGAATTAACTTATCTCTAATGCAGTTAGAATGGTTTTATGACAACTTTGGGAGAAAAAAGAAAACTGTTATTCAGGTCATTTTCCATAAATCCCCAGTTGAGAAAGAATGACAATTTAGTGGCACTACTAAGGCATGAATGCTCTGAAGTTTCCCTGAAGACCCAGATATTTATGAAGGACTTGTCATTCTACCTACTTGTAACTTGAATATCACCCAGCCCTGCGTGAATATTGGAAACTTTTCAACTTACAGCATCCTAGCTATTGTTTTCCTGGCCTCAGCTAGTTTCTTCATACATATTTACAGCTGAGTATTTAGCAACAAATGGAAGGGATTTCCTACACAGATTTTTCATATTCGTTGTCCACAATTCCAGATGCGCAACTTAATGAGACCACTGTGTTCTGTTCAAGCCACCCCTCCTTATATTGTCCAGAAAGCACCTGAAGGCAGACAGGTGGGATGATTGCAGGTTCATCTCAATTTTGTTTCCCTTCAATATCATGTCAATCAATGTCTAAAAATTGTTGCAGCATGTATATTGTCCAGTTTTCTGTTTATGGAAAAAAACAACTAGGTAAATCTAATCCTAAGTGGAAATCTTATCTTAGAGTTTGTAGATGAAGCCAATAAAGGATTTTAATCAGAATACTGACATGGTTAGATTTGTATCTCTGGTAACTCCAGAAGTTTTGTGTACCAAAAAAAAAAAAAAAATGAGAGAAAGATTATACTGGTGAAAAAGAGGCACTCCAGAAATATTTAGACATTAAAGCAATCAGGATGAGACAGGTTTTTGAACATAGGGAGTGAAAGAAAGAGGTCAGAGATAGCTCTCAGAATTCAAGCTTGGGTGTCTGAAAAACACCACCTTATTAATACTTGGAGAAGGAGGCCTACCTTATGGCCATTTTAGTTTTGTTTGTATTGCCTTTTAGGCATCTTTGGAACGTCCAGATAGAGATAACCTTTAAAGAGATGAATGTACAAACTTGAAACTCAGGGGAAAGATCTTGGCTAGAAGAGATAAAATCAAGAGTAGCCAAATGTTAGTTGAAACTATGGAGGAAATAATGTTGCTCAGGAAGAGCATACAGAATTGTAAGATAACTGGGCTAAAATAAAAGAAACACTAACATTTAAGGGTTAAGGGGATAAAGTAGAGCCCCAGAAGTCCTGAGAAATGAAGAGAGCCAGGAGACTGCAGAGTTGCAAAGACAGGGTAGTGATACAGATACACCTGGACAGATCACCTGGCCACACCACAGGGTTGAGGGAGTGGCCACAGGAGGAGACTGTGAGCCACATTGCCCAGGTAACCAAGCTAGTCTCTTGCATTCTGTCCACATCATCTCCATGCAGAGGGCTTCCTGGTCCTGATCAAAGAGCCCCCTGCAACCCCTGGGCAAGACACAGCAGGAGGAAGTTATTGCTCTGAGCACACACAAAGCTGGTGAAATGACTAGCTAAGGGAAAAGCCCTCATACCCGCTCTGGTCGCTGGTTGGGGATAGGACCAGGTGGAGACCTCCATCTATGACCTTAGAGGTCAAGATGGCAGCATGGGGGCGTGCTGTGCCAGAGGAGGCCTATCAGTCTGGCCTGGGGAAAAGAGGGTATTGGTTGGGGAGCCAGACCCTGCCAGAGCTTGTGGAAGTTTGAGCATCTGGCTCTGCCCACGCAAGTAACTTATATAAACTGAGGGGAGGGAGAAACGCTCTCTTTTACCCACCTTGCTGTTGTGCAGGCCAGTGCTTTGAGGAACCTTAAGGCCCTAGAAGCCACCTGGCCAGTGGCAGTACCAGCCCCACATACAAGTCCCCAGGAAGGAACCTAAAGCCAAACTGCAATCAAGAATGAGACACCTAGATGATCATGCAACAGTCACCTGCAGTTCCCAAAGGACAGCATTATAAATGGGAACAGGAACTCTGGACACTGCTTTAGATTGGTCTGGCAGAGGGTGGCTGGATTTTCCTCTGTGTTGCCAGAGGGGATGGGCTTTTGAGACATGAGTCTGTCACCCTCCAGATTGTGCAGCCCTTGAATAAAGACCTCTTTCCTTTCTCACCGACCTCTGCTTCTGGAATTTGCCTATGGGTGGCAGCGGGCATCCGAAGTCCTACTTTTGTTCAGTAACAGTAGTACAGACACTCATAAAGAGAGATTAAACTATGATTTTAAATAGAAGTTTCAGTGAAAGAATGGCCATTGGCTTAATTAAGAAGAGACTATTAGCTTTTCACCCAGTGGATTAAAAGCCAAATACTAGCCGGTAGAGAATCAGGAAGAATAGATATCAAGTACAGATTAGTCTTTTACAGGATGAAAAAAAGGAAGAGGATTGACTAAATTGCAGGTAAAGGAAGATATGGCCAAGAGCATACAACTTTAGTATGAGAGAGTTGAAATATTCAAAGCTGAAAAAAAGAACTTATAAATACCAAATAGAGGGAAAAATGAAAGAGTTAGAAGTCTTGACCTCCACTGGTATCACAGGAAAGAACATAGGACTTAGGATCTAAGCCCAAAGATTGGCTCTGGGCAACAGTTTCTGTCTGACTTTCCGAGCAGTGGCAGAACTTTGATGGGAGGATGGATTGCCATAGGGTTTGGGAAGGGAGAGTAAGGGCCTTACTCTGAGGGATGGCCTTCATCCATAGCCATGAGCAATGACTTAGACCCCAGCTAAGGAACTGTCAGTGAAGGCCTTGTTCTCAGTGTGAATTGTCATATAACATTCAGAGCATATACATGAAAACAGATAAAAATGAGGGTGTTTATTACAATGATGATAATTAAAATAGATCCTCTGCTATACCCACCAGGTACTCTCTTGAGTACTGTATTGCTCTGGCTGCTGGGAGTGTGGCTAGCTGACAGCCCTCACAGCAAGTTAATCTCAGCTCAAGAGTTGCCTTCCTCCCACCTACAATCTGCACCCCATGACTGGTCAATACAAGGATGTAGAATCCAGCCTTCTCACCCCAACTAGAATAAGAGCCATCCAGTTTCAGTTCTCAAAAGGGTCAGCTGAGGCCTCTGTTACTGAGACTAGTCCAGCCTCCTCTGAATCCATGTGTCCACTGCCACTTCCCTTCCTCACAGATAGGGCTATCACAAAAAATACATGACACCTGCTGAAATAGGAATTCAAGAGAGGTATGTCCCAAATAGGGTATTTTATGTTAAAATTGTTCAGAAGTTTAACTTTAACTGAGTGTTCTACATTTTTACTTGGTAAATATGGCAACCCTATCCACAGGTATCACTTCTGAGAACACTCCCTAGTAAATTTCCTTCATACTAATTCCATCTCAGTGTCAGCCCCCCAGGGAACCCGACCTACAACAGTCAGTAAATCCTAGAGTATAACCACCTGCTGGATGGCTGGCAATGAGGAATCATGTCTTGGGAGAGGTGGAACATGAACAGTTCCCCACAGAGTAGCAGCATAAATATTAAAACTTTGGTGGTGAACTGGGATGCCCTGTGGTGGAAGGAATTCATCCGTAATTTGAGAAATACTGGGAATTGGTACAATTATAAAGACAATGGAATTGGGTGACTGTTGCTGGAAACAACTATACTTTAGAAGAAAATATAATACAATAGAGAGTGGTGAGAGATTAAATAGCATTTAAGGCTAAGTGTGAAAGACAGGATCTCAGAGAAACCAAGGAAATATTTGAAACAGGTTGGCCCCTTCTAGCCTGAAAGGGCAACCATTTGTTTTCCTGTTCTAGGAATATATCAAGATATACCTTTTCCTTCCCTGCTCATAGGGTCTTATCCTGAACTATTACCCAAAAGCTAAGGGTGTCTGATGTTTTGACATGAATTTCATGCAAAATCATTACACATCAAAGGAGATGAAGCAGTAGGCACTGAACTTGAGATTCAGTGCTAGCCTCACACCCTATACCACCCAGGACCCGCCAACCTGGTAGAGCAAAGAAAAACTTGTTTAAGGTATAGCTAAGGCACCAGCTTAGAAAATATATCCTACAAGAAGTGGGCACCATTCTCCAGAATGCAAGATGCACAAACACATGCACATCTATATACACATAATGGCACTGTCCCCAAGAGGTGAATTCATGGATCTGAGGACCAAGGTGTAAAATAAGATAGTCTCATTTGGATCTCTCCCAGGAAACCACTTGGAAAATTTCTGTTTTCTGCCTCACAGTTCTGGCCTCTATGGGTTGAGAATTCCTAACTCTGAAAAGAGGGATAGTTCTGCCAAGGAAAACAGCACAAATTCCCCTGGACTTTAAGCTATGCTTCATATGGCAAATTACCATCAGGCAAGAAGAGAAGTCACCAGCAGGGACATAGGTCATTAAACTTGATCATTAAGAAAAAGTAAATCTACTATATATAATTCTTACAAAAACCCTGAATATTATGTCTTACTCTCCACAGATTGGGAAATTGAGTCTTAAGGAGGGAATAATTAAAGACATTTCCACTACAGTATGTCCACACAGAAAACTAATAGGACCTATGGGCTTCAGACAGATTGAATAGGGCCATGGAAATTGAAAAAGGCCCTCAGAGGGTCAAAAATAAATACTCAAAGCCAATGCTCTACAATAGAACATTCTGGGGAATGTTCTGGGGAGAACATTCTGGGGAGATGGGAAGGTTCAATATTTATGTCTGTTCTGACCAACATGATAGCTACTGACTGCAGGTAGCTAGATACTGAGCAATTACAATGTAGCTAATGCAAGTGAGGAATCTTGTAATTTTATTTAATTTTAAATAATTTTAATTTAAATTTATTTTTAAAAATTTTTATTGTATTTTTTCCATTACCATTTAACCCCCTTATACCCCTCTCCCCCCTGCAATCACCACACTGTTGTCTGTGCATGAGTCCTATTTCCAAGTTTATTTTAATTTCTGAATAGTGTTTCCTCTTACACAATCTTGCCTTTCTCCTTGGTGTGACATGGTGACTTGCTGTAAAACAACTAGTGACTTGACTGTAAATTCTTTTCAATTAGCTTTGTAGATAATTATATACTCAGTAAGTAATGCGAAATTTGTTTTACCTTTCTAATTCTTAGTCATTAAAACATTTTTAAGTATATTTTATTGATTATGCTATTACAGTTGTTGCATTTTTTTTATCCCCTTTATCTGCCTCTGCCTTGCACCTACCCTCCCTCCAGCATGCCCCCTCCTTAGTTCATGCCCATGGGTCATACATATAAGTTCTTTGGCTTCTCCATTTCCTATACTGTTCTTAACTTCCCCCTGTCTATTTTGTATCTGCCAGTTATACTTCTTATTCCCTGTAACTTTTCCCCCATTCTCCCTCTACCCTGCCTTCCCAGATAATAACCCTCCATGTGATCTCCATTTCTGTGATTCTATTCCTGTTCTAGTGGTTTCCTTAGTTTTGTTTTTGTTTTTGTTTTGTTTAGGTTCAGTTGTTGTGTGAGATATAATATATATAAGGTCTAGCTTACTGTTATGTACCATTTTATGAACAACCAACATGATATAGCATTTATTTATATTCTCTTTATTATTTATGTACATTCTCTTTATATATGTTATTCTTTTTGAACAGCTCCTCCCAGTAGATATCATCTTCATGTAGTCAAAATTGTTGGCACACATTTATGAAAATTTTTCTTATCATTTTTCAATGTCTCTAAGATCTGTAGTGACAATCTTTTTTCAGCTCTGACATTGATATTTGCATTTTGCATGTGTGTGTGTATAGCTGGGGTCTATCAATTTTGTTGATCTTTTCAAAGGAATAATTTTATGGCTATTTAAATTTTATTAATTGTCATTTTTATGTTTCTTTGATTTCTGCTCTTATATTGTTCCCTTCCATTTACTTTTTTAAAGTATCTTTTATTGATTATGCTATTACAGTTGTCCCATTACTTTTCTCCTCTTTTTCCCCTCTGTCCTGCAACACCCCTCCCACCAGCATTTCCAACCCCACACTTAGTTCATGTCCATGGGTCATACATGTAAGTTCTTTGGCTTCTCCATTTTCTATACTATTCTTAACCTCCCCCTGTCTATTCTGTACCTACCAATTATGCTTCTTATTCCCTGTATCTTTTCTCCCCACTCTCCCCTCACCCCCTCTCCACTGATAGCCCTCCATATAATCTCCAGTTCTGTGATTCTGTTCCTGTTCTAGTTGTTTGCTTAGTTTGTTTCTGTTTATGTTTTTCAGGTTCACTTGCTGATAGCTGTGAGTTTGTTGTCATTTTACTGTTCATAGTTTTGATCTTCTCTTTCTTAATGGAAGTCCCTTTAACATTTCATAAAATAAGGGCTGGCTAATGATGAACTCCTTTAACTTGACCTTATCTGGGAAGCACTTTATCTTCCCTTCCATTCTAAATGATAGCTTTGCTGGATAGAGTAACCTTGGATGTAGGTCCCTGCTCTTCATGACTTTGAATACTTCTTTCCAGCCCCTTCTTCCCTGTAAGGTTTCTTTTGAGTAATCAGTTGATAGTCTTATGGGAACTTTTGTAGGTAACTCTCTCCTTTTCTCTAGCTGCTTTTAAGGTTCCTTATCTTTAACCTTGGGTAATTTAGTTATGATGTGTTTTGGTGTGTTCCTCTTTGGGTCCAGTTTCTTTGGGACTCTCTGAGCTTCCTGGACTTCAATGTCCATTTCCTTTGCCAAATTACAGAAATTTTCTTTCATTATTTTTTCAAATAAGTTTTCAATTTCTTGCTCATCCTCTTCTCCTTTTGGCACTCCTAAAATTTGGATATTGGAACATTTAAAGTTGTCCCAGAGGATCCTAAGCCTCTCCTCATTTTTTGGAATTCTTGTTTCTTTATTCCATTCTGGCTGTTTATTTCTTCCTTCTGTTCCAAATGATTGTCCCAGTTTCCTTCCCTTCACTGTTGGTTCCCTGTATATTTTTCTCTATTTCACTTTGTATAGCCTTCATGTCTTCCTTTATCTTGCATCCATACTCAATCATTTCTGTGAGTATCCTGATTACCAGTGTTTTGAACTCTGCATGTGATAAGTTGTCTATCTCCTCATCACTTAGTTTTTTTTCTGGAGTTTTGATCTGTTCTTTCATTCGGGCCATATTTCTTTGTCTCGGTTCACCAGTCTGGATGAATGTTTCTTCTTTAACTCCTTGGTTGTTGGACTTCCATACAATCTGATTTTCTGGCCGTTCTGGTTGTTTTTGCCTTTAAATTGGTTAATTGGTTGTTTCCTTCTTTTGGTTGTGTGAGGAGGCAAAATATATCTACCTATGCCTCCATCTTGGCTGGAAATCTCTAATTAATTTAAATTTAAATTTAAATTTAAATAGCCACTTGGGTAGTACCAAGCTAAAGAATCTCTGGAATTTTTCCTAGATTAAGATGGCTGTTATAGAAATGTACACTTGAAACCTATATGATCCTATTAACTAATGTCACCCCAATAAATTTAATTGAATAAAGATGGCTGTTACAAGAAAAGCAAGGCAACTCTGAATTTCCAAAACAAGATTTCAAGTTTACTAACCACATTTTTCTTCTCCCTCAAGTTCTGATAAACTTGGACCCATTGCATACCAAACTCTAATTCTTAAATAGAACAAATGTATCATAGACATTGATTAAAGACATCTAGCAACCACTGCTAAATACAGAAAGTGATATAGTAGCACTCAGAGCTATTTTTCATTTTCACACAATTTTATGGCTGGGCAAAGTCTAACCTTTTCTCAAAACTAATGTGGTGACATATGAAATTAAACAGCTGCTTTCTAGTTTGTTGTTGTTGTGGTTGTTGTTCTTATGCCTATTTTTCTTGGGCCTGCCTGGTTTCATTTTGTTTTTCACCATCAGTTTCATTTTTAAATGTCTTTAGTTTACTGTTTACTGTCTGTGCAAACTTGTCCTCCAGAGATTTAGGCCAAAGAGATTTTGCCTGATTAGGCTGCTCATCATTATTTTCTCAGCTTCCAAGAAGTATGATTTGGTGATCTGGCAAGCCTGTGAAATATTAAGGCAGGATGTATTTCAATTTTGCCTTCTAACTTTAAATTTTGTTAAAGAGAATCTATTTTGAAGCCACTGCTGAATTGAGACCTCCAAATATTTCGTAAGTTTTGACACCTCTCCAATTCTACAAAAATGTATACTGTGCTTAACAAATTTGTTAAATCAAATCTTATGGTAGATAATTTACCAAAATTAGTATATTTATCTCATTTGCTCACTTCTCTCATTCAACTGAACGAATTAACATTGAAATCCTTAAATTCTGGCCATTTCAGTTTTCCACAAATATTTCAGAATTAATGCTTTTTCTTCTCAGAAGGTATGAGGTAAGAGAAATATCTCAGAGTGTTAACAAGGTACCATCCCTATCTTCACATAAAGATGCACTTTCTTACCTACTTCCTTGCTGAAACAGAAAAGGAGATGGAAGATTTTTAAAGCCAAGACTAGGCATTAAAAAGAAAAAAAAACTTTGTCATATAGAAGGACCAAATTTTTACCTTCAAGTTCTTAAGGCTTTCAAGTAACTGACAGATGTTGGAGGCCACACAAAGAGAATCTAGATGTTCAACTCTCTAAAGCTAAAGAGCCTGTGTTGGAATCCTGGTTATTGTTAAACATTAGACAGTTTATATATATACCTCAGTTTTTTCATCTATAAAATGTGGATAATAATAATGTCTACCTCAGAATGTGGTTCTCAAAAAACTAAGCTAGTACTTGTAAAATATCTAGAACAGTCCTTAGCAAAAAACATAGTATTGTAAGTTAATGTGTCATAAACTTATAGTATACAAATGCTGAATAGAACTTTAAATGTTATTCATTTCATGTGTATATTTAACACATAAGTTTGGAAACACTTTTTACACATAGCTTTGGAACTTCAGTATGTACATTCTAAAAACAGCAATAAAATGTTAAATATTCATTTACACTTGGTATAAGCAGAATTCACAGAAAATGTGTTTTAATTAATCATGAAATTTCAGAAGAAAAATGTAACAAAAAATTACATAAATGATAAAGGAAAATTTATCTGGTTTTAAAAAAGATAGGAACCTACCAATGTAAATATTGTTAGTAAAATCCAAAAATAGTGATAAAACTACAAGAAGTAGTGGGAATAGGAAATGTTATATAAGCAAAGTAATCATTAACTGCAGTAACAGAGGCCAACAAATACCTAGAATCAGTAAATGAAAAGCTGGCAGAAGAAGCAGCTTCCCTTGAAGGGGCAAGAGGAAGGGTAAGGATCAAGGCAGTGAGAAAGGAGTGGAGTAGAAAGGTGCGCTTTGTCATTTGTATTTAAATCATTTGATTTTTAACTATATACATACATTGCAGTGATTAAAATTCAAATTGTTTTTCTAAAGCTCAATGAGCCACAAAATAAATTCAGTATGTTTTTAAAATGAAAGTCAGTGTCCAACCTTTTGGCATCTCTGGACCATACTGGAAGAAGAAGAGTTGTTTTGGGCCACACATTAAATACACAAACACTAACGAAAACTGATGAGTAAAATAAAAAAGGTCCATGCATAATTTTTATGATATCCACCACCACACATAAGCAAAAATGTCCTCACATAATAACCCCAATTATGCAGCAACCCTTTCGATAATCTTTTAAAATCATCAAGCAGATCCCAAGTTTGTGATCACTAATATAGTAAATGTACATGTCTAAGTAATAAAACATCATCGATGTATTTTTTGTTATAAAAGCAAAAGAAAGCAGGCAACATAAAACTAGTGGGATGTTTAACATTGTATTTGAAAAACTAGTGTATCAATTACCTGGTTGATAGAAGTAGTTGCAATTCTCAAGGAATTCTCAGGGTGCTCACAGGCATTTTGGTTCTAATTTTACTCTCAATGTGTTGCATTCTTGAAGACAATTGCTCGCAAATGTAGGTGTTGCCCAATAGCAATGACATAAGTAAGGCATGATTGTGAAGCAAGGAATATGCGTCTCTGGGAACAGAGGACCTATAAAAGTCCAGTAAGGAGATATAAAAATTTTCTTTAAGTTGAATGTTAGATTGCAGCTCTATGATGAAGTCGCAAACATAGCAAAATATTGATTATTTTCCCAGAAATCTTGAAATCTGTTTTCAAATTCTTGTATCACACTGAAAAGCAAGGTTGCATATTTTTTGCTGTTTACAGGAGTGTGTTTAGCCAATGTGTCAAAATGCATAAAATTGTTTGCTTTAATTTGAGCTTGCCATAATTTCAGTTTCATTTGGAATGCTGTTATGGTTTGAAACATAGTATTGATAAGCTGGTTTTCACATTGAAGATGCATGTTTAACTCATTTAAGTGTGCGGTTAAATCCACTAAAAATGTTAAATCTGTAAGCCAATTTTCATCATCAAATTCTGGCACAACTTTGTTTTTTGATGCCATAAACAACTTGATAACATGTCACAAATCATAAAATCTTTTCAATATTTGACCTTGTCTTAACTGTCTTCTGAAAAGTAAATAATGTCGCCATAGTCAGCATCAACACTTTTTAGGAATTCCTGGAATTGATGATGATTCAATCCCTTGGCTCTTATGAGACTTGATGATGATTTGCATAACATTATCCATTTTTAAAGCTTTTGTGCATAATTTTATTGATGTACTATGAAATGATACTTCATCAAATGTGAGTTTTGGGTGGCAATTGCATTATCTTCTATTAGTTTCACAAGTACATCCCTCTCTTTTACCTAGCATCACCAGGGCATCCTCACTAACTATACCAGATATGTTGACAATGGACAAAGGAAATTGCTTTAATATATTTTTTAGTGCTTCATATAAATCTCTTGATTTAGTTGTGTTTTTTGATGGCATTAAAGATGCCATTTCTTCAGTGACATTATATTCATCATCAATACCTCTAACAAAAATGGCAAGTAGAGTTGTATCTGTAGCATCAGTGCCATCATATATTACCAAAGCATAAAATTTTAAATTAGCAGCTTTACTCTCCAAACTTCTTTCGACAGATTTTCCAGTTTCTTCAATTCACCTTGCTATAGTCTGGTGAGACAAGCTGATTTTAGAACTATCCCCCCTTTTTTCAGTGCAAATTATATCTGCCATGCTTTCTATACATTGACAAACTCACCATCATTAAATGGTTTTGACTACTATTAAACATGCTACCAAATAACTAGCTTTTACAATGGAAACCACACAAGGTGTAACTTTTTGAAAAAATTTTTGTTGAGCAGACTTTTTTTCAGTTCCCTCTTTTTTCCTCATGACACAATCCTTCATATTCATTGAACTTGGCAGCATGTTTGTGCATATAATGCCTTTTAAAATTATCGTCTTTGAAAACTTGCACAAATTCCGTACAAATTAAGCAGAGTGCCTTACTGTTTGCCTAGACAAAAAAATAGTCATCTGTCCACTTTTCATTGAACGATCTACCTTCCCCCATAATTTTTCTTTTTGGGGTTCTTTTTTCTTTTGAGATGTTGTAGAAGCCATGCTAGGATTTAAATAATAATAATAGATAAGGGACTTTACTTACTTTAATTATGAAAATTAATTGACAGGAAAATAGAAAGCAGGGTTTGGGCCCTTCCACAGCCCTGTCGGCTGCCAATGCAGGGTGAGGCGCAGTGCCAATTGTGAAGTGTGGCAGGGGATGAGTGAGGTGCTTCCAAGGTGTGGAAGTACCTTTAATAATCAAATAAGGATGCTTACCTGACTTCTAAATAACATTAAATGCCTAACGTTGCAAAGGTTGGTTGAAATGTTATTGATGATCGCAGCCTCACTAAGTCACTGTGAGCACATGTAAAGTCTGACAGTGTCAGACTACTACTGTCTGCTAGGAAGATAACACACTGGAAGCTGCACACTGCCATATTACTGAAGCCACACATGCATACAAATAGCAAGAGCATATGTACATTTTACATGACATTGTGACATATAATCATAAAAAGTCTCATAATGTTTTATGTAAATTTACAATTTTGTGTTGGGCCACATATAACCCATGGGTCATGGGTTGGACACCCCTGATGTAAGTCTTTATTAAAACGCACTCCATGCAATGTACAGGATGGTGACTATATAATGATACTGTGTTGCATATTTGAAAGTAGCTAGGTGAGTGGATCTTGAAAGCTCTCATTGCAAAAACAAAAAACATACTTTTTGAAACAAAAAAACTATGAATGGTGGCAGATGTTAACTGGATAATTCTGCAATATGTACAAATGTTGAATCATTATGGCATAAACCAGAAACTAAAGCTATATGTCTATAACCCCTCAAAAAAATTAAATTAGGGCTTATAACCTCAGACAGACAGAAGAACCAGTTCAGAATAACCTGACTGGTAAGGAGTATGGCGGATATCGAGGAGGCTGGCTGGGCACCCTCAAGCAGCAGCTCCAGAGGTATATTTATGCAGCCAACAGGATCCCCCTGAGAAGAGTGGGGTCTAAACCGTAAGCAGGGATCCCCAGCCTACAGCACCAGAGCCCAAAAAGTATACAGGTAACAACCAGCTGTGAAAAGTGGCAGGGCTGCTCTATGCCATAGGCAGGTGGCTGGAGACTGAAAGAGACTTTTAAAGGGCCAATGCAAAAATTTTCATTTGCAGTGATTTAGCTGGGGTCCAGCAAAGGCGAGGGCAGACTGGACTTGACACACCTGAGGGAAGACTGGGGATGGAGGTTTTGGGGATAGAACGGAGAAGGTAGCAACTAGGATCCTGGTGCTGAGTCATCCCCCATGTGGCAGCAGCCATCTTGCTCAGGCCAACCACTCCCCTGAGCTGTGGCAGCCTGAGAGGAAACAAGAGCCCCACCACCAGGAGGGACTCTGCCCTGGCCTTGTGGTGTTTAAGCCAGTCTGCTGAGTGCACAGTGGCAGCCACAAACAGTAGATACCTATAAGCAGGGGGCAGAGTGGACTAGAGACGCCAGAGGGGAGGCTGGGGATGGAGACACTGGGGAGAGAACTGAAAGAGTAGCTGCTGGGATCCCAGTGCTGAGTCATCCTTCATAAGGCTGTAAGCATCAAGCTCACACAGACCACTCCCCACTGAGAAGCAACAGACTGAGGGGAAATAACAGCCTGATGGCAGGAGGGATTCTGCCCCACCCTATGGTGCTTAGGCCTGACTGCTGAGCACAGAGTGACTAGATTAACAACTGAAGGAGACAGCCACAGACAGTAATTCCCAGGAAGTCATGAACAGGCTGCCTAAGGTCAGACAGAGTCAACATCTGAAATCACCAGAGGCAGATCTGGAAAAAAAAAGTGGTAAATATTGGAGGCTACCAGAATGAAATCCACTGTGCTCTTCTCCATGATTTGTGATATTTTCTTTACGATATAGTTTTATAACATTCATTTCTTGTCCATTAGGTTGGTGCATAGTAAGTCACTAGATTTTATACTATAGTTTATTTCTCTCCTTTCTTATAATAGCCTTAATCTCTTTACAGCCTTATGAATGCTGGCTCATTAGCTCTTGATAGTGGGATTGCCTGGGGCAGTTATTTTTGCAGTTGTGGGTTTGTTTCCTGGGCTTTGTGGTTTCACTCTAGCAGCCAAATAATGGGAAGACAAAAAAACAACCTCCAATCGTAAGGAAAGGAGGAATCCTCAGAAAGACTACTAAATGAAAGACAGGCAAGTAAGCTATCAGATACTGAGTTCAAGACAGTGGTTATAAGGAAGCTCAATGAACTCAGTGAGCTCAGTGAGAATTACAAAAAATACAGGGAAACTATCAGGAACTTACTGCAAACTACATCAGCATGAAAAAGGACATAGAAATTATCAAGAACCAACAGGAAATGAAGAATACAATTTCTGAATTAAAGAACACAGTACAAGGAATCAAAAGCAGCTAGATGAAGCGGAGGACAGAATCAGCGAGCTGGAGGACATGGTAGAAAAAAAACTCCCGGAAAGAGCAAGAAAATGAAAAAAGGCTCAAAAAGAATGAAGAGGTGTTAAGAGAAATTCAGGACAACATGAAACGTAATAATATTCAAACAATGGGAATACCAGAAGAAAAAGAAGAGAAGCAAGGGATAGAAAACCTGTTTGAAAAGGTAATGACAGAAAACTTCCCTAATTTGAAGAGAGAAAGAGTCGCACAAGTCCAGGAAGCACAGAGAGTCCCAATCAAGAGGAACCCAAAGAGACACACTCCAAGACAGGTCATAATTAAAATGTCAGATGTCAAGGACAAGAGACAATCTTAAAGGCAGGAAGGGAGAAACAGAGAAGTAACACACACGGGAGCCCCAATAAAGCTAGCAGCTGACTTCTACACAGAAACACTACAGGCCAGAAAGGAATGGCAAGAAATATTCCAAGTAATGAAAAGCAAAGGCCTACAACCAAGACTACTCTACCCAGCAAGGATCTCAATTAAACTGGAACGTGAAATAAGGAGTTTCCCAGGCAAAAGAAGGCTAAAATAATACACCTCTACCAAACCAGCATTGCAAGATATGCTAACGGGGCTGCTTTAAGAAGATGAAGAAAAAGAGTGAGAGAGAGAGGAACGCAAGTACAAAGGGAAAAAATGAAAAAGTACCTATCAATAATAACTTTAAATGTAAATGGATTAAATGCTCCAATGAAAAGACATAGAGTAGCTGACTGTATAAGAAAACATAACCTGCGCATATGCTGCCTACAAGAGACTCACCTCAGAAAAAAAGACCTACACAGACTGAAAGTAAAGGGTTGGAAAAAAATATTCCAAGCAAATGAACAGGAAAAAAAAGCCGGGTTAGCTATACTTATATCAGACAAAATAGACTTCAAAACAAAAGCCATAAGAAGAGATATGGAAGGACACTGCATAATACTAAAGGATAGAATCCAACAAGACATAAACATTATAAACCTAGATGCACCCAACATAGGAGCACCCAAACTTATAGAGAAAATCCTAGAGGACTTTAAGAAAGATATAGACAACAATACACTTATAGTAGGGGATTTCAATACGCCAATATCAACAAGGGATAGATCATCCAAACAAAATATCAACAAGGATATTGTGGAACTGAATGACACGTTAGATTAAAGGGACTTAACTGATATATAAAGAACCTTTCATCCCAAAAAAGCAAAATACATATTCTTTTCAAATGCACATGGAACATTTTCAAAAACAGACCACATGCTAGGACACAAAACAAGCCTCAACAAATTTAATAAAACTGATATCATATTAAGCATTTTCTCAGGCCACAAGATCTTAAAACTAGAAATCAATCTCAAAGAAAAACTTAAACACATTCATACTCATGGAGACTGAATAGCATGCTATTAAACAATGAATGGGTCAATAATGAGATCAAACAAGAAATCAAAGAGTTTCAGGAAACAAATGAAAATGAACATACTACAGTCTAAAACCTATTGGACACAGAGAAGGCAATCCTGAAAGGAAACTTCATAGCAATATAGGCCTACTTAAAAAAAGATAGAAATATTTCAAAAAAACAACCTAACCCTACATCTACTAGAACTAGAGAAACAACAACAAACAAAGCCCAGAGCAAGCAGAAGGAAGTAAATAATCAAGATCAGAGCAGAAGTGAATGACACAGAGACTAAAAGAACAATTCAAAGGACCAATAAATACAGGAGCTGGTTCTTTTAGAAGATAAACAAAACCGACAAATCTTTAAGCAGACTCATAAAGAAAGAAAACCAGAGGGCCAAATTAATAAAATCAGAAATGAAAGAGGAGAAATTACAACTGATACCACAGAAATACAAAGGATTGTAAGAAATTACTATGAACAACTATATGCCAAGATATTTGAAAACCTGGGTGAAATGGAGAAATTTCTAGAAAATATATTCTTCCAAAACTGAATGAAGAAGCAGAAAGCTTAAACAGATTAATAACAGCTGGTGAAATTGAAGCAGTAATCAAAAAACTCCCAGCACACAAAAGCCCTGGACCAGATAATTTCACAGAAGAATTTTACAAAGCATTTCAAAGAGCTAACCCCTGTCATTATCAGACTATTCCAAAAAATCCAGGAAGAGGGAAGACTCCCAAACTATTTTTAAGAGGCCAGCATCATCCTAAACCCAAAACCAGATAAAGACACAACAAAGAAAGAAACCTACAGGCCGATATCCCTCATGAACACAGACACTAAAATCCTCAGCAAAATATTGGCAAACTAGATCCAGAGAAACATTAAAAATGTCATACACTATGATCAGTGCGATTCATCCCAGGGATGCAAGGATGACATAGTATTTGCAAATCATAAACGTAATACATCACAGCAGCAAAAAGAAAGACAAAAATCACATGATCATACCAATAAATGAGGAAAAAGCACTTGATAAGGTACAGCACCCACTTATGATAAAAACACTTGGCAAAGTGGAAATAAAGGGGGCATACCTCAAAATAACAATGGCCATATATGAAAAACCTGCATCTGACATTATACTGAACAGGCAAAAACTAAAAGCTTTCCCACTAAGATCGGGAACAAGACAAGCATGTCTGCTTCCCCCACTTCAATTTAACATAGTATTAATAGCCCTAGCCATAGCCATCAGACAAGAAAAAGATATAAAAGGCATCCAAAATGGGATGGAGGAGGTAAAATCATCATTGTTTGCAGGTGACATGAGGGTGTACACAGAAAACCCTATAGACTCCACCAAAAAATTACTCAACCTAATAAGTGAATTTGGCGAAACAGCAGGATACAAAGTCAATATTCAGAAATTGAAGGCATTTTTGTACACCAACAATGTAATATCAGAATCAGAAATCAGGGGGAAAATCCAATTTACTATAGCAACGAGAAAAATAAAGTACCTAGGAGTAAAGTTAACCAAGGAGGTTAAAGACCTGTACTCAGAAAACTACAGAACACTGAAGAATGAAGTTAAGGAAGACACAAATAAATGGAAGCATATACCATGTTCATGGATTAAAAGAATTAATACCATCACAATATCGACACTACTGAAAGTAATTTATAGATTCAATGCAATCCCTATTTAAATACCAATGACATCTTTCACAGATATACAGCAAAATGTTCAAAAATGTATATGGAATCATAAATGACCCTGAATAGCTGCAGCAATTTTGAGAAAGAAGAACAAAGTAGGAGGGATCACAATACCGGACATCACACTATATTAGAAGGCCACTGTAATCAATACAGCCTGGTACAGGCATAAGAACCGACATATAGATCAGTGGAACAAAACAGAGAGCCCAGAAATAAACCCATGTCTCTATGGGTCAATTAATATTTGACAAAGGGGGCAGAGGCAGAAGATGGAGTAAAAATAGCCACTTCAACAAATCGTGTCATGTGATTTGGACAGCTACAAGCGAAAAAAGGAAACTCGACCACCAACTTACGCCACACAAAAAAATAAACTCGAGATGGATAAAAGACTTAAATATAAGTCCTCACACCATAAAAGTCCTTGAGGAGAACATAGGCAGGAAAATCTCAGATATTCCACACAGAAATATTTTCGTCTATATGTCCCCTAGAGCAAGGGACATAAAGGAAAGAATAAACAAATGGGACTCATCAAAATAAGAAGCTTCAGCATGGCTAAAGAAAACATCAGCAAAATAAAAAGGGAATCAACCATATGGGAAAATATATTTGCCAATGATACCTCAGAGAAGAGTTTGATCTCCAAAATACATACAGAATTCACATGACTCCACTTCAGGAAGACAAACAATCGAACTAAAAAATGGGCAAAGGACCTGAACAGACACTTCTCGAAGGAGGACATACATAGGGCCCAGAGACATATGAAAGGGTGCTCAGCATCACTAGCCATCAGAGAGATGCAAATTAAAATCACAATGAGATACCACTTCACACCAGCCAGATTTGCCATCATAAACAAATCAACAACAACAAGTGCTGGTGAGGATGTGGAGAAAATGGAACCCTAATACACTCTTGGTGGGAACGGAGACTGGTGCAGCCACTGTGGAAAACTGGTTGGAATTTCCTCAAAAAACTGAAAATGGAACTGCCTTTTGACCCAGCAATTCCACTTCTGGGATTATACCCTAAGAATCCCGAAACACCAGTTCGAAAGAACCTATGTACCCCAATGTTCATAACAATACAATTTACAATAGCCAAGAACTGGAAGCAACCTAAGTGCCCAACAGTAAATGAGTGGATCATAAAACTATGGTACATTTACACAATGGAATACTATGCAGCGGAAAGAAAGAAAGAGCTCCTACCCTTCATGACAGCATGGATGGAACTGGGGAGGATGGGATGAGGTGCAGAGTGGAGGGGAGAAAGGGGAGAAAAAGTGGGACATCTTTAACAGCATAATCAATAAAATATAGCAAAAATGATTAAATTAAAAGATTTTTGAAAAGGTGCTCCAGTTTTCTCCAAAGATCAATACTATCATTTTCATGACATTTGATCTCCTATGTGTACTATTTAGAATCAAATTCACAGATATTAATTACCATCAGGTGGCACAAGAAAGAACACTTTCCTTGGGGTAAAAAAATTATAGAGGATTATTACCACATAACTACATTTCTCCCATATCTTACAAACTTTCTAACAATTCTTTCCACTACAAACCTCCATTCAATCACTCTTTGACGTAAATATTTGAGGAAATGTAGCAAACAGGAAGGAGCATGGAATGTGAAGCCAGACAGATCTAGTTTGAATTCTGGTTTAACTTTCTAGCTTAAGCACACTTATTAACTTCTCCAACATATATTCTCTCACCTATAAAATGGAACTAGTAATTCCTATTACTACATAAAATAATGCGTGGAAAATAGTTTGTAATGTGCATGGTGCACAATAGGTATTCAATAAACGAGTATTTTATTATATAGATTTCCATGGTATTTTAATCAGAATTCTGTAATCCAAGTAACTAGAAATTCCCAGGCATATAAAACAAGGTCACGGTTCCTTTTAAAGTTTATATCATCATGGCACAATTCTCCATAAGCTTGATTAGCAAAAAATGGCAACCCCCCAAAAGTCCCCAATTATTTTAGGGGACACTCCAGAGGATCCTTACAATTGCCCAGAAACCAGTTACCACCACACACTCGCCCTCAATGTACTGTTCTGCCTGTTATGTATTCATGCTTTCTGCCTGGAACCACCTAGAGAAGCCTCCCAGACCAGTTCCACCACCATCTTGTGACCACTGGGATCTGAGTAAGGCCAACTCATGGCAGGACAAAAAAGGGAAAGGCCTTGTCCCAAATCTATGTCATATTACAGATAAGATTTGTTAAAGTTTTGAGAGGCAGATAATTAAAGTTCGGGCATTGGGATTTAGTGTTTTTTAAGTGAGGCAGTTATCAGCCTGTGTATAAGAATTTCTGCAGACAGTGTTTCTGCCATTGGTGAAAATGAGCCAAAGCCATTCAAATGCTCAAGACTCAGGTAGTAGGCATGTTTTAAGTAAAAAGTTTCATAAATCAAAAATAACTTTGTATACACCAATATGAGTCAGCCTGAAGAGTAGAGTCAATCCTCATTACTTGCAGATTCCATATTTGCAAATTTGTCTACTTGCAAAAGTTTATTTGTAAGCCCAAATCAATATGTACTGACTTTCAGTAATTCTTGAACATGGACTTGGGCAGTGAGGTGAGAAATTTGGCAGTCATGCACATGGTCAGCTGAAGTCAAACCAGGCAACACTCTGATTTCTTGTTTTAGTTCTGATAGTATAAACAGTGTCCTTTTCAAGTATATTTAATGCTGCTTTTGTCACATTGCTGTCCTGTTTGTTGGTGATTCTGCTGTTTTAATTTTGCCCCAAGCATAGTACTAAACTACTGTCTCCTGTTCCCAAGCACAGGAAGGCTGTGTTGTGTCTTCTGGAGAAAATAGTGTGTTGGATAAACTTCCTTCATGTGGGAGTCACAGTCGGCTGTGAATTCACTGTTAATGAATCAATAACATACATTAAATGAGGTTTTTAAAAACAGAGAAACACATTAAGCAAGGTTAAGTATTGATTGGTTGATGAAAATATGACAAGAGGCTCCCTGACAGTAAGCCTGTATTACCCCTGGGGTGATGATTCAGTATTCCCTAACTCAGTGTACCCTAATTCAGTGTTTCCGAGAATGCCTAGATAACTCTTGTGAACAATGAGAATCTACTGTGCTGTAATCTAATAAAGTAGTTGTGGCCCCTCTGTCTAGGTACTAGAGGGAATGAGCCACTGAGACATAAGCTCACTGAAACAAGTAGGGAAACAGGAACCAATTGTGGGAGTTTGGGCCCCTTGGTATGTGCACCTGTGACACCAAGATCAGAGTTCCGAACGTGGAAATTGGCACAAACGCAGCCATTGAAGGGGAACCAGTGTTCCCTCCCTCTTGGTTGTCCTGGTGAACACTACCTGACCATTCTCTCACCCCTCTCCTCCTGTACCCCAGAAACAGATGCAATTGTTAGCAATTCTATGCAGCCTTAGTAACCAGCCTCAATAAAAACCCTGGGAACCTGGGAACCTGGGAATGGGAGTGTCCTCCTTGGAGGGGTCACTCTCCTTCTCTCCCCAGGCTCACAGCACTGCAAAGCCTCCCGCATGTCTCACTCTCCGCCAAACACCCGCAGGATGGGAAATGGACAACCAATGAGATCCTGAATCCGTGTGGACATACAGACATTCTTGGGAAGGCAGTAGGAAGAAAGGCAGCAAAAGGGCTGAGCTCTGTTCAACAACTGGGTTGCTACTGTTGGTATTACCCATTTGTTAGAAACGACCCTTCACCAACTCTCCCAGAATCTGGAATTTGGGATCCGGGTCACTCAGCCATGGTTCAGGGGCAGTGGTTCACACTGGAGCTTCCCCAGCTAATCCATGTCTAAGACACAACCTATTACTGAAGATCAGCTCTGGAGCCTGCAGTGGGAGAATGGGACCTAGAAAACTACTCGTTCTCAGGTTTTCCTATTTGCAGTATGCACTTACTAAGGGGTTTCTTTGTTTAAGTGTCCAGTGTTAAAAGAGTATTGATTTACTTGAACTAAGCAAGAACACTAGAGTGAAGTGGAGTAAGTGATGGTAAATCAATGAGGTCAAGTCTTTAGAAGGGTTCTGCAATGCTCGGAAGGAATTCTGTTTGCTGTCGAAAAAGTCCTCTCAGCTTCTGACCAACAGCTCTTACCTGGCATCTCAGATCACTCTTAGGGCACCAGGTCTGCCAGTCTTAAACATGGCCATTCAAACCCAGTCTCTGAGACGGACTGGAAACACACACACATACACATATGTATATCAATTGGTGCAAATAAATACCAGGAGAGGCATTTTACACATTATTACTTTTGGAGTTCAGCTCAATGAGTCCCAAATGTGTGTCATGTGGAGAAATCAAAACTGAAGAGACAAAGAAGTGCTCTGCCGACTAATGATAATAGCTGACTATGCGCTTACCAGATAGCTAGTGCCTACTATGTGCCAGGCACAAAGTGCTTTACCAATATTAACTCATTTAACTCTCACAACCCCATGGGGTAATGATTTTCATAATCTTCATTTAAGACATATGAAATTGAGAGGTATATAAGTTAAAGAGCTTGTCCAAGGTTGCACACCTAGTAAGTGATAGAAGAGAGATTTGAACTCAAGCACTCTCACTCTAGAGCCTCTCAAACTATAAAGCCCTTAAAGTGAGAGACCACGGTTTCTCTCCAGCAGTTCCAGGCACAATGTGATTATACCACTGTCTCACAACAGGTGTTTCATGAAGAACTTGTCAGGGCCTGGGGTAATTTCGATAACATCAAACTACCTTGAATATTTTCAAGGATGTGTGATGTCCATTACCAAGGGCAAGACTATTGTAACAGAGAGATGGTGATCCTGCTTCTCCCTTTCTAGAAAAAGACAAACTAATCTGAGGGCCAAAAGGCCTTTGCTCAGTTTCCCACATGGATAATCCAGTTCTGACTCAAAGGCGTAAAGGTTTTGCTTAAAAATATAGTTATGGTTTCACAGGGTTAAGGAAATTGTAACTTCTCTTGATTTGCTGACTACGGGAATATGAGATGAGAAAAAGGTAAGGTGGATTTGAGATTACATGCTGAAAGGAGATAGTGCAGTGTTTATAACTAAGGGTGACAGAAAACTGAGGAAGACAGAAGGCAGGTAAACAATGACAAGTCTGCTTTAGCTATATTAAGACTGCCAACAAAGACATCTGTTAGCCTAGGAGTTCTGTGTCCTGTCAGCTAAATATTTATCAGCTGACTCTCTGGAAGATTCTTAGTGGTGAACATTTTACAAAATCAAACACATTCTATAAGTGCCATAAAACACACTGGAGAGATTTCTAGCCATGGCTAAACTCACCCAGATAACTCTGAATAGTTCATTAACACCCAGAGAAACAACCAGATCTGACACTCCAGTCATTTTAAATCTTTCAAAACTGAGAAGATTCCATAAAAATAACCCAAAATAAAGTATGTTGCCCACTATTAATCAATAATACTCTGTTTGGGGGTTTTGTTTTGTTTTTTTAGCATTTTAATGTAGCACTTTGAACAAATTTGGAAGAAGCACTTTATTTCATTTACTTGAGGGCCTCCATTGATTACTTATGTATAAACTCCCGGACTGATTTAATTATCTCTAGGTGGTCTAGGACACCATTTAAACTAGATTGCCTTTCTTTCAAATGCCACTCTCTTTAAAACATGATGTTTAATATCTATTAGTTAAAAAAAATCATTTGGATTTTATATACATAAAAGAAGGAATTTCAATAAATAATGTGTTTCTCAAATATTGGTCATGTTGTACTCAGTTAATGTCACCACTTACATACTAACATAGACTTTATACAAGAAGGTATTGGTTTTAAAACTGCTCTTCTGATGCCCAGGGTTCCAGGGTATATAAGGAGTGCTTTTGGGTGAAAAAAGAATGGCCAAGGGAAGTGGGCTCAAGGACCACTAGCATCATTCTAGTCAATTTTTAAATCTATCATAAATTTCATTTTACATACAATGTTGTTTGGGGAAAAAAATTCCAGCTAAAAATATATATATAAAAACTATCTTTAATGGAATTTTGTTATTTAAAAGAAAATACTGTAAATCCATATCTAGTCTTCAGCCTATAAAAAAATGATTATTGTTTTAGTGATTTTCAAAATAAGATGATTCAACTTTGCTCAGCTAATGGCTTATGTAATTTAATATTAAGTGTAATCTCAAATGTTATCACAAAATACTTGTCACAATTTAAGATAATATACTCTCAATCTGAAAAAAAAGCTAAATATTTAGATGCCTGTTTCTAAAATAAGTATATGACCTCTCACAATAATTGTGACAATGAGGTAAGCTTTTCTTTTCATAATCACCAGTCATGTTTCTTAGTTACTGCAATTAAATTGACTACTTTCTCTCAAAGCTTTCTACCAATTCCACTAGGTTTTTTTATTCTTCCAAATGAATAGAAATGAAGCATTTGTATCATGCAACAAAATTAAATTTATCTCATATGCCTGAAGTTCAAGAGCTATTTAATTTCACATTTATTCATTTGTGGTATTTCAAGATTTATGTGAAGTGCTGTTATTGTTCTGAAAATTTTTTCCAACTTTAGAATAAAAAATGCTTCCATTATTTTATTGAGATTCTATAAAACCTATTTTAAATTTTATAGACAAAAAATAGTCAAGACCACCTAATACGTTTCCTTCCAAAATATCAATGTGACCAAGCAGATACATATGAGAATTATTTTATGTAAAATTAAACTATAGATTCTTTATTATTCTTCATTATCTTCTTAAAATAAGAGAAACTAATAAATTCATAAAATTGGATGGAAACTTTGAATTATTTCACCTAACATATCTTTTTATTGTTTAACATGAGGAACCTACGAGCACAGAAAAGACAAATAACTTATTATTTAATTTAAAAAATTGTGACCAAAACAATCTTCTGTCTAATAAAGAATAAATAGTTTTAAAGGTGAATAAAAATTACATTTAATTTGAGGAATTTGTTCACAATTGGAAGAGACATGTGTTCTCAAAGGCATTGGAGAACACACAGCTGAAGAACTTTTGAGCACCCCAAGAAATAGTCAGTCATCATTCAGAGGTACTCAAAAGACTGACTATAATTAAGAGAGAAATGTTTGTTCTTAGACAGTTGAAATTGAGATTAGGCACTGGAGAGATGGGCAAGCTATTAAAATGTCACTGACAGGGAACACAGTGGTTTCAAAATTAAACCCAAATCAATTAGGCTAATGGTGGGATTACAAATAAATATCTTCTACTACCATATGTGAAAAAGAAAACAAATCTAATCTTCTCCATGAACCACATTCTACTGAGTAATGAAAATTTAAGCTTTCCAATTAATATTATCTTGGTCACTTAGGGTTTAACTAGTCTCTTTCTTAGTGTAAATATTTGCTTTCAAGTAAGTATGGTCCATGGATTCTCCCAGCAGTTTTCAAAGATGTCAGAACATTATCTCTCATCCCATTTGCTCATCTGTAAGGTGACCTTACCACCCTCCATCAAGAAATGGGATCCAAAGTTCCACTCCCAGATGGTGACATAAAAGGATCCTGAATCACCTTCTTCCCTAAATACACCAAATCTACAGCTACATATGGAACTACTTCCTCTGAAAAACACCTAAAATCTGTCTGAGTATCTCCTTTGCCTGGGTGAACAAGGGAAGGCCTCATGGAAGTGGGCAGGAGAGGCTGGGACACAATCTCCGAATTAACGCCACCTCGAGTGCAGCAACCAACCCAGAGTCCCAAGGGCGGAGGGGCTCAAAGTGCCAAGCTTCTCCTTGAAGAGCGAAAAGTTTGAACTCCACATCAAGCACCCCAACTTTTAAGACCTGCACCTGAGAGATGAGACCCCAAAACATCTAGCTTTGAAAACCTTAGGGCTTAGACCCACAAAGCTAGAACAATCTAAGAAACAGTTCTTAAAAGGCTCATTACTTGGAGTCACCCACCCCAGGGTCAGGGCTGATCATGATGCATCTGAACTTTGTGTATAAGAGGTTCATTTGCTTATCTTGGAGCATCAGGCCTGAGGGGAAGGCATCTGGTTTGAAACACTCTTGGGGGCCTGCTTGGGTGGTCTTTAGGGATGGAAACTGGTGGGCAAATCTTTGTGCTATCTCTCTCTCTGCATGCTCCAGAGCACCAGTGTCTTACAAAGGGAAGTTTTTCCACTGCCTGGTGCCAGAGTTTTGAGGCTACCATATGGGGACCTGTCTACAGGCCTGGCTTCTGATGGCCACCAGAGCTGATGCTGTATATGAGGTCTGTCTGGAAAATGTCCAGTCATTGTTAATGAGAATGGTTTGTGTGACATCAATGTAACCTTGCAGCCAAGGAGAGTGAACTAGAATGTGCATGCATGAACAATTATAAACAATGAGTCAGTGGGGGCAGTAGATGTTGCTGAGTGAGCATGTGTACTGTGTGTCCGTCACATACAAAATGACTGAGCGAGTAGAGCAATGAATCTGCATCAAATTTTGCATTAAGCTTGAACATTCTTCCATGAAAACTATTCAGATGATTCAGAAGGCTGCAGCTACGGGCAACTGGTGATTCGCAGTTTCATCACAACAACACACCCACTCATGCATCATGCATCACATCTTGTGCAGAGTTTTTTGGCGAAACATCAAACCCCCAAGTGACTTAGCCCCTCTACAGCCCAGATTTGGAATCCTGAGGCTTCTGGCTTTTTCAAAAACTAAAATCACCTTTGAAAGGGAAGAGATTTCAGATTGTCAACGAGATTCAGGAAAATATGATGGGACAGCTGATGGGAGATTGGGAGAACTGTATGATGTCCCAAGGAGTTTACTTTGAAGGGGACTGAGTCATCATTGTTCTATGTACAATGTTTCTTGTATCTCATGTCTTCTTCAATAAATGTCTCTATTTTTCATATTACCTGGCTGGATACCTTCTGGACAGACCTCATATATTTGCACTTTAAAAGCTCCTGCCTGTCTATAGCCATACCATCCTGAATGTGCCAGATCTCATCTAAAAGCTCTTGCCTGAGGGTCTGGCTTACAATCATCTTACTGAGGTGCTGAGATCCTCCCTTTGGGACACTGACAGATCTCAGCACACCCTCAACTACTGGGAGTCCTTACAAATAAAATAGGCCACTTGCCCAACTGAGCAGATTTGAGAGATATCAAGAGCTAGGACAGGGTTCAGTGATAAGCTTTATCTCCTGCACAAAGCCACTCCTTCAGAACTGGGAGAGCTGGTTGTTTCATCCAATGGTAGATACCAACAGAGAGAGTCAGACACAATATAGAAACAAAAGAATATGTTTCAAATGAAAGAAGAAGATTAAAAAAGAACTCAGAAAAACAACTCAAACTTAGTACAGTCACAAGTGTTTATACTATTTTATACACCAATTATGTGAAACCTACTTTATATATTTAAGTTACTTTACATATCTAAGTGACAAATAAAACTAACTTTATATATGTTAAATGTTAAGTTGTATAATTCAAATATTTTATAATTAAATGTTAACTAGCCATAGATATAAATTAAAATGTGATTTTAAGTTTTTAAAAAATGAGGCCTACATCCCTTCCCCTCATATCTAGGTGAGCTTGTGATTGCTGCAAACGATAGAGTGTGACAAGGCTAGGTCATAAAAAGCAGTGCAGCCTCCATCGTGTCCACAAGGACACTTGCATTTAGGACCCTCAGCCACCATGTAAGGAGTCTAACAACCCTGAGGCTTCCGAGTTTTGAAAACAAGGCCACATTAGAGGCCATAGAGGTGCTCTGGTTGGCAGCCCAGCTGAGGTCTTAACCAACCACCACTGTCAGCCAGCAGACATGTGAGTGAAGATACCTCCTGGTGATTCCAACACCAAGAATCAGGTCACTCTCAGCCAGTGAGTAATCCTAGGTAAGGCTTCATATGTCACATGGTACAGAAAAATTCTCCTCACCATGCTTTGTCCAAATCTCAGACTATAAAATCCATGGGTATAAGAAAATCATTGCTTTACACCAGAGTTTGAGTGGTTTATTAGGTTGCAGTAGTAACTGTCACACTCCCTCGATCCTGGCTCCACCCAGACAGTGTCAGGGAATACAATGGACTCATGGTGTTACAGCACAGGTATTCTCTGGATTTTTTCTAGTTTCTGTTGTGATGTGACTGGTCTAATCTAATTCCTGAATGGGTGTCTCCCATTTTGTAATGTGTCTATGGAAGCATCATGATGGCATCCATCATGAGAGCTTATGGTCTCAAATCTGTGACTCCGGTCATCTACCAGCCAATTCCCTTCTAGAGACTTGTGAGTCCACCCTTGCCATCTTGGATAGAGCCAACAAGGACCTTCTCTCTGAGTTTTACAGTGTTGCCTGAGCTTGCTTCCATGAGATCTGATGATATGGTCACATTCTTCCACACATGTGTGGACACTCCAAACACATGCACTGGGTTCTGTTACCCAGAGGAGGAAAATGAGGAGATGGAAATCTGATCTCTTTACCACATCTCCCTCTTTTCCTTTCCCAAATCTACATGTTCAGAGAAGGAGGTATTCCACTTCTATTCTCTCTAACAAAGACTTCTTCTCCATTCCAACTTCTTTCTTTCTAGGAGACATCGGTCTCAGTTCCCAGGTTCAATAATAGAAGAGGCATCTTCTCTAAAGAATAAATAATATAATCTGAGCTACCAGGCATGGTTCTTCATGTGGAGGCCATTAAATTACTTAGAAAAAAAAAACACACCATATTGGTTTAATACAATGAAAACATCATTCCTGTCACACTACGGAATATTAAATTTATCTAATCAGTAAAATGAAAACTTGAGCAGAAAAAGCATGTGCTTTACTGTTGACTTGTTTAACATAGATGTCTTCACTTAGCAGAAACATAATATGGCTGCAATATCAGGATCATTTATAATATAAATTCAAAATCATTATCTTCCCCTGAGTGTCTTTATGTCATTCTGGTTAATCCCCAAACCCTCCATGGGTCAGATCTACTAAGACAGTGAATATTTATTTGCTTATTTCTTTCCCCTCTGTATTCATTATCCATTGTCCATTTTAAAGGTGGGATAAATAATTCATATATTTGAATCAGTTGCCCGCTCTGCACAACATTTACAGCAATAGAAAAATGCTCTGTCCCCATTACCAAATCATATAGAATGCCATAACCAATAATGCCAATTTAGAATTGAGCAGGAGTTAGTGTGCAAAGTGAAATTTCTATGAGGGATTCTGGTAATTAAAGTGCATGTGTCTCACTGAACTCTACTCCATGTGTGGTCAGTACATTGACCAGGTTTCTACCGTTTAAAGTCAAGAGCCAATTACTACACATATGTTTATCCCAATTCAACCATTAAAGCTCACTTTCCCATTTTGACGGTTGCCAGATGGGAGGGGGGTTGGGGGAATGGGTGAAAAAGGTGAAGGGATTAAGAAGTGTAAGTTGTCAGTTATAAAAACAGTCATAGAAATGTAAAGCACAGCACAGGAATTACAGTCAATAATATTATAATAACTATGTATAGTGTCAGATGGGTACTAGATTTATCAGGGTGATCACTTTGTACATTATATAAATGTATAATCACCATGTTGGATATCTGAAACTCATATAATATTGTATGTCAACTACAAGTAAAAAATAAACAGGCTTGTTTTCCAGTAACTTTAATCATATAAATATCAGTAAAATATTCTTCTGAATTCAAAAGCAAATATGAAATAACATTTCATTATCCATCTCATTTAATTTAACCATCATGTCATGTTTATGAAACCCCAGAGCAAAGCATTTTCAATGCACCAATGTCTCTTCAGTCTGTAGAAGACAGGGCTCTCTCTGTCTTGCTCATCTTTGTATTCCCAGTATTAGTATCTGACACAGAAGCATTTTGAACAAATGAATGAGCCTAGTCCAGCCTTTTTATTTTACAGCTGAGGACACTGAGACCCAGGGAGGAAATGCATCTTTTCCCTGTCTTCAGTAAGAACAACTAAGAGGTTGCTAAAATGAATCTGAGTTACTAAGTATGACTGTTTCCAAAATGTGGCTCATAGTAGATGTCTGTGGTTTATAAGCTACGTAAACATTTTTAGTATTTGCTGTAGTAATTTAGTTCAAAATTGACAAGTACACTCAATTACATGTAGGTTCTCTTGGCTTACTAGCTATATTGATTATTTTTGCTTCTGATTAAGAGAGTTGACAATAAATCAAAAGAGAGCAAGAGGAAAAATGCATATAAAATATTCAAACAGTTTAGAATTTATGTCTTTATTATACCCTAACTTTTCTTTAGAGTGAATTAAATGAGACACTCAGGTACAAAAATACGATTTAAGTAATTCTGCATATTACAGTCACTTTGATGAAGAACAAAGTCTTTAAAATTTCATATTGAAAATTAGGTTGAAACAAGACTGTTGCTTTATATTATATATTATTTAAAATTTGTTTATTATTTTTATTTAAAATGTGTTTACCCTTTCCCATGGTGTCTTGAAATTTTCACTTAAATTCAATATTTATTATGTGGCAATCCAAACTGCCTAGCTCATTGGAGTTCACAATCAAAAGGTATAAAGGCAAAAAAAGGTACCAAGATGCATAGGTGAAAAAGATTAAAATGTAATTTAAAAGCATGATGGTAGATCTATATACACAATGTTTTAAGCACAAATATTAGAAATAAGTAATTCTGCCTGGGAAATCTTGTAAGTCCTTTTTTTTTTTAAATCCTCAACAGAGGATATGTTTTTATTGATTTGAGAGAGAGAGAGAGACAGAAACATTGATATGAGAAACAACAATCAGTTGCCTCCTATACACACCCTGACCAGGGATGGAACTCGCAACCTTTTGGTAAATGGGATGACACTCCAGCTACGTGAGCCACCTGGCCAGGGCCAGAAGTCCTTTTAGAAGAGATAACTCTGAGCCAGGCTCTAAAAAAATATGAAGGAAGTTATTAGATGAAGGAAAATGAAAAGAAGAAATAAAATGCAATGCCTAAAGAAAAAAACAATTACACAGAGAAGTGAAACAACTAGCAAGAATGAGTAATATCCAATGACTCTGGGTGAGTAGAAAGGAAACACAAAGAAGGGGTGTTTTACTAGTATAATTCTCAAAAGAGAGGTTGGAATCAGAGTATGAAGAGCTTTTTGCATTATGATATGGAGTTTTAATTTCATCTTATAGGTAATGGAAAGTAATTTCTAACCAGGAGAGTTATATAATATGGTTTATAAATTAGAAAAACAATCAATTGGAATAATGAAGAGGCTGAAGACAGAAAGACTATAACAAAGACTACTTAAATGGGTCAAATTGGTTGATGAGTAGTATCAGAAAGAATAGAAAGGAGGGATGCATTCTGGATGTCTTTGAATAGCATATTCTAAAGATGACTGATTCACTAAGCACCACAGAAGAAAGAGGTCAATCAAAATTTCTAAGCTGGGCAATTAAATGAATGCTGGTAATTTGAACCAAATAGAGAGAAATACACTAAAAAGGGTCAAATGCCATAGTATTTGTAAGATATAATGCAGAAACTAGAAATTTGAAATTTAAAAACTCAACAGTTGACATTTAACTGATCTAGTTTACTCAATCAGCTGTATTTTCTCATCACAAGAAAAAGCTCTGAAAGGCCACAGCAAGGACCTGCTGAAAACAGTGCTCCTGATGACCATGTGACAACACACTTGATGGAAACATATTTGAAGCAGAAAAAAGACTGGATATTCTCTAACTACCCTAACTTCTCATGATGCAACCATGGGGGATGCCGCTTACTTCCCAATCTTGATATTCCATGCTGTCACCCTGTCCTTCCCTCTCAATCCTAGCAGCAATGGAAAGAATTACCTAACAATTGGATGAGTATAGAATGTGTGGGGGTTCAAGTACTCTGAGAAGCAGGTGCAAGATGGGATTAGACAGGCGAGAGGTCAGCTGGGGAAAGTGCCCATGGAGGATGCGAAGGGAGCCAGTGAAAGGGGAAAAAGACTCCAAGCAGCGTGATGCAAGTCTGATGCCTGCCAAGGAGAGCTGACAAGAAGAGCCCTCTGACTGCCGTGCCATTCCAGGAGAGGTTTGGCAAGGCCAATGGGGTACCTCAAGCTAAGGTTCTCCATTAGAGGAGGCTGCCCTTAAGACCAACATAGTGCCCAAGCCAAATTCAGTCACCAAGAACGGGTAGCCCACATGTGGCTTCACAGCTATTGCAGGTTTGGCTCCAGAGGCAGCATGTGTTACCTGGCTCCTTCCTCTCTCCCTTCTCCTGGGAGCCAAACTTCCCTTCCAAGATTACTCTCCTATAGCTCTGGGTCAGGGCATAGATTTACCTGATGCTGGGTAAGGAGGCCTGCATTTATTTTTGAGAGAGGAAATATCTGGTGTATGAAACCAGGTATCATGTAACAAAAAGGAAAATTAAACTTTTGGGCTCACAAACATCAGGAGTGCTTGAGGCTTCTGGGGTAGCTACAATAGATAACATAGGTTCCTTTTCTAAGACTGGTGTTATAGATACTTTTATCAGGCTATTTTGTACTTTACAGTTATGCAGTTGGTTTTGTTCTGCCCTGGCTTGAAAGACTTTAGCCTTAAACCCAGGGTATTTTTCACTTGGTGGTGACCACAGCTGATGGAGGCTCCTTCTTTGGGGGCAGCAGAACTTACACAAGGACTAGTCAGATGAAAGGCATAAGGAATGTAGGGCTTCAAGCATCATCAAAGGTTTGATGGAAAAATACCATATGATTTCACTCATTTGTGGACTCTAATAAACAAACTAAGCTAATAAGCAAAATAGAGACGGACTCATTGAGGGAGGGCTGACAGCTCTAGATCAGGGTGGATGGTGGGGATGGAGGGAAAAAGAAAAAGGACTCACGGACATGGACAACAGTGTAGTGATTGAGGGGAAGAGGAAGTGGGTGGAGGTGGAAGAAGGTATAAAGGGTATAAACAGTAATGGAAAAAAATAATAAAAAATAAACTATTAAAAAACTAGGGGAGCATTTTTATCATAGAAGGATGCTGTACTTTGTATCAAATGCTTTATCAGTATCCATTGTTATGATCATGTGGTTTTTGTCTTTCATTTTGTTTACGTGACGTATTACATTTATTGATTTGAGTATACTGTGCTATCCTTGCATCCATGGGATGAATACCACTTGATAATGGTGTAAGATCTTAATATTTTGTTGAGGATTTCAGCATCTAATTTCATCAGCAATATTGGACTGTAGTTCTCTATGTTGTGTCTTTATATGCTTTGGGGATTAGGACAATGCTGGACTCATAAAAGAGTTTGGGAAGACTTCACTCTTCTTGGATTTTTTGGAATAGCTTAAGAAGGATCAGGGTTAGCTTTTCCCAAAATGTTTGATAAAATTATCCTGTGAAGCCTCCATTCCAGGGTTTCGTGTGCCAAAAGTTTTTTGATTACTGCTTCAATTTCACTAGCTTTTACTGGTCTATTCAGGCTTTCTGTTTCTTTTTTATTCAGTTTTGGGGGATTATGTGTTTTTAGAAATTTGTTGATTTCACCCAGGTTTTCAAATTTCTTGGCATATAGTTGTTCATAGTAATTTCTTACAATCCTTTGTATTTCTGTTGTATCACTTGTAATTTCTCCTCTTTCATTTCTGATTTTATTTATTTGGGTCCTCTCTCTTTCTTTCTTGAGAAATCTGGTTAAAGGCTTGTTCATTTTGTTTAACTTTTCAAAGAACCAGCTCCTGGATTTATTGATCCTTTCAATTTTTCTTTTATTCTCTATGTCATTTAATTCTACTCTGACCTTAATTATTTCCTTCTACTCCCTCTGAGCTTTGTTTGTTGTTGTTTTTCTTCCAGTTCTTGTAGATGCAGGGTCAAGGTGTATATTTCAAATGTTTCTATCTTTTTTAGGTAGACTGGTATTGCTATGAACTTCCCTCTCAGGACTGCCTTCATTGTGTCCCATAGGTTCTGGGATGTTGTGTGTTCATTTTCACTTGTTTCTAGAAACTTTTTGATTTCTTCCTTGATTTCATTGTTAATCTATTCATTGTTTAATAACTTTTTATTCAGCCTCCATGGATTTGATTGTTTTTGAGTTTGGTTTCTACTTTCAAGCCATTGTGACTCAGGAAAATGTCAATATTCAGAAATCGGAGGCATTTTTGTACACTAACAATGAAAGAACAGAAACAGAAATTACTAAAAAAAAAAAAAAAGAAGTCTCATTTACTATAGCAACAAGAAAAATAAAATACCTAGGAATAAACTTAACCAAGGAGGTAAAAGACCTGTCCTCAGAAAACTATACAGAACACTGAAGAAAGAAATTAAGGAAAACGCAAATAACTGGAAGCATGTTCAACACAATCCCTATTAAAATATCAATGACATATTTCACAGATAGAGAATAAATGTTTCAAAAATTTATATAGAACACAAATGGCCCCAAATAGCCTCAGCAATCTTGAAAAACAAGAACAAAGGAGGAGGTATCACAATACGTGATATCAAACTATATTACGAGGCCACTGTAATCAAAACAGTCTGGTACTGGCATAAGCAGACACACAGATCAATGGAATAGAACAGAGAGCCCAGAAATAAACTCATGTCAATTCAGTCAGTTAATATTTGACAGAGGGGGCAAGAACATAAAATGGAGTGAAAATAGCCTCTGCAATAAATGGTGTTGGGAGATCTGGACAGGTACATGCAAAAAAATGAAACTAGACCACCAACTTACACCATAGACCAAAATAAACTCAAGATGGATAAAAGACTATAAGTTGTGACAAAGTGAAAGTCCTAGAGGAGAACATAGGAAGGAAAATTTCAGATATCTCACACAGCAATATTTTCACTGATATGTCCCCTACAGCACGGGATACAAAGGAAAGAATAAACAAATAGGACTACATCAAATTTAAAAGCTGCTAAAGAAACATTAGCAAAATGAAAACAGAACCAACTGCATGGGAAAACATTTGCCAATGATACTTTGGACAAGGGTTTGATCTCCAAAATGTATAAAGAACTCTCATGACTCCACAAAGGACTTGAACAAACATTTCTCCAAGAAGGAAATACAGAGGGCCCAGAGACATATGAAAGGGTGCTCAGCATCACTAGTCATCAGAGAAATGCAAACTAAAACCACAATGGGATACCACCTCACACCAGTCAGAATGGCCATCATTAACAAATCAACAAACTACAAGTGCTGGTGAGGTCATGGAGAAAAGGGCACCCTAGTACACTGTTGGTGGGAATGCAGACTTGCAGCCACTGTGGAAAACAGTATGGAATTTCCTCAAAAAACTAAAAATGGAACTGCCTTTTGATCCAGTGATTCCACTGTTGGGATTATACTCTAAGAACCCTGAAACGCCAATTCCAAAGAACCTATGCACTCCAATGTTCATAACAGTGTTATTTACAATAGCCAAGTCCTGGAAACCAATCAATGAGTGGATCAAAAAACTGTTGTACATTTACACAATGGAGTACTATGCAACAGAAAGAAAGAAGGAACTCCTACCCTTCACAACAGCAAGCATGGAACTGGAGAGCATTATGTTAAGTGAACTAAGCCACGTGGTGAAAGACAAATACCATATGACCTTACCTATAAGTGGAACCTAATCAACAAAACAAATGAGCAAAATAGAAGCAAAGACACTGAAATAAAGAACAAACTGACAGTGACCAGAGGGGAGGGGAGAGGGGGGCAAATGGGAAAGAGGGGAAGGAGCAAGTCAAGGAAAATATATATAAAGGATACATGGGCATGGACCATTGCATGGGGATTGACTGGGGCAGGTGGGGACAGGGGAGAGCATCATGGGAAAATGTGGGACAACTGTAATTGAAACACAATTTTTAAAAATGAGGGAAAAATAGGTTTGATCTACAGTAACTGGGGCAGGTTTAGAATGCAGAATCTGCTGCCTACCCTTGAACCACACAAGTGCAATGTCCTCCGCTACAGTAAGCAGCCATTTTCTACACAGACCTGTTTGACAGCAGACATAACATTTACTTCTACTATGCTGACAGAATTTAGCACATGCCGCACCCAAGTTTTACCTGTGCTACACTCACTAGTAAGGTTGTAGGTTTAGATTAGCAATGTTAGACACAAAAAACAGCACAAAGGAGAAATGCCAGACTTTGACAATGGGATGGGAAACAGAAGCTCCTCAAATACAATTTTCTGTCTGGAACTTCCACCATTAAAAACTTCTAAACTTCGAAAAACAGCATCAGTATCTCAAATGCCACAATCTAAGAGAAGAGACAGCACATGGAGGTAGATGTTTTTCCCCATATGGTATATGTATAATGGAAAAATTAAACTCTCACTGATTTCTGCCATCTGTGTTTATGAATTCTAACCTAACTGGCACCCTGATTGCCAAGATAGCTAAATCAAGGATCACCTAAGAACATTTCCTCTTTCTGAGCCTTTCACTCAGATACCACTGAGCCTACACTGTGGTCTTTGACAAACAATATTTGTTTAGACGAGATCCTCGGTTCTGGGCTCAGGGAATATCATTTTGTCTTGTATAACTGTTCTAGGAACTGTGGATTGGCTCATTTTGAAATCTGCAACATATGCACCCAGAGCTGTGATCTAATGTGTCCTATTTATCTTTGGTCTCGTTAAAAGAGAATTAAGCTAATACAACTTCTGAGGCCCAGAAGGAACCAGACCCACTGCAAGAGCAGACAGCGCAGCTTGCAGCTTTTCAGGGAAACCCAATTCTACTAAGCACCAAGAAATTCCTCTAGCTGAGAGTAAGCAGAACATTAATTTAAAAAGAATGAATTTTGTACATATATTTCTTTGGCTTTTTACAACACGAGGGCAACAGAATTTTTTTTTTACTTTTCCTATACTTTTTTAGTGTATTTTTTCCATAACCATTTATCCCCCTTATACCCTCCTCCACCTCTTACCCACCCCTTCTTCCTGGAATCACCACACTGTTGTCCATGCCCATGTGTTCTTTATCCTTTTTGCTCAAACCCTCTATCCTCTAATCACCCACCCAGGGCTGTCAGCCTGCTTCATATCTATGAGACTGTCTCTATTTTGCTCATTAGTTCACTTTATTCATTAGATTTCACATGAATGAAACAATATAGTATTTGTCTTTCTCTGACTGGCTTATTTCACATAGCATAATGTTGTCCAGGTCCATCCATTCTGTCACAGAGGGTAAAACTTTTCTACTTTTTGTGGCCAAGTTGTATTCCATTTGTAAGTGTCCCATATTTGTTTTATCTGCTCATCCACTGATGGGCATTTGGGCTGCTTCCAAATCAAGCAATTTTAAATAATGCTAAATGAACATAGGGGTGCTTATATTCTTTCAAATCAGTGTATTGGGTTTCTTTGGATTAATCCCCAGAAGTAGAATTACTGGGTCATAAGGCAGATCCCTTTTTAATTTTTTGAGGTATCTCCATACTGCTTTCCACATTGCTGCACCAATCTGCATTCCCACCAACAGTTCACAAGGGTTCCATTTGGTCCACATCCTCACTGACACTTGTTTTTTGATTTATGAATGATAGCCATTACGAACAGCATGAGATCATACCTCATTGTGGTTTTAATTCCCATTTCTCTGAAAATTAGTGATGTTGAGCATCTTTTCATAAATCTATTGGCCATCTGTATGTCCTCTTTGAAGAAGTGTCTTATTCAGATCCTTTGCCAACTTTTTAATGGGATTGTTTGGGGGGTTTTGGTGCTTAGTTTTGTAAGTTCTTTATAAATTTTGGATATTAACCCATTATCAGATGTATTTGTGAATATGTTGTCCAATTCAGTGGGTTGTCTTATTTTGTTAATGGTTTCCTTTGCTGTGCGAAATCTTTTTAGTTTGATGTAGTCCCATTTGTCTATTTTTTTTCTTTGTTTCCTTTGCCTGAGGAGATGTATCAGAAAAAATTATTGCTATGAGCAGTTTGAGGTTTTACTATATGTTTTATAGGATTTTTATGGTTTTGGGTCTAACATTTAAATCTTAAATCACTCTTGAATTTATTCTTATGTATAGTGTAAGAAGGTGGTCTACTATAATTTTTCTGCACACATCTGTCCAATTTTCCCAGCACCATTTGTTAAATAAACTATCTTTAACCCACTGTATATACTTGCTTCTGCTGTCATAAATTAACTGAGTATAAAAGCGTGGATTTATTTTTGGGCCCTCTGTTCTGTTCTATTGTTCTCTGTGGCTGTTTTTAGGCCAGTACCATGCTGTTTTGATTACTATGGCCTTATAGTATAGTTTGATATTAGATAGCATGATTCCTTCAACTTTGTTCTTATTTGCGAGACTGCTGTGGCTATTCAGGGCCTTTCGTGGTCCCATATAAATTTCTGAAATATTTGTTCTAGTGAAATATGTCATTGGTATTTTGATAAGAATTGCATTGATGTAGAGATTACTTTTTGTAGTATGGACATTTTAAAGACTTTAATTCCTCCTATCATGAACAGGGTATGTGTTTCCACGTATTTGCATTTTCTTCAACTTCTCTTCAGTGTCTTATAATTTTCTCAGTACAGGTCTTTTACTTCCTTGGATAGATTTATTTCTAGGTATTTTATTCCTTTGGAAGGAATTTAAATTGGATTGTTAATTTCCTTTTCTGATAGTTCATTATTGGCATATGAAAATTTAACTGATTTCTGGATATTAATTTTGTATTCTGCTACTTTACTGAATTCATTTATCAGTTCTAGTAGTTTACTGTGGAATCTTTAGGGTTCTCTGTGTACAGTATCATGTCATCTGCAAATAAAGACAGTTTTACTTTTCCTTTCTAATTTGGATACCTTCATTACTTCTCCTTTTCTGATTGCTATGGCTAGTACATCCAGTACTGTTTTGAATAGGAATGGTGAAAATGGACATCCTTGTCTTATTCCTGATCTTAAGGACACCACTTGTAGTTTTTTGTGGGTTTTTTTTTTTTTTTGCCCATTGATTATATTGCTGGCAGTGGGTTTGTCATACATGGCCTTTATTAAGTTTAGGTTATGTTCCCACTATTCCCACTTTGCTGATAAATTTTATCATAAACGGGGGCTGGGTTTTATCAAATGCTTTTTGTGCATCTATTGATATGATGATGTGGTTTTTATCCTTCAGTTTACATAGTGTATCACATTTATTAATTCGCAAATGTTGTACCAACCTTGTATTCCCAGACTAATTGTCAATTGATCATAGTATATGATCTTTTTGATGTATTGCTGTATTTGGTTGGCTAACTTTTTTGAGTGTTTTAGCACTTATGTTCATCAGGGATATTGCCCTATATCTTTCTTTTTCTTTTTTTGTCTTTATTCTGGTTTTGGAATTAGTATAATGCTGGTCTCATAAAATAAGAGTGGGAGTCTCCCCTCCTCTAGAATTTTTTGGAATAGTTTGAGAAGTAGAGGTGTTAGTTCTTCATGAAAAGTTTGGTAGTATTCAGCTCTGAAGCTATCCAGGTAGGGCTTTTGTTTGTTGGGAGATTTTTTATTACTGCTTCAATTTTACTAGGTGCAATCTGTCTGTTCAGATTCTATGATTCTTCCTGATTTAGTTTTGGAAGAATGTAGGTGTCTAGGATTTATCCACTCCATTCATGTTGTCCAGTTTATTGGCATATAGTTGTTCATAATATATTCTTACAACCTTTGGTATTTCTTTGGTGTCGCTTGTTACTTCTCTTTCATTTCTGGTTTTATTTATTTGGATCCAGTCTATTTTTTTTCTTGATGAGTCTTGTTAATGGTTTGCTAATCTACTTTATCTTTTCAAAGAACAAGCTCTTGGATTCATTGAATTTTGTATCAGTGTTTAGGCTTTATTTCATTTATTTCTGCTCTGATCTTTATTAATGTTTTGTTCTTTCTATGCACTTTGGGCTTTGTTTGTTGTTCTTTTTCAATTTCCTTTAAGTGTAAAGTTAGGTTGTTTATTTGAGCTTTTTTTGTTTCTTGAGATAGGCCTGTAATGCTATAAATTTCCATTAGGACTGCTTTCCCTTGTACCACAAATTTTGGTTTATTGCATTCTCATTTTTATTTGTTTCAAGGTGTCCTTTGATTTCCTCCTGGACCTCATTGTTAACCCATTCATCGTTTAATAATGTTATTTAACTTCCACATTTTTGTGTACTTTTCAGTTTTCTTCATGTGATTACAGTCTGATAGCATTGTGCTCAGAGATGATGCTTTATATGATTTCAATCTTCTTATATTTATTGAGACTTGTTTTGTGTCCTAGCATGTGGTCTATCCTAGAAATCATTCAATGTGCACACAAAAAAAAATATATATATATATATTCTGCTGCTTTGGGAGGAAATTGTCTGTAGGTATCAGTCTAGTGTGTCACTTAAGGCTGCTGTCTCCTTGTTGATTTTCTATTTAGAACATCTATCCATTGAAGTCAATAGGCTGTTTTAATCCCCTACTATGACTGTCTTCCTGTCAATCTCTCCCTTTATGTCAATTCAGAACTGCCCTACATATTTGGGTGCTCCTATGTTGGGTGCATAAATGTTTCCTAGGGTTATATCCTCTTCTCGGATTATTCCATTTATCATTATGTAGTGTCCTTCTTTGTGTCTTACTATAGCCTTCATTTTAAAATATATTTTGTCAGATGTAAGTATTGTTATCACAGGTTTTTTTCTTGACATTTGCATAAAATATCTTTTTCCATCCCTTTACTTTTAGTCTGTGCGCATCTCTACTTCTGAGGTGGGTCTCTTGGAGACAGCATATATATGGGTTTTGTTTTCCTATCTATTCAGTTACACTATGTCTTTTGATTGGAGCATTTAAGCCATTTACATTTAAAGTGAGTACTAATAAATGTGTATTTATTGTCACTTTATTTTTTAAATATTTTCCTGGGAATATTTTTTCGATTTCTTCTTTTAAAGCAGTCCTTTAACATTTTTTGCAACACTGGTTTGGTGATTAAAAAAAAAAATCCTTTAGTTTTTTCTTGTCTGAGAAGCTCTTTACTTTTTCTTCCACTTTAAATGATATCCTTGGTGGGTAAAGTAACTTTGGTTGTAGATACTTGCTTTTCAGCACCTTGAATATTTCATGGCAATCCCTTCTGGCCTGAAATTTTTCCGTTGAAAAACAGATGATAATCTAATGGGAGCTCCCTTGTAGGTAACTATCTGCTTATCTCTTGCAACTTTTAAGATTAACTCCTTGTCTTAAGCTTTACCATTATACATACAATGTCTCTTGGTGTAGGCCTCCTTATGTCCATTAGGTTTGGGATTCTCTGTGCTACCTCAGCTTGTGTGTCTTTTTCTTTTCCCAGGTTAGGGAAGTTTTTGGTCATTAATTCTTCAAATAGGTTCTTGATCCCTTGCTCACTCTCTTCCTTCTGGTATTCCCATCATGTGATATGGTTACATTTAATGTTGCCTTAAAGGTTCCTAAAACTCCTCATTTTTTGTAATTCTTTCTTTTTACTGCTCTGCCTGGGTTTTTTCTACTTTGTCTTCCAAATTGCTTATTTGAACCCCTGATTCATCTAGCCTACTGCTTATTCCTTCCAGTGCATTATTTATTTCAGATACTGCATTCTTTATTTCTGACTAATCATTTTTTATGTTTTCTATGTCTTTTTCATTCTGCTGAGCATCCTTATAATCATTACGCTAAATTTGATATCTGACAGATTGCTTGCCTCCATTTAGTTCTTCTTCTGAAAAACTCTCTTGTTCTTTTACATATTGGCAGTCTGTTTCTTTGTCTTCCCATTTTGGCTGCCTCTTTGTGTTAGTTTCTATGTATTATGTAGGTCTGCAAAGACTCTGGTCACCCTAAATCATATGCTGCCTATTACTGTACCTGAGCAACCTGTTTGGAACTATCAGGAATCCACAGCTTATATTTCCCTCTGCTGGGCATAGGTGCATGCAGGAAGAACCAAGCTGTGCACCAAGGCTGGCTTAGGCCAGCCTAGGCCCAGTGGAGAGTCAGCTAAAGTCTCAGAGATCCCAGAGCTCTGCCTTCCTCTGCAGGTTTTCTGGGCTTAATCACTGAAATAGCCTCCAGCTGTACTCTTCAGTAGTCTAGCTTAAGTAGGAGTAAAAGGAATTCCTGCAGGTGTAGCTATTGCTTCCCCCCAGGCTGATGCTGCATGGGAGTGCACTGCCTGAGAAAGACAGCCTCTGCAGTGCGGGGCTCCTGGCAGCAGACCCTTCAGCTCTCTCCCAAGAGCCATCAACCCAGCTCTGCTCTGCCCTCCTTCTACCAGAGCTTAGGCCAAGTGTCAGCAAATGAAATTTTGTGTGTTGCCCTGTAAGAGGCTCTCTGCATCTCTAGCCATTTGCCCCTGGCAGACAGAAACCCTGATGCTTTTTACAGCTGGATGTTATTGTATTTGGGTTCCTTTCTTGGTGTTGGTGCTCTATGCTGGGGAGCCCAGCTTGGGGTTTAGAACCCACACTTCTCAGAGGGAACACTCATGGCTGCTGAAATATCCCTCCAGAACTTAGGCCGCCACACATGAGAGCCCAGCTAACTCTCTCATGCTTCTGCACTCCCTACCAATCTCAATGTGGTGATGTGGTTTCTTCTGTAAGTGCTTGGTTGTAAGGTTTCTCTCCAGCTAGTATTGTTGGTTAGTCAGGATGATTTTTCTATAATTTAGTTGTAATTCCAACTTGGGCCTGAGGGGAAGTTAGTGCAGCTTCTACCTACTCCTCTGCCACCTTGGATCTCAAGGGTAACAAAATTTGATTTTGGATTTCATTTCCCTCATGCTTTTTCTTAAACTTGAACTTAGAGCTGGTGATTTTCTTCTTGCTCTTCCAGATCAGTCTCAATGCTCTGTGCCCCCAGAGTTTCGTGCCATCTGACTGTTCCCCAATGGGTACAAGCACTGGAAAGCCCCAACAGGACAGCACGGAAAGAGGTCATGGGGTTTAGTCCCTTGGTTCCTTCCTGCCAGATCACTACAATTTGGCTGCATCCCTCTGTATGAGGTAGCAATACCCCACAATTCCTTCCTCCAGATTCTGAGGCTCTGTCCTTATTTGTGACTCTTCAGTCCTAGGGTGGTGACAGCTACTCTCTTGCTGAGCCCAGGATATTGTCCATCTAGGGTGGTTTCCCTATACCTGTCTCCACAGGTATGGACAATGTCATTATTAAACTCTTCTCACTGCCCAGTTTGAATGTACATCTGTGTCCTGCTACGACTTGATTTGGGACTCACTTTTTTTTTGGGGGGGTGGCATTTTACAACAGAAGCTTTTAATACAGTAGGCAACTTGACAGGGGAATTAAGCTGATAAGTTTAATTCCTCCCTGGAAATCTGGTAATCAGAAATGGACTGCACTGATGACTTGTCATTTTCTGTCTCTTAAGGACCCCTGATAGGTCCTTTTGGATATGTGCTTGGATTCATTTCGGATGTGAAGTCACATGGAAGTGAACTTCAGCCTTGCATGCAGAATGGCCTTGGAGGAATTAATTTAACTGGTTGATGACATGGCCTATTTTAGAGTCTGCTGGGTATAAAATCTATACTGCCTGCCAGTGGTCCCAGGTGATAGTCAATGTGGAGTGTGACTTGTGCTTACACAGCAGCCTCACAGAAGTCGGGGCCACTCACACTGCAACTGTTGCTCCACTTTCCCAGTGGTTTAGCTATAACTTTGGTTGACCAAAGAGTCAATAGTTAAGCCCAATGGATTAAGAGTGAAAAACCCTAGAAAATTATAGTGGTACAGGTGTTTACTGCCCACTCCTGATGTTTCCTTTAACCTCATTAGGAAAACACTCCTGGCTTCTCTCAACCCCCTCATTCCCCATATGACTGGTGAGCATGGAAGCAGAAACTGGTATAAAAGCCCTCCCCTCTCCTCCTGCATTCTCTTAAGAAGGAATGGTCTGTAGTAAGTGGGGACTCTGCTCAGCTCCAGATTCCTGCCCTTTGGTTATAATTAGTATGCAGGGGGCTGCCTTTATCCAGACAGCTATGACTTAGCCTAATTCCAGAATTCAATATCAAGAAACACATTTGTATGAAAATATAGGCCACATTCTGAAATATTAGCTTTATGTAGAATAAAGATAATATTTGGACTTCAATCACCTTGCTCCTTGGGGAAAAGAGGAAGTTATTTATTTGTCCCCTCAACAATCCCCAACAAATACTGTTAATGGTTTCTCAAACCGAATTCCATATGTTGCCAATATAATTTCCTTGAGTGCACTGCAACTGTATAAAGTATAAATTAATACCATTAATCTATATTTAAAGACCAAGTTGTGATTTCATTACTTGTTTCACAAAGTAGAAACTGTAATGCCCAGCAAAAATGCAAAGTATTAAAATTATATAGCATTAAGTAAAGTAATAGATTTGCCATTGTTTGGAAGATTTCAATATATTTGCCTAGGAGGAGTATCTAATTTTTTAAAACCAAATTATAATAAATTATCATTTATTAATAATGATAATTTAATAATGATTAATAAATTTTCATTTAGTACTACCTTTCCTAACTCTTCTATCATTTTCTATTCAGGTAGTGTTACTGTTTTTCCTTTTCTTTGTCCTCAGTATGTAGAACAAAGGTAAAATCTGAGAACATATCTCTGGTTATCTGTAAGTACCAATGACGGCACCTGGTGAAACAGCTGCTAACATCAGGTCAGCTTGAGTGATGAAAAGAAACACTGCATGGATAAAAGAGCATGTTTGATATCTAAAGAAGCTCACATAGAAAGTTTGGTTGAAAAAGACTTATGATGTGAAAACTATTACACTTGAAAAGTGGGTAATTTAGGCTTGAGAGACATATTTCTGAATTAAACAAGTGAAGAGTTATCAGAGAAGGAACAGGCCACTGATGTTCTTTCTACTGACAGGTCTGCTCAGAACAAGATAATGCTGGTGGGGAAACTTCCAAACACAAACCACCACAAGCCTAGCATTGGTATTGCTGATTTTGTGACACATATCTCTTATGGACTTCACTTCCCAAACAAACTCTCCTTTTAGCAACATTTGAGCTGGCCTGAGCTCAACACCCAGAATACAAGATTAACTTGTCCCAGGAGGGAAGCTGTGTTATAATGTAAGTACCATGAGCCATAGTAGAATGCATTCAGTAGACCAGGAGGAAACATGGTTCTGCCAAGAGAACCCAGAGATTCATGGGATGTTCTTCTACACGAGAAATACTGTCTAAAAGCAGGTAACAGTAGTTAAGGAAGGAATAAATATTTCATAAATTAGGAGTGTTTATATCACCTTATCACCTCACACTTATGAACCACAGACTCTCAATGAACATTTTCTCTGTGTCAGGACCTTTGCTAGACAAAGAAAATATCTGCTTACAAGGAACATACAATTAGTTAAGATTATGGAACACATTTATGAAAATACAAAAAACAAAGCAGCAGATACCATGTAACAGGTAATGATGAAAAAGGCTAAATATTTCAGTTTTTGAGAAATATACCAATGTCAGGTTATTATGATTATCTTAATAAGAGGACAGAACCAGACCACATCCTTGAGAACTGGGGTAGAGGTTCCCCAGACAGATTTCCTATTGTCACTCATCCTAAAAGAGGTTAAAACCAGAGGGTGGGTGGTGATAAACATGGTGGAGGAAATTTGTATTAAAAAATAATTTTAACTGAGTAAATCCAAAGATCTATTGGCTTTATTCAAGGATTCATAAATTGAGCAGCAGCCCAGCTAGCAAAGAGAAAGGAGCTCCAAGGAGCTGTAGAAAATGGAAGATCTCTAAAGGCAGAAGGAGGTGGGACAAGGAAGTTATTTTAGCAAAGAGTGGATTGTTTCAGGCCAGGACACCCTTCTTTGGGAAAAGGCAGGGGTCTATCCAGCAGATTACCTCACTAGGGTTGACTGGGTAATTCCAGGCTGACTAAAGGTTACATTCCTGGGAGAGAATGAAACTACAATTAGGTTAGGTATTAAGTCTTTGTTTGCTAACCTGGGGCTTAGCACAAGTGACTCTACTTTTGGCCTGTTTTGTTTTTAACGCTTGTCTCTTTCTAGGCAGGGGGATTTGATACATAAAAATGACCAAGAATCCTGGATTGGTTCACATGGTGGGGTTCGAGCTATCTCTGTTCAGAGAAGACAGGCTTAAATCAAGGCAAAGGATGACCCTAAATGTGACCATCAGTGTGGGAACAGTTTGGGGCGGTGGTTGTTAGGAATTCTGTGACTTAAAACCCTCTTCTTTACATTATTAAAGCCTATGTGAGAATTATAGTGGTCTTAGTTGTGTTTTGGATCATTAAGAAGGGACTGGTGCATACATTTGGGGAAGAAATAATATAGGTGACAGCAGTTCCCCCTTTCCAAAGCCTGGACAGGGAGTGAGTGTGGGGATAAGGAGGAGACGGGAGTTAGGTAATGCAGGAGCACCAGGTGGATGGCTGTCTCCTAAGGATCAGTGGTCAGGAAGCCAGAAGAAGGCAGAGAATCACACAAAAAAGGCTGAACAGAAGAAACTTGGGGTCTTGTGCCTGAACAAATGAGGAGCAATGGTCTGGGAACGGTCATAAACAGCTGAGGTTCATTTGATAAACCTCATTTTCTGACAAGTTGGTGGGAGATCTGCCATAACAATTTGCATATAAACTTTGCTTTGGTTTAATAATAACAGATTTGATAACTTAAGGCTCCACTATTCATAGGGTAACCATCTGTCCCTTTGCCCAGGTCAATCCCAATTTATGCCAGTTGCCACCATGTAATTATCAAAAATATTCATTTTTACTATCAGAAGAGTCCCAGCTTGAATAATAAATACTATAGTCACCCTAACCAAGTGCTGCATTGATGACCCAGAAAAAGAAACACAACTTCAGAAGGCGAGACATCACTGAAGGATGGAGATTAGATCTGAAGTATATCTTGAAGGAAGGGGGAGCTTAAATAGAGAAAAAAAGGTAATGATTTGATAGGAAAAAGGAATGGTGTAAGAAAATAAACTCAGTGGGGCATACCTGGAATTTTTTGCCGATATTATTTAATGCTTTCCAGGTATCATGCACAATTTTCTCTGACTTTACATATATGAACACTTACTCCTCATAGCCCTAAGGAATAGATACTGTAACTAGTCCTTTTTTGTGTGAGGCACAGAGCGCTTAACTGATTTACCTGAGCTACACAGTGAGGAGGTGGCAGAGGAAGACCTGAGTGCACACAGACTGGCCACTCTGCCATACACTTCCGATCTGAGAACAATGAGCAGATTTATTTTGGTAAAGTTTTTGATGAGAGAATAGTTATAGACGAAGTTAGCAATATGGATTACCATGCCTGATACAGCATGTGTACTTTGTTCTTTAAGCAGGATAAAGTAGTGAGGGGTTTTGAGATACTCACTGGAGGAAGGCATATTTTCAGAAGACTTTATTTTGGGGAAGAGCATACAGAAGGAATCAGAATTAGACTTATGAGGCTGTTTTAATCACACTGGTTTATAATCTCAAATTTATTTCATTTCTTTCCCTTACTTTGCACACTGGTGACATTTTTAAGAATTGTTTGCCATTCAGATTTGTGGATAATCAGGTTAATATTCAGAATTCAGAAAAAAAGAAAGCAACGGAGAGAACAGAGACATATGTTTGTACATTCAAGTGTTTCTTGTTAAGGGATATGTATCTAAAACCAAGCCCCAAAGCTGAGTGTGAAAGCCTGCGAGAGGACTGAGTTGAAGATGAAAGGAAACAGGAACAGTAAGGCTATGTTACAGGACCAGTGTTTCAGGAAAGATTAGGCCAGTTGCTTATTAGTAAAGGTGAGTCCAAAGGGCTTAAGTTTTAGTTGAAAACAAGAAAAAATTTTCAGTTACAACTATCCAAGAGTACACAGATGATGTGATTTCTATGGACATTTGATCCCAAATGCCTCTATTTTAAAAGTCCAGTCTATCGAATGTTATAAATAAAATACGAAAGAAATGTAACAGATGCTATAGGTAAAATGATAATAGACAAATTGATTGGCATAACAGATAGACACTAAGTAGATAAACATATACAGATGAGAAGAAGATAAGTATTATTACATTGTTTTACCAAATATCTCAGCCTCCAAAATGTAGAATCTAAACCAAGACAAGTCTCTTAAGAGTTTAAGAGCTCTGCCTGGATAATGATTTTCATGGTCCATGTACCAGTAAATGGGAAAAGGAAAATGATTGAAGGCTTTAGTAATGATTTCTAACATCCGGATTTGGACAATTAGTATTTGTTCTTGAGTGTAAAATTGGTGAAGTATTTCACATTATTAAAGATCTAGTGAATATTGAAATCTGGGGAGATTATTTTCCCTAAAAGGTAAAAAACACATATTTGAAAGTATCCCTTCTCTCAGCATGTGTGGAAAATGCATGCATCATGTTTCATTTATAAGCACCAGCATTTGGTTCACCCCAGGTCCAATGCAGTGTTTTTTCGTGTACTGAGATTGTGTATGTGTCAGTGTGTATAACATAAAAATGCAAATTATATTCTTGAAAATTTAAATTATATTCATCTCAAAAAGTAAATTTAACAAGGTGATTGCCTGAAACATCTATACAATAAATTAAAATCATAAACATTTTATATACCTATAACCATATATAGAGGTAAATAAAATGTTTATGATATGTGAAGTTTCACTTCTTTTGCATAGTTAGTTTACAGGTCATGGTGGCCCCAATGAACCTTGAGGGAAATATGAGACATCTGTCTTCTAATGCTTATACATTATTTTGAGGAACAAAAATGAATTCAACAGATGAACAACAGTGAAATTATTTTCATTTTTAAATTATTTATTTCAGCAGGATGACAACTAATGAGTTTTTTTAAACCTATGTTTCTTAGGTTATATAATGAAGTCATTATTTCCACTGAATAATTCCCCTTTCCAATTGCTTGAAGCCACTGTAATAATAATTTGATTTAGATTGGAAGAAACAATCATAGTCTCTTTTCAATTAAGAGATATACTTTATTTTCCAATACATCCATTCTTTTCATTTCTTCTAAAACTCATTACAAACCAAATAATTTTATTCAGCCCAAGCAGCTTCTGGAAACACAATCAAGGGTTATAGTATAATTGTGATGTTTTAATGTTGTACTTTATCTTTTTCTTGGGAACATTTTATATTAAGGGATAGAAACTCCAGCTTTTTAAAAAATATTTTCTTAAGGTAGTACATCTGCTAAGAAAAGAAAACACAGGGAAACTATAGCTTCTGTCCAGGATTAGTATGATACAGTACTGTTAAAATATATTTTGTAAGATGAAAAGACATCAAGAAACAATGATTGTTATTACACAATCAAAGAGACCAATTAAAAGGAAGTTTTTTTAAACCACATTGCCAAGTATGTGGATTTTTTAAATATATTTTATTGATTATGCTATTACAGTTGGTCCAATTTTCCCCCTTTTCCACCCTCCACATGGTATCCCCATTCCCTCCAGCCATCCCCCCTTAGTTCATGTCCATGGGTCATGCATATAAGTTATTTGGCTACTCCATTTCCTATACTGTTCTCAATATTCCCCTATCTATTCTGTACGTACCAATTTATACTCCATAATCCCTACACCTTTTCCCCCATTCTACCCCTTCCCCCTCCCAAATGATAACCCTCAAAAGACCCCCATATCTATGATTCTATTTCTGTTTTGCTTGTTTGTTTAGTTTGGTTTCTTTTTTTAGCTCCAATTGTTAATAGTTGTGAATTTATTGCCATTTTAGTGTTCATAGTTTTGATCTTTTTCTTTTTCTTAAATAAGTCCCTTTAACACTTCATACAATAATGGATTGGTGATGATGAACTCCTTCAGCTTTACCTTGTCTTGGAAGAACTTTATCTGTCCTTAACTCTAAATGATAGCTTTGCTGGATAGAGTATACTTCTTGTGAGTCCCTGCTAGCCTGCAAAGTTTCTTTTGAGAAATCAGATAACAGTTTTATGTGAACTCCTTTGTAGGTAACTCTGCTTTTCTCTTGCTGCATTTTAGATTCTCTCTTTATCTTTATTCTTTGGCATTTCAATTATGATGTGTCTTGGTGTGGTCCTCTTTGTGTCTGTCCATCTCGTTTGGGATTCTCTGTGCTTCTTGGACTAGTATGTCTATTTCCTTCACCAAATTATGGACGTTTTCTTTCATTATTTTTTCAAATAAGTTTCAATTTCTTTCTCTTTCTCTTCTCCTGGTATCCCTATGATGTGAATGTTGGTATGTCTGAAGTTGTCCCAGACATTCCTTAGCCTATCCTCATATTTTGAATTTTTTTCTTTTTGTGGTTCTGATGCATTGTTTTTTTCTTCCTTATGTTCTAAATCATTGATTTGATTCTTGGTTTCAACCATTCCAATGTTGATTCCCTGTAAATTTTTATTTCACTTAGTGTAACCTTCATGTCTGCCAGGGTCTTTTTTATGTTGTTGAAGTACGCTGTGAGTTCCTTCATCATCCTAACAATCAGTGTTTTGATCTCTGCATCTGATAGGTTGCTTATCTCCATTTTATTTAGCTCTTTTTCTGGAGTTTTGTTCTGTTCTTTCAAGTGAGCCCTATTTCTTTGTCTTCTCATTTCAGCAGTCTCCCTGTGTTTGTTTCTATGTAGTAGGTAGAGCTGCTTTGACTCCCTGTCTTAGTGGTGTGGCCTACTGTAGAAAAGCACACTGGTAAGATAGATGGGTGAGAGTCTTAGGTCATCACCAGGGCTGGGCACCCCATGTGAACCAGGCTGATAAGAGTATCTGATATGGTATCGCCACTCCATGTCTCTGTGTGGGCAAGGGCTCAGAAAGGGAATAATCCCACTGCCTGGCCTCTGGAGTTTTGTCCAAGAGGAAGTTGTCCCCCAGCACTAGCCCTGATGCCAGATACTTCAATTTCTCCCTGTATGCCACTGGCACCCTTCCAGCTACTGCCCCAGTGCCAAAGCCCAGAGGGAGTGAGACTGTGTAAGTCCTAAGTCAATTGCAGGCCCTTTAAGAGGAGAATCCTGTTAACCCCTCTGTTTCTTCCCCTGCCCCAACCCTCACTGGTTTGTATAGCCAGAAGTTATGGGGAATTATCTTCCTGGCACTGGAAACCTGGGTTGGGTTGTCTGGTGTGGGGCTGGAATTCCTTGCTCCCAAGGTATCCCTCCTGATTTTTATCCACCACACATGGTCATGTGACTGCCCATTCCATGTCTCTGCACCTCTGTGCCTTGCCACATCTCCACCCCTCCTACTCAACTGGATAAATGCGACTTTTTTTAATTCCTTGGTTGACAGACTTCCATACCGCTGGATTTCCTGTCAATTCTAGGTGATATTTGTTTTGTAGTCTAGATGTATTTTTGCTGTAGTTGTGTGAGGAAGTGAGCCAGGTATACCTATGCCTCCATTTTCACAGGAAGTCTACTATGTGTATTTTTAAAGTCAGGGAAATCAAAATGCATTCTTTCAAATATGTTTTTTGAGAGTTAAACTATAATTTCAGAAGAAATGCTATTTAGTATTTATGTTGGGCTTCATAATAAGAGGAGCAGAGGCCAAAATGAGGCTTATTATGTTGTGATAATATATTTAAATAAAAATTTGATGAAAGAAAGGCAAAATAATTTAACAATAATTCTCAGTTCCAAGAATTTCACACAGCACTTTACATTTGCAACTATCTCATTTACTCTTTTCAACAATCCAGAAAGATTTTTATCATTAGCTATATTGTATGGATGAAGAAACCGTGGCTGAAAAAAACAAGTCTATTACCCAAGATCACACAACTATTTAGTGGCCAAGTAAGAATTTCAAACCAGACGTCAATTCAAAAAAAAAATCCTACCTTTATTAACATGAGGATTCTTCAATCTACTATGTGACAGTTTCCCTAGTTTAATCACATCAAAGTCAGCATTGAAAAGATATGGGGAAATATTGGTAGGGTTATACCCACAGTCATTTCAAAGATTTTATTTATTTATTTTTGGAGAGAGAAGAAAGGGGGGAGAAAGAGAGGAAAAGGAACATCAATTGGTTTCCTCTTGTACACAACCCCACCAGGGACCAAACCCACAGGCATGTGTACTGACTGAAAATTGAACCAGCAACCTTTCACTTTGCAAGATCATGCTCAAGCAACTGAGCCACACTGGTCAGGGCTATATCCATCCACATAGGCATTTTAGAGAGTAATCTGCTAGTATCTATCAATATTTTAAATCAAAAAAGTATAACTTTTTTCCTAATAACTCACTTTCAGAAATCTGTCCTATAGAAATTCTTTCTCTGCACAGGTATGTTATTGCAATATTATCTATAATTTCAATAACAATGAAAACATAGGATCAACCTTATGTCCATGTATAGGGAATTATTTCAATATAATAATTGAATTTTATTTAGCGATGTAAGACTGATCAATCCACATGTAGTAACAGGAAAAGATTTCCAAGGTATATTTTTAAGAGTAAAAGCAAAATAGAATATTACAAATAACACAATTTTAGTTATGATTTTTGTTAAAATTACGGTTAGCTATAGGTGGATGAATGGTAAGTAGGTAGGTAGGTAGGTAGATAGATAGATGATAGATAAAGATGAACTGACATATTGAGAAAGAGATCTTCAAACCGTCCTAAGCTATACTTATTTTGATATTGTGACCATGATTTATCTTATTCCTACAAAACCAGACCATGCCACAGATCAAAGACCAAGAATGAAATGTCTCAATGTCTTCCTCAAAGTCTATCAGAGATCTAGGCTTAAACCCACCACTTCCGTATTCATCACAAAGCACATCTGATATTTACCATTTTATTTTTTAAGTATATTGTATTGATTATATTATTACAGTTGTCCCATGTTTTTCTCCCCTTTATCCCCCTCTGCCCTGTACCTCCTCTCCCTCCAGCATTGCCCCACCCTTAGTTCATGACCATGGGTTGTACATATAATTTCTTTGGCTTCTCTATTTCCTATACTATTTTTAACCTCCCCATGTCTCTTTTGTACCTATAAATTATACTTCTTATTCCCTGTACCTTTTCCCCCATTTTCCCCCTCCCCCTCCCCACTGATAACCCTCCATGTGATCTCCATTCCTGTGATTATGTTCCTGCTAATGAACAAAACAGAACCACAGGCATGGAAACATGGAATGGACTGAAAGTAACGGGGGTGAGGGGAAGAATAATGGTTGAAAGAAGAGGGAGAGACTAGACAAAGAACATGTATGAATGACACATTGACATGGACAACAGTGTGGGAATTAATTGTGGGAGTGGGGCATGTGATGGGCAGAGTTGGGCAAAGGGGGAAAATTAGGACAATTTTATTGTAATGGAATAACAACAAAAAATGATTTAATAAAAAAAGTTTCACAACTCTGAACTTAAGTTGTTCATGTAAGTTTTCTTACTTATTCACCATGGTTCTTTTAATATCTTACTGATCTTATAAAACTCTACTATGCGAGGTGATCAATGATCAAGCACAAAAAGTTAAAGTCAAGTACAGTAAATCTGATCATCTGTTGGGGTTGCTCCACTTACTAGCTGTTTGGCAGGGAGAGTTATTTAACCTCTCTGAGCCTCTGTGTGGTCAACCGTATTTTCCAAAGTCATAAAAGTGGTTCATTCTCTCTCTCTCCCTCTCTCTCTCTCTCTGCCCCTTTCCCCTCCTCCCCCTACTCTCCCTCCCATCCCTCCCTCCCTCCCGCACTCACCTTTGGAATCCTTCAGCAACGCTCTTAGGAAACACAAACTAGGCCATGGAAAAACAACACACAGAGGTCCTCAGCATCCAACACATCAAACACTAGGATTGTGAGCAGATGAGTCTTCAGAAGATGAAAGACCCAGCCTTCAAGTCTTCCAGCTAAGGCTCAACATTATGGAGGAGACACAAGCCATCCCCATCTGAATTTCTGATCCATAAGTAAACAATGGAAAAAAGAATAAGAAAAGTATTTGGAGGGTTGTTTTGAAGATTAAATGGAACAATACAAAGCATTTAGTACAGTGCCAGGCACCCTGCAGATAGTGAACAGAAATTACTATTACCATGTTAGTCCCTCTCAGATTGTCCTCTGCTCCATCCCACATCATCCTGCCCCAACTCCACACCCCTGGCAAAAAAAAAGTCAAACCCCATTCTGAAACCTCACCCTGAAAGATATTCCGAACTAACCAAGCTATTTGTATGAGGAGCTAGGTATCTTTTAGCCAGTGGTTTGTACATCCCTAATCCTTATCAGTGAACTTAATCCTGAAGGCAGGAATTAATGGAGAAGAAAGGAGCACATAGACTAGCCGAGAGTGGACAAAGTAGACAAAAACTCCTCTGTGATGACCCTGCTTTCTATTTTTTTCTGTTTTCACTTAGGGCAGTATGAACTTATATAATATCATACACACAAATTCACTATTGGAAATGAGCACTTGTGTGATCAGAAATCTGCTGGTTGGTAGTCAGAGCATCAGCTTAAACATTTCATTTTTCTGTTCACTCATTCATTTATTGAGCAGACATTTGCTTAGCACCTGTACATGCCAGGTCCTGGGTAGATACTGATAACTCAATGATATATTCTATACAATCTCTACCCTTGAGGAATTACAAACTAAAGATAGAAGAAAACAAGAAAGACTTTTTTGTTTCTTGCATTCTTTCTTCTTCCAAAAACTCCTTAACATTTTGCTTGTATTAAAAGAAGTATTTTAGTTACAGTAGTCAAAATTTAAAACAATTATGTTATATGTTAATCCATCTTCATTTTAGGTTTATACTCTTCTCTAATAACATACATTATCATCTCATCATCAACAACAGAACACAAGTCAACCAACACAGTACTTCAGGTATATCCATTTTGCTGTACCCTCAGTAAACAAAAAACGTTAAATAATTATGGTATTGCCATATGGATACAGATATTATAGTACACAGATTGCTGTTCACATAAACTTAATAAATACTTGCTAAACAAGAAAATTAAAATGTGATTCTGGTAAAAACATAAGTGTAAATGAAAAGAAGCAGGTAAGCTTTCCTCAAGATGCTAGCCTGCTATCTGAGGGAGTCAGTGGCTCTTCAGGACCAAATCCTCAGGGATCTTGAATGAGCAACTCCCCTTTCCACCCTCATAGCTCATACTGCCTGAGAAAGCACTGAAAACTCCTACTGCTTCAGAAACTACTCCATATTACTACCCAAGAACTACACAGACACTCTCCCTGAGGGCCTAGCAAGATGAAATCCATTTGTCACATATCACTACTTAGGTCTTCACCAAAGTCAAAGCCCCCATGCCATCTTTATCTCATAATCAAATTACTTTTTACATCCTCTAATCTGACCCAATTTCCATCCCCTGTCCTTTCCATCCCCTGTTCCACCTAATCCCAAGATTTGCGTGCCTGGTTCCCTCTCATTGTTCCAGTCTCACAAAAACTTTCATCTTCTCAAAAGTCTCCTTGGACTATGCCATTAAGTAGATCTGATTCTATGTTCCGTTATAACACCATTCTTTGCATTCACAGCTCTGTCTCAAGTGGTGGCTATAACTCAGCTTCTTGTTTACTTGTTTATTATGCATCTTTGCAAATAAGACAATAAGTTCAATATTAATTATGGATAATACAAATGTCACTCACAACTCAATACCCAATGCCTAGACCAGTTTCCAGCACCTAGTATGTGCTCAATTAGTATATGCTAGATGAAATGAAAAAATTAAATAAGTAAACAGCTACCAAAGATGTATCATTATATAAGCAGAGATATAAACTCTGTTGCATTTCCACAACCACTGCCTCCATACGGGTCAACATTATCTCTTAATTGATGGGTGGAAGCAACTTTTAACTGGTCTTCCAGCATCTTCTGTTTCACTATCTCCTTTCATTCTGAGTCTGCTTTTTGCAGAGTAGCAAAAATGATCTATAAAAAGTAAATTGAAAAAAATAAGTAATTTAAGACTTCTATTCCTAAAACGAAAAAGTAGATCTACTTTCCCCTATTTCTCCCATTAAGTACAACTAAAAACCCTGGACCCTGTATATAAAACAAATAGAAGAGTCTGAAAAGTGGAAAGATGGCCAACCAGCTAGGGACACGGAGACTCACAGAACCACAGAGTAGTGAGAGTTCTGTCTTCTTTTTACCTTGTGTATCCCAGACTTGGAGTAGAAGAACTGGCAACCCAGAGATGCTAAGAGACACAAGCAAAAAGAGATCCCAATCAAAAGCCATACTCCCTTGGAGGTTTAGGAGGGAGAAATATACATGAAAATAGGAAGGGAAGAAAAGCCAGAGATAGAGGGATTTATGAGTGAAAAACAGCATATCCCATATTTTTTTCCCTTTCTCTCCTTCCAACCCGACCCAAGCCATGGTCCTCTAGATTCCAGATATCTGTACCTAACTTACACACGAACACTCAACCCATCACCACCACTGGTGTGGAAGTGGCAGGAGAATGGAAGGGCTGAGAGTAAGATGCTAGGTTAAATTGTTAGCTTCCAGTAAGTGTTCAAAGCACCTGGGGAGAAGGGGCGGGGAAAGGGAGCTCTCCAACAATGTGATGATTCATATACCTCAGTATACTTTATGAGGACTTATTAAGACTTGCAAATTTCAGGGAGGGCAAGATGGAGTCAGGGTAGCAGGATCTGACTTGCACTGCCTCCAAGAACCAAACTGGAAATAAAAATAAAAAGGGAACAGCCACCTGAAATAAACAACTGAAAACTACTTGAAGAATGTATTAATGTTTTCTGCCCAAGGATGGGCAGAAAACAGCTCAAGACTGGTAGAAAAGGCAGGGACGCAAAAGGGGCCAGCATCGCTCCCACAGGTACAGCATGGCTTGTGGGACCTATTCTCTGAGAGGAGTGAAGTCTGGACCCCAGACTGGACCCCAAGCACAGAGTGGCAGTGCTGGGATCAGCCTCCCATGTGGCATCCGGCAGTGAAAGGTTGCAGGGTTTTTGTCAGCCAGGGAGAGGCAGAACAAACTGGACACAAAGCCACTATTTATTTTTTCTTTTCTCAGGGGTTAGCATGGGTTTCTCATTAGCAGCCACTCACCGTGGGCTCGGGCAAAGGTAAAGTGGTGAGGACTGGAGTAACCTGAGAAGAGCTGGGAGTGCAGGGTCTTGGGTAGAGGCATGGGGGAATGGCTGCTGGATTTCCTGTGCTAGGACATACCTTGACACCACAGCAGCAATTACTCTTGAGAAAAGCAAGCCCCTCCCAGGGAAAAATCAATTGCCCCATGCTGTGGGAAATCACTTGTCCCATCCTCTGGAAGCCTGCTTACCATCCTCTGGGATCCCAGTCGCCACACCCTCTGGAACCCTACTCACCCCATGCTGCATCTTTTTTTTTTCATCTTAACCCCTGCTGAGGAGACAGCAACATAGGCAGACTCAGGGTGTCAGAGACTGGCTTTAGGGCACAGACACTCCATACATTTTCCTAAGAATCAGACTGTCACTTCCCCCTCACAGGAGAGCCATAGAAACAACCTCCTGGTTTCTAGCAGACCCAAACTCTGGGGTCTGAAGGTCTCACCCGATTTCCTACTAGGGGCTCACCCTGCTGAGTTCAGAAAACAATCCAGGACAGACTCAGATCTGTGGCATGGGGACAGGGGAGCATACCCATCATCTTCCTGAAATCTGAATGGCACCTCCCACAGGATATCCAGTGGTCCCATTGTCTCAATTCTGCCAGAAGCCCTCTCAGAAATAGTCAACTCAGCTGCTAGACTAAGACTGACAGCAGGCATAAGGCACAGGCAGGTGGAAGTAGATTCCTAGGTGCCTTCAGTCACATGCTGAAACACCCCTAGGCCCCGTGCTGATAAATGCCAGCCTTGTAGTGCTGTGAGGCCCACCCTGGTGCAGGTAAGCCTGTAGGAGACAGCACAAACTGTGGATTTCTTGTAGCTTTGAATAGACTACCTAGAGCTAGACATGAACAACATCTGACATTGCCTAATACCTGCTTAAGACAACATCAAAGCCATAACCAAAGGGAGAATACAGCAGGCAAGCACTAAACTCTGCTGAGATGAATTCCACTCACCCTTTTACATCATTTTCATTATTTTTTCATTTGAATAGTGTTTTTATTATTTTTTATTTTCCTTCAAGTTTTTTTCTTTTTTCTCTATTATTTCTTTCATATCACATATTTACACTACCCTTTTCTTACTCCATTTGTTCCCTTTCCTTTTCTTATTATTTTATTCCTTCCCTTTCTTTGATTTTTTTTTTTGACAATTTCTTCTTTCTATTCCTTACTCTTATTGTTTCTCTTCTTTCTCCCTTCTAATATTCACTTTTCTTTCCTTTGGTCTGCTCACACTTTTTTTTTTACTTTTATTATTCTATTTCTCTTTCCACTTTAATTATTCTTTTCTCTTTTCTTGTTGATTTTGCTGTTCTTCTTGGGGATCTTTGTTTTCCTTGTTTTGATTCTATTTTTTGTGTTGCTCTGTTTTCATTGTCAGCACCTATACAACAGTATATAAGACGTGAAGGGGGTTGGCCTCGCATTCAGTCAGGCAAAAGAGAGATTCTGCCAATGAACAGGCCAAAAACAATCAAGAGCCAAATACAGGAGAGCCCACATAACCCACACAAGAGACATTCCTAGAGCTTCCAGCTCAAGGGGCCAAGGAGACCACACCACTGAGTCCCACAGGAATCCTATCACATGAGGCCACCCCATGAAAACAAGGAATCAGGGCAGATCTACCTAATACAAAGAATCAAACAAAAAGAAAAAACAGCTAAAAAGGGGAGACAAAGAAACAACCCCAAATGATAAAAAAAGGAGGACTCCCCAGAAAAAAAGCTAAATGAAATTCAGACAAGCAATTTATCAGACAATAGAGTTCAAAGTAATGATTATAAGGATGCTCAAGGATCTTAATGAGAACTACATCAGCATGAAAAAGGACAAAGAAACTATGAATAAGAACCAGTTGGAAATGAAGAATGCAATATCTAAAATAAAGAATACACTTGAAGGAATTAAAAGCAGGCTAAATGAAGTGAAGGATGAAATCAGTGATTTGAAAGATGAAGCAAAAAAAAAAAAACCACACCTAAACATAGCAACAAAAGGAAAAAAGAGTTAAAAAGAACAAGGATTGTATAAGGGAACTTTGGGACAACATGAAATGTTATAATATCTGCATGACAGGGATACTAGAAGAACAAGAAAGTGAGCAAGGGATAGAAAAACTGTTCTAAGAAATAATGAAAAAAATTCCCTAAACAGGTGAAGGAAAAAGGCACACAGTTCAGGAAGCACGGAAAATCTCAATCAAGACGAACCCAAAAAGACCCACACCATGACACATCATAACTAAAATGACAAAGTTTAAAGACAAAGAAAGAATCTTAAAGGCAGCAAGAGAGAAACAGTTAGTTACCTACTAGGGAGTTCAAATAAAACTGTCAGCGGATTTCTCAACAGAAACACTTCAGGTCAGAAGCGATTGATATGAAGTATTCAAGGTGATGAAAGGCAAGAACATGAAACCAAGACTACTCTATCCAGCAAGGCCACCATTTAGAACTGAAGACAAAATAAAGGGCTTCCCAGACAAAAAAAAAAATGCTAACGGAGTTCATTAACACCAAACCAGCATTGCAAGAGATGTTAGAGGGACTGCTTTACAAAGAAGAAATAGAGAGAGAAAGGAACACAAGTACAAAGGAAAAAAAATGACAATGAATAGTTAATTATCAATGATAAACTGAAATGTAAATTGGTTAAATGTTCCAATCAGAGGATATAGGATAGCTGAACGAATAGGAAAACATGACCTGCATATATGCTATCTACATGAAAACTGACCTCAGAACAAAAGATTTACACAGGCTGAAAGTGAAGGGATAGAAAAAAATATTCCACACAAATGGAGGTGAAAAGGAAAGCCAAGTAGCAATACTTCTATCACACAAAATAGACTTCAAAACAAAGGCTATCATAAGAGACAGAAAAGGTCACTACATAGTAGTTAAGGGGTGAGTCCAACAAGAAGATATAATCCTAGTAAACATATATGCACCCAATATAGGAATACCTAAATATATAAAGAAATTTTGGAGGGCCTTAAAAGAGATCAACAACAATAATAATCATAGGAGATTTTAACACCTTACTGTCCACAGTGGACAGATCTTCCAGACAAAAAATCAACAAGGATAGAGCAACATTAAACAATATGCTAAATAAAATGGATTTAATTGATATTTACAGAACATTTCATCCCAAAGAAGCAGAATATGCATTCTTCACAAAGGCATACAAAACATTCTCAAAGACAGACCACATGATAGGACCCAAAATAAGCCTTAACAAATACAGGAAAATTGAAGCCATATGAAGCATGAAACTAGGAAACAACCTAAATGAATAAAACTCAAGATATTCAATTACATGTAGGCTAAATAGCATGTTATTAAATAATGAATAGGTTATCAATGAGATCAAGGAAGAAATAAAAAAGTACCTGGTAACAAATAAGAATGAACACAAAACAAAACAAAACCTATGGAACACAGCAAAAGCAGTCCTTAGATAGAAGCCCATATGGCCTACCTACATAAGATAGAAAAATGTCAAATAAACAATCTAATCCTGCACCTAAAAGAGCTATAAAAACAACAAACAAATCCCAGAGAAGTAGAAGGAAGGATATAATCAAGATCAGAGCGGAAATAAATGACATATAGACTAAAAAAAAATTCCAAAGTTTAATGAATCCAGGATTTGGTTCTTTGAAAAGATAAACAATTTTGAAGAACCTTTACACTGACTCATCATGAAAAAAGGGAGGATCCAAATTAATAAAATCAAAGTTACAGAAGTAACAACTGATACCACAGAAATACAAAGGAGTGTAAGAAATACCATAAACATATAAGTCAAGAAATTAGACAACCTGGAGAAAATGGATAAATTTCTAGAAACATACAATCTGCCAAAACTGAATCTGGAAGAAGCAGAAAATCTGAGAAGACCAATAACAGCTATTGAAATTGAAGCAGTAATCAAAAACCTCCCAGAAAGTAAAAGTCCTGGACCAGATGACTTCACAGGTAAATTTTAACATTCAAAGAAGACCTAATGCCTATCTTTTCAAACTATTCCAAAAAATTCAACAAGAGGGAATATTTCCAAACTTTCTTCATGAGTACAGTATTATCCTAATTCCAAAACCAGATAAAGATACAGCAAAGAAAGAAAAGTACAGTCCAGTATCTCTGATCAACACAGATGCTAAAATCCTCAACAAAATATTTGTGAACCAGATCCAACAACAAATTAAAAAGATCATACTTGATGATCAAGTGGGATTTATTCCAGGGATGCAATTATGGTACAGTATTTGCAAATCAATAAATGTGATACATCAAATAAACAAAATGAAAGATAAAAATGACATGATCATATCAATAAAGGCAGAAAAAGTGTTTGATAAAATCTAGCACCCATTTATGATAAAGACTCTCAGCAAAGTGAGAATAAAGGGAGCATATTCAACATAAAAAATGCCATATACGAAATGTCTACAGCCAACATCATACTCAATGGGCAGAAAAGAAAAGTGTTTCCCTTATGATCAGGAAAAAGACAGGGATGTCCATTTTCACCACTGTTACTCAACATAGTACTAGAAGTCCCAGCCACAGCAATCAAATAAAATGAACGGAAAAAAGGCATCCAAATTGGAAAGGAGGAAGTAAAACTGTCATTATTCACAGATGACATGACATTGTACATAGAAAACCCTATAGGCTCCACCAAAAAACTACTCTACCTAATAAATGAATTCAGCAAAGTAGTGAGATACAAAATTAATTCTCAGAAACCAACAGCATTTTTATATACCAATAGGGAACTATCAGAAATAGAAACCAAGAAAACAATCCCATTTCCTATTGCAACAAAAAAAATAAAGCGCTTAGGAGTAAATTTTTAAAAGGAGGTAAAAGACCTGTACTCAGAAAACGTTAGGATGCTGAAGAAAGAAATCAAGGAAAATACAAATAAATGGAAGTATGTACTGTGTTTATGAATAAGAAGAATTAACATCAGTAAAATGTCCATACTACCCAAAGCAATCTATAGAGTCTGCACAATTTCTATTAACACCAATGGCATATTTCACAGATCTAGAAAATTCAAAAAAATTACATGAATCCAAAAAAATAAAACAGAAGCAAACCCCTAAATAGCCTCAGCAATTTTGAAAAAGAGAAAGTAAGTTGGAGGGATCACAATACCTGATGTCAACCTATACCATAAGCCCACTGTAATCAAAACAGTCTGGTACTGGCATAAGAACAGATCAATAGAACAGACGCATGGATCAATGGAACAAAACAGAGAGCCCTGAAATAAACCCATGGCTTTGTGGTCAATTAATATTTGACAAAGTAGGCAAGAGCATACAATGGAGTAAAGACAGTCTCTTCAACAAATGGTGTTGGGAGAACTGGACTAGCACTTGCAAAAAAAATGAAGCTAGACCACCAACTTACACCACACACCAGAATAAACTAAAAGTGGATAAAAGATTTAAATGTAAGTTGTGATGCCATACGAGTCCTAGAGGAAAATATAAGCAGTAAAATTTCAGATATCTCACATAGCAATATTTTTGTTGATATATCTCCTAGGGCAAGGGAAACAAAGGAAAAAAAATAAACATGAGACTACATCAAATAAAAAAGCTTCTGCACAGCTAAAGAACCATCATCAAAACGAAAAGAAAACTGTACGGGAGAACATATTGCTAATAATATACTGGACAAGCGTTTAATCTCCAAAATATGTAAGAACTCACATGACTCAATACCAGGAAGACAAACAATCCAATTAAAAAATGGGCAAAGGACCTGAAAAGATACTTCTCCAAGGAGGATATACAGATGGTCCATAGACACATGAAAAGATGCTCAACATCACTAGCCATTAGAGAGATGAAAATTAAAACCACAATGACGTATCACCTAACACTTGCTAGACTGGCTACCATAAATGAATCAACAAACAATAAGTGCTGGCAAGGACATGGAGAAAAGGAAACCCTAGTTCATTGTTGGTGGGAAAGCAGACTGGTGCAACCAATCCAGAAAACAGTATGGAGTTTCCTCAAAAAACTAAAAATGGAAAATGATTTTTGACCCAGTGATTCCACTACTAGGAATATATCCTAAGGATCCTGAAACACCAATTCAAAAGAATATATGCACCCCTATGTTCACAGTAGTGTTACTTACAATAGCCAAGATTTGAAAACAGCCTAAGTGCCCATCAGTAGATGAGTGGATAGAAAAGCTGTGGTACAATCACATAACGGAATACTATGCACCAGTAAAAAAGCAGGAATTCTTACCTTTTGCAACAGCATGGATCTGGAAACTATTATGCTAAGTGAAATACGCTGGTCAGTGTAAGATAAATATCATATGATCTCACTTATAAGTGAAATCTAATGAACAAAATAAACTAATAAGCAAAATAGAATCAAGGCATGGAACAGACTGACAACTGTCATAGCGGAGGAGGGAGAGGGTGCTGGTTTATAGAATGTGACAGGATTAGTCAAAGAACATACACGTATGACCCATAGGCAGGGACAACATTGTGAAGATTGACCATGGGACTGGGGGTCAGCCTGGGAGGCAGGGGTCAAAGAGGGAAATATTGGAACTGTAATGTCATAAATAAAAAAATATTTAACAGAAAAAAATGACTTGCAAATTTATTACCACATTCAACTAGATGGAGAGATTTTATGAAAGACATGAAAGTACGGGGTTCAATTGGAAGAATTAAGTGTTTTGCAAGCTGTAAGGAATAAATTTAAAAGAAATTGAAAAGGGCTCGGCCACTGTAGCTCCATTGGTTGGAGCACCATCCCATAAACTGAAGGGTTGTAGGTTCAATCCCCAGTCAGGGCACATGTCTAGTTGAGGGTTTAATCCCCCAGGTCAGGGTGCATATGGGAGGTAACTGATCAATGTTTCTTCTCACATCAATGTTCCTCTCTCTCTCTCCCTCTCTCCCCACTCCCCTTCTTTCTGTCTAAAAAGCAATGAAAAAATGTCCTCAGGTGAGGATAAAAAGGGAGGGAGAGCAATTGCAAAGGGTTCAGTGTAATAACTGAAACAAAAAGAAAATTTAGTACTCTTGATTAATGATACATGATTACAACTAATTTTATATAAATATATTAAAATATATAAAATGTAAGCTGTATTAAGTATATAATAAAATATATAATGAAATTTAACTCATATTAAATTAAATATATAATGAATTGTAATTATAATTAAATATCAAGAAAAGTCTTGATATTATAAAAGTCTTGATTAAATATACTTTTTATGTTTCATTTTTAAGGGAAATGTAGTGTTGAAAGTGGGCATACTAGGAGGCAAGTAGAACCTTTAAATGAACACTTTAAATATAAATTCAATACTGTCTGCAACATCTTTTGCGTATTTTATTCTAGACTTTTTGAATTCTTAAAAAATATCTTTAGATATTTGCTAATGTTAATATCAACTATATATCTCAGAGACCATATTAAGTGACACATAATATTAATGTCTTTTATTTTGCTATCCAACGGATTTCTTGTAGAGCGGCTTTTTTTCTTTAAAAATATATACCTGTGAAATGCTAAATTTTGTCACAAAGTGGCTCTTTCTAGATTCTAAATTAACTGTATCATAAAAGCAGTTTTGAAAAAAAATTTTCCTTAGAGAATATATTACCTTTTGCATGTTCTTTTAAAGCAAAAGTAAGTCTAAGATAAAGCCAGTTTGGAGAAAGGAGAAAAAAAATCTAAACACAATAAAATGTATACAACTAAATGTTCTTTCAATGATTTGTGTGTGCATGTGTGTGTGCGTATATGTGTGAAAGAGACAGAGACGGACAGACAGGCTGTTACCATATCTATTTAGAAGATACTCAGGGTCCTGCGTAACTGTCATAGAATGTGATACCTTTAGGCACCTCCTAAATGGAAGACACCCTGAACAGATTCTTTCATTGCCTTCTTGGAAATCCATGATTGCTCCTTTTTCACTTGTATAGGAATGTATCTCCCATTCAATGACAGATGCAAGTGGAGTATAAAATCATTTCAAGTCATTCACTTAAGGAACATCTTTACTAGTATCTGAGGGAATCCTGAAAAGTAAAGTATTCATTCATTCAACGAATATATATTGGCCCAGACTATATCCCAGACACTGTAGTAGACAACACAGCAGAGCAGTTAATCTGACACTCTGACACTCTGGAGCCAGATTGTCTAGGCTGCAATAGTGGTCCACTCCTTCCTGTCTGTGTCATCTTGGTAAAATACTTAACTTATTACGCCTAGATTTCCTCTTACGTGAAGTGGGTATAATGCAAGATTGTCATGAGGATCAAATAACTCAATATAGCCCTGACCGGTGTGGTTCAGTTGGTTGGGTATAGTCCCAGAAAGCAAAAGGTCAAGGTTTGATTCCAGGTCAGGGCTCATGCCTGGGTTGTGGGTTCTGTCCCTGTTGAGGACAGAAGTGCAGGAGGCAGCCAATTGATGCTTCTCTCTCACATCACTGTTTCTCTCCCTCTCTTTTTCCCTCCTTTCCCCTCTCTCTAAAAATAAATAAATAAATAAATTTTTAAAAAATAACTCAATAGAAATAAAAACTATAGATGAGTACTTGCTATGTTTAAGTGCTTGATAAGTGTTTGCTATTATGAGGCACCATAGTGGATATACATCATATCAGCAAACTCCTTGACATTTCTTCAGTCAAAAGGTGGAATCTAATCACTTTTCTTTAGGTATGCGTTTACCTTCATGAGGCACCCCCAACAAGCAGAATGCAGTGACTTCTGAGGCTGGCTTACAAAAATATATATCATAGTCCTCACTTTCTTTGGAACCCTGTCCCCATGTTGTGAGAAAACAGGACCATATGGAGTTCTGGTCAACAGCCCCAACTAAGGTTCCAGGCAACAGTGAGCATGTCATTCAGACATGCATATGAATGAGCCACAGGTCATTCCAGTCCCCACCTTCACACCATCCCAGGTGTCACTAAGTAGCGCAAAGCTGAGCTATCTCTCTAAAGCCCTGCTCACATTGCAAATGCATAAGCAAAATAAACATTATTGCTTTAAGTCACTAAGTTTTGTCATAGTTAGTCATTTATCAATAGATACAAGAACATAGACTATAACTCATAAAAATGACTCGTGTTCTTCCTTCTAAGAGTAATTCAGCCTAATAGACAGGAACAGTATGATATACTCAAAAAGATAATGGAGCCAGTCAGTCCAGGATCCCAATGCTCTGTTTACTGCCAAACACCTCTCTGAATTCCACCTCTGCATTTGGAATTTGGGACAATAATCGCCCTCTAAAGACTGCTCCATATCCTAGCACATCATACCCCTTCCTTGAGTCTTGCCTCTCTCCTATTTATTATGAACACCAGAGTCAGAGTAATCTGTCTGAAGTGAAAATATGATCCTGGGTTCTCTCCTCTGTCTTCCCATTGCCCATGCCCAATAGTAAATTTCTAAGCTCCTCAACATTGCTTTCAAGACCCTTTGAGACCTGGTCTTCCTTCACTTCCTCTGCTTCATCCCAGATTCCATACTTTGTGGTATTTGCTCTGTAAACATTTTCTATTTCTCTTCTTACACTTCCTTCTGAAATACAAAGTGTCACCAGGGCCCTATGCAGAGTCCAGTCTCTATACGGTATTCCAGCCACAGAAAAGTGAGCCTTGTGACTGAAAGCTTGAACGGCAGGGTAGGCCTTAACTATGAGGGTCTTGAAGAGGTGATACAGAATCACACAGAATTTCACAGAAAGCTACCTAAGCATTCCCTTTATATAGCTCTCCTTTCCCTGAAGGATTTCCATTCTCAGCAGCCAGCAAGTGTCTGCTCTTTCTCCATCCAGTTTTCTCACAGTCAGGAAACTCCACCCTTCAACCTACCCAGTCCCTATCATGCACCACCGCTGGTTCCCAGTCTTCCAGTCTGGCCCAACAGCCAATGTAATCCATTCTAGAATGACGTAAGATGGCCAGAGAACCCAGCAGGTTCAGAGTCTTAGACTCCTCCCATTTCCTCAGAAAGGAAGCATACATGAAACTTGCTGAGGAAAGCAATCTCTGCTGCCTTTCGGTTGCTTTCCTTATTTAAAACAAAAATCAGCTCATTACTAGATTATGCAGAAGACCTAACAAGATTGATCTTTCTACCTTAAAATCAAGGGTGTATGGAAAATTGCACATACTCATATATTCATGTTTTGCCCCTAATATCCCTGACTCTATTATGCTGCTTTTCACCTCCAGACCTCAGAAAATACTGTGTTCCCAGGAACACCTCCCCTCCCCCTCCTTTCAATCCCTGTTCCCTTCACCTGCTTAACTTTTAATCACGCTTCAGGTCTGAACTTAGATCCCATTTTCTCCAGGAAGTTATCTCTGACAATCCATCCTGCAGCCTGGGTTGGCACACCTCCTTTGTGTGAACACCCACTAATTCACCCAATTACAGTGTTCCTCTGCTGTACTGTAATTTTCTATTTGCTCTGTCTCCTTCCAGCTCTTTGTAAGTGCCATCAGAGCAATAACTAATTCTATTTTGATTACCACTCTTTCTCTTGGTTCATTCTGTGGTCACCCTAAGTGCTCAATAAATACCTGTTGTTGGTGAAAAGAATAAATGACGTAACACATAAAGTGACTAGCAAAGAACCTGACACTTAACCCACAACTCCAAGGAAAATACCCCTCTCTTCTTTATGCTGATCAGGTATGCTGTTGAAAGATCCATCCTAGCCTCTAGAACACATTCATACTCATTGATTTAAATGCTGATCTCTACTTAACCGGTGACTAGAGTCAGTTAGCATGAAGTATTTATTTATGAATGGCCTGCAGTTGGAATTACACTTGACACACACGAGGTACTCAAGAAATGTGGGTTGACTGAAGAAATGGGGAGACAAATATGCAAACAATTTTAACACAGTGTGATAAAGGCCAAAATCTATACAATGGACAAACAGAGGCATAGAGGAAGAAATGTGAACTAAGCATGGAAAAGTTATGAAAAACCACATGAAGGATGTAAAGTGTGAGTTTTATGAATAGAATCTTTCAAAGGGTAGGGAAGAAACAGCGTGGGCCAAGAAAAGGAGACATTTCACATTTATGACAAAAGATTCATTCAGTATGTGGGTTAAAGAGAGAAAAAAAGAAAATTAGGAATGATGAGGTTAGGGTGACAGGTAGGGGCCATATCATAAGGGTCCTTGGGTGCTGGCTGCCAAGCTAAAGGGTTTTTTGCATTTTCTCTCATAAATGAGTGAGCAAGAATAAGGGATTTTGAACAGGTGATTATAATACATGTAAATTTGTGTTCCAGAATGCCCACTCTAGTAGGAGAAGTGGAAAATGAATGTCTGGTGGCAAAGAAACTGATCTGGTGCTAACTGTATTTGTCCAAGGCAATATGGTTGGATGCCCAAAGGAAGGTGTTTGTAGTGATGGAAAGAAAAGTTTTTGAAATATATTACAAAACAGTTGACAGAGACTTCTTCTTCCAGGGCAGAAGGAATGCAGAAGAGAAACTCTGGAACAATTCAAAGTTTTCTGCTTTGGGTGATCTGGTAGGTAGGAATAGCATCACCAACCAAAGCAGAGAGGGGAAATGATGCCTTGAAAGTGCCAATGAGACATTCAAGTAGGAATATTCAACCAGCTGTTGGGTATATGCCTACGTGGTCTACAACTTTCTTTTTTGTTCCACAGAGTGCATCTCTTCACTTCTAGGGAAAGGAAAACTGGGGATGGGGGTCAACTTGACCATTTCTCCAGCTGGACTGTTGTCCACAGGTAGATGCTTGTCATCACTAAGCAGCCACAGTAGAGTGAGTATCTCTCCCTGTGGGTTGCTGGAGAGAAAGCTACACTTCCCCACTCTGTACTAGACACAACCTAACCTGACTTTCCTCAAATGAAGACAGATCCCAGTGGAGGTATAAGTGGATTCTCTTGACAAAGAATTCTTCAAAACCTTCCCAAACTTTCTCTAAAAGCTATCCATCTTTACCTGTTAATTGGGATGCCATCCAAGTTCTTCTGCCGCCTACCTAGGATTTATATATACCCCCATCATTGATCACCTCTCACCATGTCATTAACTCCTTATAGAGAACATTACTGATTGTTTTTCAGCATCCATGTTCCATTCTCCCTTCCTAACAGCATCCAGATTCATATTGAAACATACACCCCATCCCCCATGCAATCCATGTACTTTGGGTCAAACTGATTCAAAATCTCCGACCTCAGGGGCAGACCTTGGCTGGTTTAAGCTAGCAAACATGTATTGCCCTGGTCACAGTGACTGGAGGGTTGTTGGGTATGTGACTTACACAGTCCAATTAGAAGGAATCTCAGGACTCTTGCTTATAATACTGAGATGGAAATTCTTGTCCCCACAAAATAAACAAGGAAACATACATAACTGATTAGTCCTGGAGGCCACTCTATACCATCCATCTGATTGGCTTAGTACCACAGAAAAGGAACAGAACCATTAATATACCAGATCACTTGAACCTAAAACCTGTCCTCCTGTTACCAAACCCAACCTGTAGCGGGACAGGGGGACCTACTGCTCACTGCCTTCTAGGCAAAACTCCAAAGACAGAGTTCAGTGGAAAGGAAAGGAATCTTTTATCTAACAATTTCCAAAGCCTGTTTCCTTGAAGACACACAAAGAAAAATCACCTTGTCACCCTTTGCCAGCTCAGTTCAAGGTTGCACCAGGAACCTTTTCTCCCACCCAAAAGTATTGTAAATGTAGGAGTCCAGTCACTGCCTAGTTTCAGGCATCTTTCAGGGTCCGTCCACCCAGAACTTCTACTCATGGTGCACTGTCCTCTTCCTACAGCCGCTCATAGGCCCGTGTGGGCGACCACTGGTAAGCCCGTGCTGGGTAGGGCTACAGCCTGCTGCCATTGACAAGTCCATGCACAGGAGGGACATGGCAGGGGGGCCTGCCACTGAACAGGCCTGAGCCTCCTCCCCACCACTTTTGCAGACCCTAATGATCTGGGGCCAGGATCTCAAGTCCCCAGCAGCTGGGAAGGAGGGGAAATTTAAAAAAGGAAGCAGTGTTTCCATGTGCTCCTTTTAAATAATCTCCCTCAGAATCCCTTGCACAGCCCCCAGCATGCCTTGCCCCAGTTGTCAGGGTGATACACGCATGTGTAGCTCAACCCCTGCCCCATTTCTGGGGTCAAAGTCCCCCATTACACTCCTGGATTTTCATATAACTGTGCCAAAACATATTCTCGTTAATGTTCCAGCAAGTCTGAGCCATAATTTCTATTATTTTTACTCCCAAGTCAGACTAACTAACTCAGGTATTAATCTGGTATTAAAATGCGGAAACTGCTCAATGAGAGATGCATAGTGCAGGGTGTATCCCAGGCTGAGGAGTTGGTCATCACAGTAATGAGACTGAGATATTGTTGGTTAAACTGTTAGCTGCTCTGATGGGAAAGAAATAGCCTTTCTTCATAAACACTGCATTCACCAAAAGGACATGCCATCTTTTCTCTCTTCAGGTCTCCTTGCTGTTATGTGTGTGATGTCAGTGACTGTCCAATTTCTGAACTGGCACCCCTCAGTAAGAATTTTAGAGAAGACTGCTGGCTCCAACTACATGTGCACCATTCCCTTAGAACACAGAGAACTTAGTTAGCAACTTGTATCTTTTGCTTTGGGACTTAGCTGCCATAGGTGATAAATCTCATTTATCATCTAGTTACACATCTTTATCTCTATGTAAATCTATACCTACATGCAGAGCCATATACATAGCCATATTTATATCTATAACCATATATATGCTGTTTGTATATCTATACACACATATACATATTTCTATCAGTATATGTCTATGTCTGTGTATAAGTCTATACATCCAGCTGCACACATAACATTATGTTGTTGTGACATTTGGGTTGTTACAGCAATTAAATGAGTTAATACATATAGATGCTCAATGAAAATTTGTTGGGAATGAATGAATGAAAAATGCCTGCAACATTTTAAGTTCTCAATAAAGGCTGGACATTATTATTTGTATTTATTGTAGTAAAGGTAGTAACAACAGACAACTCCAACTGACGCTTGCATATCAATAAGGAAATGTATCATCTAAGATCATTTCAAGTCCAGATGTAGAGCAGACTCTAGGCTCAGTGATATCATCAAGATGCTTTACCCCTATTCCCTCTACCATCCTCATTTGGGCTTCATCTCAAAGTGATTCCCTTGCAGTTGCGAGGTGGCTGCCAAAGGCAACCAGGACTCTAGGCCTCCTTGTCATGCCCAATTGAAGAGAAGAAGAGAATATTTCCCCCAAGCCAGAAATCAAGTCCTTCCCTTTTCTTGGTCTTTCTACTGACCTTCACTTCACTAACCTATGTGGCAAGCAACCAAAAGGGACTCTGTCCAATTTATGAATTTAAAAAAATTTGTAAGATCTTAATTAGCTCACAGAACCTCTGGGAAGCTTGGGGACACTGCATCCGGGAACAAGGCCTAAAACCGAACCATAAAACCAGTCTTATGAGATACTACTACACCAAGCATTAGGGCCTATACCTGGGACCATCAACATGGCAGGCACAGGGAAGATTCACATGGGCAGCAACGCCTCAGGCACGTACCTAGACCCTGAGGGCAGGGAGGCTGACAACGCAAATACATGGCAATTTGGAATCTTATAGTGGGAAGTGTGCTCTGACCTCTCACCAAGACTCATAGAGCAGGAATTCCTGAGACACAGAAAAAGGTTCAGAAAGTTGACAGCTAATAAGGTTCACTATAGAGCCATCTGGGGAGCTTCTGCAAACTCAGCCACCCACACAGTGTGGTGCTCCAGGGGGGAAGGGAAGACTGGTGAACTCTGCAACACTTCAGAATTCAAGCAAAAGTGAAAGCAAGCTCTCCATTTCTATGGGCAGCAGACTGCAGTGCTGCGGGTCTTCAGTTCCACAGGGGGAGGTAGCATCCCTGGGAATCTCCAGCTTGCATCTGTAGTATAAGAATTTGAATCAAGAGACACCAAATATCTAACCTCTGTGAGTGCAAAGGCTGGCGCGGAGCTGTCAAGGCAGCATGATTAGCCAGCGGCAAAAGGAGTGAGCACAATTCACCCAGCAAGAGTGACAGGGAAGCAATAACCAGAACAGAATCCCTACAGCACAGATGACCCTTGGGGACTCTAAGAATATATAGGAAAAGGAAAATCTACAAAAGACTAGAATTCCTTAATATGAAATGAGAGCATACAATGAGCAAGATTTAAGTATTAATGCTAAAATCCAATATCCCAGAGACATATGGATCACACATGTGATTAGAGTAACATCTGGCATCTGATTTCCTGGAATTGGGGCTCTCAGGAGAAGGAAAAGGGAGTGTTTTGCTAACTAGTTTCCTTTTTCCTCCTACAGAGCATGCGAAGTTGCTGTCCTGGAATGCTCTGCCCCCTGGTTTTTGCAAAGCTGTTTTCTTCTAGTCATTTGAATCTCAGCACTCAGGATATTCTCAGAGAGGTCTAATCTGATGCCCTGAGGTATGAATGCCGCACTCCCCCAGCCATTCTCATCTCATTACTCATGTATTGTCTTCAAAGAACATGAATCTAGCTCAATTCTTAAAACTTATTCTTATGTTCATTATCTGTCCCTGCATAAACTTTCACCAGGATGTGAATGTCATGAGAGGGCTGTGTTTGCATATGTTGTTGGTGATTAATTCCTGCAGGCCTAGAACAATAGCTGGCACATCTGATAGGCACTCAACAAATATTTGCTGAATGAGTATGAAGGTCTGGCTCCTCACAAAAGGAGGCTATTTGATAGCACATAAAAGGTAACCTTATCTCTCGTTATTAAGCACTCTCTACATAAAATCTTCTATACCTTTTCTGCCTGAATACACCTCTTCCCAACTGCACCCCTCACTTCCCCTCCAGACACATACTTCACCTGATTAACTCCTTCCCGATCTTTCTGGTCATATAATTTTTCAACAAGAAAGGTGGAAGAAGTAAGACATCAGAACCAGTACCGGGGAGCAAATCAGAATACCAATAGAGAAGCTGAGAATGAAACAGGCATAGGATAACATCAGTTTATCAAGACAGATTACTTTAGGAGCCGAGCTAGGATACATAAATTATACTAGAGCTATGTAATATTCAGAGAGAAAGAAAATGAAACCATTTGGGCTAAGTACACAGTGTTAAAAGGGGATGAAGAGCCCAGAATTTCCTGGAACTAAGATTAAGACTTCATTTTTCAACCTATGTCCTGCCATAAGGCTCTTTGAGGGCCCAGGTTCTAGCCCCACAATGACAGAGAATGCATGATGCAGTAGAAATCTAAGCATGGGCTACACAGACAGAGCTGGGTTTGAGCCCCAACCTTGCCAACCCATATAACCTCTCAGAAAATAACTTTCCATATAGAAAGAACAACCTAACGGACCTCTCAGAGACTCAACTACAAAGTGTCAATTATAATAGTAGTACCTGCCTTTTGGGATTATTGTGAGGATAAAATAAATTAATGCACATAAAATCAGTAGTACAGTTCTCTGCTCACAGTTAACTATTAATCATTCATTCAACAAATATCTATATATATTAAGAATTGTCTATCTTTTTATAGTAGTTGAACTACTTAGTTGACTCACCAGATAACAATAATACCTATTGCTCATTTTTCCAGGCACTCTACGAAGGACTTAACAAGCATGATCATTTTTATTTTTCATAATAACCTTATGAGAAAGGACTATTATTATTGTATATTATAGATGAAAAGAAGTCAGAAGTAATCCAAACAAAAGACCAGAAGTAACGCAGATGGTTTCAGCCTTCCCTGAGAGCTATCAACCTCACCTAGATGAGTAGGAATCCTTGTGTTGATGGAATAAAGACTTGGTATATCTTCCAAGGCTATATTTTTCCCCTGAAAACTTTTCTTTTTTGGAAGGATCTCTTACACAATGGGAATATTGAAACTTGGCATTTGAACCTCAGAAAACAGAATTTCTTCTCCATGTTTACACCTGGTGTCAGAGCATATTGGAAACTTAAGTAAAACAAGACTTGAATATACAATAATACCAGGTTCATTGGTCTGTTTAATTTCAGGAGTTTAGCATTTTTTTTTTGCTTGTTTGTTTTTATTTTATTTTTGCTCTGCCTAATGCTTTTTATAGATCTTACCATTGCTAACGAGGCTGTGATATTTGTTCAATTACCTACTTCAGGTTTCAAATGATATACACAAACTCACAAAACATTAGGTCTCAAGTGGACCTTAGAAATCATCTATCTAGTCCAGTGGTCTACAAATGACTCTGAGTAAATGAAAGAATCTTTTCTCTTTAACCAGAGATCCTTCACTTTATTTGTTTCATAGAATGAGCTTCCTCTTAATGTTTTTTTGACAGCAAATTCTACAGAGAATGTATGTGTTCACATTAAAACACCAAGCTGATCCAATTTTTAAAAAAAACTTTAATCATTCGTTTTCATTCATTTTGTCACTCATTTTAGCCTCACCATGTGTCAGAGGTCCTGCCAGCCAATGGAAAAGGAAAAAAAGACAGTCTCTGCCTAAAGAAGCACGTGGTCCAGTGAGAAAGGAAGACACACAAGGATAAGTACATAGAATGGGAGCAAGGCTACAGGACAAGCTTACAGAAGGGACTGTGAGGACATGGCGGAAGGGATTCAAACAAGATCGTGGAAAGAAGATCACCGAGAACTGAGCCTCAGAAACGGGATGGGAGAAGTAGGAGCACTCCAGGCAAAAGCAACAAATGCTAGCAAGAAAAAAAATGAAGGGCTCAGAATAGGAAAAAATTGATATGGCTAGACTTTGAGATTCATTGCATGTGACAGATACTCGATAAATCGATGGTTAATGGATTAACTAATTAATTAACCTGGAGGAAACAGGCTATAAAAGTAGGTAAAAGTCAGTTTATAAATGCCTACATACACCTACTCAAAGAATGTGGATTTTATTCTCTAAACTAGGAGTTGAAAATGTGAATGTCTACGCAAATCTTATCGGAAATTTAAATAACTAGCATGGACCAGGTGTAAAACAGATAGTGATTATGGGGACTATACATGAAGCACCTACCTTATCCAGGTACCATAAAAAGTATAGTCAGTACATGATGTCTAACAGGTGATCCTGGCCCTCAGGATGCACACATACATAATACTCACAATATACTTTGAGGCTTGCCTCCACTCACAAACCAATTACAATGTGATCACGGAGGAGGACTCACTTACTTCCATCTGAGGAAATCAGGAAGGTATTGCTGATGAGACTATATTTGAGATGGACTTGAGGAAAAAATAGGAGCTAATCTCTCTATTTCCAGTCACTCTTGAACACCTTTCAATCCAATCAGGTTGTTCCCCTCATGGCCCCACAACACCCCACACTTTGCTATGTTCTCCCTCAAGTCTTTGATTTTGTCCAGTCTACGCTGCCTCCCTCCTTTACTTATGCAATTCCTACTAATCCCTAACAGCCGAATGCAGGCACTCCTCATGTATCAAATCCATGAGCACTTCCCAGGTATCAAATGTTAATTGAGAATGTACCAGAGACAAAATATTACTGAAAGGCTGAAAGACATTTGACACAATAGTGCAGAAATGCTCAGGAAAGGCTGTCTTATTGGGTATGGTGAGAAGCTTACTAGCCTGGAAGTCAATGCATTGGCCTTGTGATTACAGGCAGATCTTTTTGCCAGTTTTCCTTAAGAGTCTTAACTCAAAAAGGGAGCTTAGTTTCGGGATCATTATAGTCCACTTGAGTTCTAAGATTATAAGTGTGATTTTGTGGAGAAATTTGATCTCTTTGTTATATTTCCAGTAGGGTTTCTACACATGCTTTCAAAATGTTACTTAGATAATGATTAGTGAAAAATTACTAATCAAAGTAGCTATATTGAAGAGTGTCTTCTCTGTATCATTATAAAAGCCATATAACTCCTTCCCCAGATTTAGGAAATTGCGAAGGTCACAGGTTCATTGCAGGAAGTTGGCTGCCCTGTTGCTCTGTCTACTTTGGTCACCTCCTGTTACTCTAAGAATAGATCGCTGTGGTTTCTTCTCTGAACTCTTACAATTTCAGGGCAGTGAGAAAAATAGAGGGCAGGTAAAGTAGAGATGCCAAATGTTAGGATTATAGAAACACTGCCTATGGAAATCAATATACATGAATTATGGAATCTATGAAACAATGCCAAAATAATAAAAAAAGTTTACTTTTATGTGATTTTCATCATAAATCATCGAGAAGGAATTGTTTGCATTGTATCAGCTTTCACAACTCATATTCAGTTTGCCTCATTTCAACTTAACTATACTAGTTTCACAGTATTTTAGTTATAAGCAAAAGAACCAACTCTGGCTAGATTTAAGCAAAAAGCAAATTCAGTGACAGAACACTAGAGTATCTCATGAACTCCAAAAAAGTCAAGTACAGGAAAGAACCAAATCAACTCCAGAGACCTCTGCAGTGCGATTTCATGGAACTTCTCACCACAGAATTTCCTCAGTCTGACTCTAGCTCCTGTGACCTCCAGCTTGTATCTCCCTCAACCCCACCCAGTTTCAATCACAAGGAGAGAGCATCCTTCAGACACGACATGGGTCAAATGTCCTCCTTGGACACAATCATCTATGACAAAAAAAAACATGTGTAACAAGAGTAACATATTACAAACATGGCCACCAGGAGTCCAGACTTGTAGAAAAGGGACCAGTTCCAGGGAACGGGGACATGTTGGGATCTAGAAAGCCACCTTAGGAGATGCCTGCCTACTGCATGTACTTTTTTCTGCTATGGTTTTTTTTACCCTTCTTTCTGCTCCTAAAATCCCCTCCCCGCACTTACCAATATCTATATATCATTGTATAAAACTGCATGTTGAATGGGCTTAAAGTGTCCTGCTAGGTGTATATATTTATATAAAATTAAAATAATGCAAGGGCAGAAAAATGTTCTAATGTTACTTTACAAATTAAAATATATATAATTCAATTTATGTGCACTGCACAGAGACATCCAAGCTTAACTAAAATATTTCATACATAGCCCTGGCCAGGTGGGTCAGTTGGCTGAAGCACTGTCCCATACACCAAAAGGTTGCATGTTCAATCCCCAGTCAGGGTGCATATAGGAGGCAACCTATCAATGTCTCTCTCTCTCTCTCCCTCCCTCTCTCAAATCAATAAATCAATATCCTCAGGTGAGAACTTTTTTAAATTGCCCAAATTAAGTATGCACGTATGTGTATGCATGTGTATACATGTATACAGCATATATATGTATATATATGTATATAGTATACATAGAGGTTAGCCATTAGATATGGTCAGTGATAATGTAACTTTTAGTCTGATGACCACAGGATATTCTTTCTTGATTATTAAGATGTTCAGGAGCCCAGAAATAAGCCCACACCTATTTGGTCAATAAATTTACCACAAAAAAAAAAACCAAAACAAGAATATACAATAGGGAAAGGACAGTCTTTTCAATAAATAATGTTGTGAAAACTGGACAGTCACAGGCAAACAAATGAAACTAGGTTATGATCTTACACCATACCAAAAATTGACTCAAAATGGATGTAAGATCTGAAACCATAAAACTCCTAGAGGAAAACTTAGGTGTTAGGTTCCTTGACATAGGTCTCAGCAATGAATTTTGGATCTGACTTCAAAAACAAAGGCAACAAAAGAAAAAATAAACATGTGGAGCTACACTAAACTAAAAAACTACCACACAGCAAAGGAAATCATCAACAAATGAAAAGTCAAACTACTAAATGGGAGAAAATATTTGCAAATCATGTGATAAGGAGTTAATAACCAAAACATATACAACTCAAGAGAAAAAAACTAAATTTAAAAAAGCGGATGGGGGATCAGAATAGATATTTCTCCAAAGGAGACATACAGATGGCCAATAGATACATGAAAAGATGTGCAACGTCCTTAATCATCACGGAACTGCAAATCAAAACCACGATAAGCTATCTTCTCATATCTGTTAGAATGGTTATTATCAAAAAGACAAGAAATAACAAGTGCCGGTGAGGATGTAAAGAAAAGGAAACCCTTGTTTGTGCACTCCTGGTAAGATTTTAAATGGGTACAGCCACTATGGAAAACAGTAAGGAGATTCCTCAAAAAATTAAATATACAACTACATGTAATCCAACAATTCTACTTCTGGGTACGTATCCAAAGAAAAGAAAAATATGAATTTGAAAAGATATATGTACCCCATGTTTATTGTAGCATTATTTATTATAGTCAATAAATGGAAAAGATATGGAAACAACCTAAGTGCTCAAGGACAGATAAATGGATAAAGGAACTGTGATATACACACACAAAAAATGAAATACTATGCAGCCATAAAAAGAACAAAAGCTAGCCATTTACAACAACACGGATGAACCTTTAGGGCATTATGCTAAGTGAAATAAGTCAGGCAGAGAAAGACAAATGCTGTATGATCTCATTTACATGTGTAATTTAAAAAACAAAACACTACACTCACAGAAACAGAGAAAAGATTGGTGGTTGCCAGAGGCATGGTGTAAAAAGTGAACAAAATGAGTAAAGCGGGTCAAAAGGGACAACTTCCAGTTAGAAGATAAATAAGACCTGGGGAGGTAATATGCAAGCAGCATGGTGACTATAGTTAATAATACTGCATTGCATACTTGAAAGTTGCTAAGAGAATAAATTTTTAAAGTCTTCATCACAAGAAAAAAATTATCTGTAACTACGTGTGGTGACGAATGTTAACCAGACTTATTGTGATCATTTTCCAATATATGCAAACATAGAATCATTATGTTGTACACCTGAAACTAGTATGTCAATTATACCACACTTTTTAAAACAATTTTAATTTTAAAAAAACGATGTTCAGTTCATTTTCTGAAAGTAAAACCTAGACATTTATTAGAAGCAGATATTCTGGAAGATAAAGAATACATATAATATGTTCCTTTCAAAAATCTATGAAGAAAGTTCTTCTTGGACAATTTCAATGACCTTTTCTAGATTGTTATCTTCCTCCTGCTGTATCTGTACACCTTTACTTCTTGGAAGTTTAGTTTTCCTTAACTTCCTTCATATTGGACTATCAGGTTTTCCTCATCACAGGTATTTTTGCTACCACCTACAGCCCTGTCCACGAGTGATGGATATGTTCCAAGACTCATTTTTTTTTCTTTTCTCTCTATGCCCTTATTCATGGAACTCAGGGACACAACTGCCACCTCAGGGCCAAGGCTGCCAAGTTTATCCTGACAACTATCTGATGTTTTAGTCAACTGTTCCTATACAGTTCTCTTTTTATGTCTCATTCACACTGAAACAATATTATCAACCAAAATAATCAGCCATTATTATGCCACAAGCCAGACTACCTTCCTATGTTCATCTGAAATAACTATCAATTTTTTCCAGGCTTGGGAATTCAAAGCCTTGAATATCATGAGATGAAATTTACATAAAATTGCACGCTTTTGTTGATAAACAGGCCTTTTAAAAGTGGTCTGCTTTTTGATATTTGACTATCAAAGGACGACTTTCCCGAAAACCTTATAGTTTTTCAGATGTGTCCGTCGAACAAACCTAACGCTGTATCATTTGGGATGAAATTGCTCCTAATTGTAAAACGAACAAGCAAACACCAAGAATTTCAGTTCTCTGCTCATGAAAACTTGTGAATTATGTAGGACAAATAGGCTGCAGTGCAGTATTATCTCTTCCCACTCTTAGAATCGATTGTTACCCCTTAAAGCGCTAATTCTGCAAAACCATCTATAACCTATTAGAACCAGCCCAAGCAGATAAACACTACAAGTCCCATGATGCAAAGCAGGAGCCCTGACCCCTGTTGGCCTCAGTTCCTCCTGGGAATTGTCGGCTTCTCATCAGCTGTCGGGAAAACTAGGTACCGTAGCCTGAGTTTCTCAAAATTTCTACAAATAAAGCTGAGGCAGAGAAAGGAGAATTCTTACCACGAAACTATGTTCAAGCCACCTGCCACAGAGTCCTGGCCCAACTCCTGCCAACGCCTCCGGGGGCGGTGCCCTCGTGTGCCGTCACTTCCTGGAGCGCCGCTCGCCCCGCCCAACCTCTCCACAGTGGAGTGGGGATCCAGGATCCGCGGCGGCGGCGAGGCAGGCCGAGGCGCGGAGCGGCTGTTGTCAGAGCTGCCGAAGACAGCTCGGCGGTGCGGTGGAGTGTGAGCTGTGGAGAAAGAGGGTCGATTTAGCGTTCACTGAAAGCGTGCTGGAACGGGACAGCGGAGTGGGCTCAGGTAGGGACAGGGCAGCGGACGCTTTCCCGGGCGCTTGTGCGGCGACACCTGCGCCCGGCGGCTGGCTGACTGCGGGCGGGCGGAGGGGCGCCGCACAGTACTCGGACCACCGCTGACACTCCATGGGGTACCAGGAAGCGGGGGTGCGACTGTCGTGGGGCCGCAGGGACCCCGGGAGCGGGACTCCATCGCCCGCCGAACCGAAACCCCGCGGCCTGCTCAGCCCGCGACTGGACACGGGTGTGGGCGGGCTGCGCCTCGCGCCCGCGCTTTCCTCTCGCCGGCCACTTCTGTCGCCCAGCGTGTTGCCCAAGCTCGGCCCTGCACCTGCCCAAGGGTTTCTGGGGTTGGTCTGTGCGCCAAGGCGAAAGTGCAGACGCTGCTGCTGAGCCTCTGTTTCCGTACGTTGGGTAGCACTCTGCGGTCGCACGGAGGCGCATCCTCGCCCAGCCTGGCGGCTTAGGGTAACGGCATGACGGAGCACCGGGACGTCTCGCCGGCCCGGGGTGGGAGGGAGGGGGGAGGCTGAGATTTCAGAGGTCGGTATACTGGTTTGTTTGGTTGTCGTTGTTTTTTTTTTTTGGAGGGGGTTGCTTTTAGAGGGAACCGAGGAGCGCTGATGAATCATGTGTCTGGAGTCTTTTTGGATGGGGAAGGCTACCCAGAGTCACGTGCTAGGTAAAACTTTTATTTCAGCATCTTTGCAAGTGCGAGCCTCTTATTACCCACTTTTCTCACCGGTGCAATTGCATAGGTGTAGTTGGATAAGCAGACCCGTTGTCGTCATGTCATTGGTCTGTAGTTACTACCATTTCTTAGTTTATTAACAGCTTAGTGGTAAACCTTTTCTTCTTCGTATTATTATGAAATTATTCTGAGATACGATAAACTAGCCCTGTTGACAACAGAAGTTCTGAGTAAAAGTATAGCAGAGTCAGTGATTATCTGGAAACTGTGAAAAACATTTAGACTTTTAACCGTTGCATCTTGTTGGAGATAAGTTTAATGTTCATTGGTGTTTATTTGATTAATTTAATTTGGACAGTGTTTGTTTTTTTGTGTGTTTTTTTCCCAGAGGCAGTTGATATTTGTAGCATATAAGCATCTGGTTCACTGTTATTCCTTTGGTTGATTGTTTAGAGTTTCACTAACTAAATCAGAAGGTAATATGAATAATTTTCCTGACCTTCTCTCCTTCCCTCCCTGTGCTGTAGCATTGTCATGACTATAAACAAAACCTCAGGAAGGTTGAAATGAACTTTACAGGTTGAAATGAAACTTATCACAAAGAAATTGAGGGCGAGGGGAGGATGGGGACTGTCAAGAAAAAGGGTGTGGAGTAGCTCTGCTCTCTTTACCCTGCAAATGAGTGTCCTTAGAGATGATAGTTTGCAATTAAAAGAAAGATTTGAGGCATGTTTTCATTCTAGATAAAGGAATAGAGGGTCACAAAATTGAAAGAAATGGGTGTGAACATTATATTTTCTTTTGGATAATGCTGCAGATTAAAGACCAGTCTTTCAATATGTTCTTCTCATTTTTAGATAGCAAAATCCCAAGAAGAAAATAATGGATTGCACATCAGTTCTCTAAGTGTTTGGACACAGCAGTGTGCAAGATTGTTGCAAACACCCAAAGAAGATGGCAACCCCTTATGTCCCAGTTCCTATGCCCATAGGGAACTCTTCTTCCAGCTTTACAACCAACAGAAACCAAAGAAGTTCTTCTTTTGGGAGTATTTCAACAAGCTCAAACTCTTCCAAAGGCCAGTTAGAAGACTCAAATATGGGAAATTTGAAACAGACAAGTGTACCTGATCAAATGGATAGCAGTCCTCTCATTAGGACTAAATTTACAAATGCAAATTCTTCTATTGAGTATTCTACTAGACCAAGAGAAAGTGAAGAACAAAATCCTGAAACAGTGAATTTGGAAGATAGGCCTTCTACACCTACTATTCTAGGTTATGAGGTGATGGAAGAAAGAGCTAAATTTACAGTGAGTATTGACTTTTGCTGCATACCAGTAGAAAGTGGAAGACTAACTCACCTGTATTCTGCACCTGTGTTAAACTGATTAATGTTAGCGTGTACTTGTAATTTCTTGAAGATAGAATTCAAGTGGATTTTACACTCTAAATTCTGTCATTGTAGTAAACTTTCGTTTTACTTGAATGAATTGTCACAAGCCAGACATACTTACAAAACTAGAACACAGATCAAGAAACTACCTAACTAGCATCCATAACCACCACCATGCTCTCCTTCAGTCAGTACCCGCTTTCCTGATAACCTATGTTAATTTTGCCTATATTTGTATTTCACATAAATGGAATCATGGAATATGGTCCCTTGAGCATCGTGTTTGTAAGAATCCTCCTTGACCTTACATGTAATTGTAGGTAGCTCATTTTTATTACTAATACTATTCTTTTATGTGAATATTTACCCATTTTCTTGTTGATGAACACTTGTATAATTTCCACTTTGGGGTTCTTACAAATACTACCATTATGAACTTTTTAGTACTTGTCACTCAGTAAACACATGGACACATTTCTGTTGATACCTGCCTAGGAATAAAATTGCTGGATCTTAGACCCAGCTTTAGAAGATATGAACAATGTGCCACAGTGGTTGTACTAATTTATACTCTTGTAAGCAGTGTATGATAGTTCCAGTTACAACACACCTTCCCAGCATATGGTATTTTTCCATATTTTTCATTTTGGCTATTCTGGTGGGTAAAGTGATACCACATTGTGGTCTTAATTTGCATTTCTTAATGACTAAATAAATTGAAGACATTTTTGGCCATTTGGATAATCTCTTTTGTGAAGAGTCTGTTCAAAATCTTTGTTCATTTTCTTATGAGCAAGCCTTTTCCACTTTAATTCGTAATTTTCTATGCATTTTGGAAATAAGTCTTCTTTCAGAATATATATCGTAACTGTCATCTCTCATTCGCTGGTTCGCCTTTTCACTTCCTTAATGATGCATTTGATAAATAAAGGTTAATTTTAATATAGTCCAATTTATTAACTTTTTCTTACGTGGTCAGCACTTTTTAAAATCTGCCTACTCCCACTAAAAAATGTTGTTTTCTTCTAAAAGCTTTATTGCCGTACCTTTTATATTTAGATCTATAAACCATCTGGAATTAATTTTTTTAGCCATGGTGTGAGATAAGGGTCAAGGCACATTTTCACACAAGGGATTAGGTTTTTATTGAGAAGACCACTCTTTCTCGTCTGCATTTGTACTATTACCTATGACATAAATCAGATTACCATAAATCTGTTGGTCTGTTTCTGGGTTCCATTTTTCCCTCCTTCAGCAATTCCACAGTCTTCATCATTAAAGCTTCTTGATAGGTGTTGATATCTGGAAGCCTGCATACTCAAACTCTGTTCTTCAGGATTGTCTTGGCTGCTCTCGACCCTTTGCATTGGGATTATATTGAATGCAGACTAATCTGGGCAGAACTGACATTTTTACAAAACTGAGTTTGAATCTGTGAACTTAGTTTGTATTCTTAAGACATTTGCTTTTTATAATAATGCAGTGTAGTTTGCAGGGCATAGGTCTTACATCTTTTGGTTAGATTTACGTCTAGGTATGAATGTTGTGTGATGTTCTTGATATCTTTTTCTCTTTTCTATTTGTTCTTTGCTAGTTTATATATATCAGACTTGTATGTTTTTTATCCAGCAACTTTGCTAAATTCACTTATCAATTGAAATAGTTCATTATTTCTCTTCATTTTCTTGAGGTCAGTTTATATGTTTATGATACTTCATGCTGCAGATTTAGCACAGTATGGAAGGACCTCCAAGAAAAAAATTATTGAGAAAATTTATGAAGAGACAGTTTTTACCGTTAAATTATCGTAAGAGTGTTGATGTGTTAAGAAATATTCATGAACTTGACTTTTTTTTTTAGAGTGATTTTCAAAATAGCACACTAGTAGCACATTTCCTTGCGTTGACCTTCCTTCCTTATGAAGGAATGAGTGTTCATCAAGGTGGTATGTGTGAAAATGCAAGTTCAAGTCATAGGCCAACTTAAGAGAGTGGTATATAAAGTCTTTCAAGGCATCATAGAGGAAGAGGTAAACAACTGATATGAGATTAGCTGTGTTTATTCATTAATTTAACATATTTGAGTACCTGTTTTGTGCCAGACATTATTATTTTTAATCCCTCTTATGATTATCTTAGATCAGGATTTTCTGGACATTTTAGAGGGTATCCAGATCATCTTCTTCCTCACTTTTACATGGATTCATGCTTAACTCTTGATAATTCTCTCCCTTAAACACTGAGAGAGAAGTCTATAAGGGAGAAAAATTGAATCAAATGGTAAGGATAGTCTGTAGTCCCCTTATAGTCACAGCATACCTCCATTTGGACTAGTCACATTGCAGGTGTTCAGTAGCCACCTGTGGCTGGCCGGCAGCTCTGAAGCTACAATTGAAACTTATTGCACAGCCTACTTCAACCAAACAAGTTGTTCTTCAAGAGTTTCACTCATTCAGCAGATATGGTTAAGTACTTCATAAGTGCCGTGTATTTAGCTTAGCCCAAATGCTATACCAGAAACTACCAGGTTTCCTTTGCAACTCTGTTATAAATAGTACTTCCTCTTAATAAATTCTAAAATTATACTTATAAAAAATAAAATCTAGTTTTTTTCTTAAGCTTTTTAAAATATTGACATGATTCAAACAAGCTTTTTTATTTAATAGCCTAGATAATTGTGCATAATTATAGAAATGTAAACTTTTATTAATGTGGGTATTTTTTAGCTTGTATTTCAGCCTTGAAGATTAAAACATCAAATTTATTTCAAAACTTTGTAGTATTAAGTTTAAAAATTAAATTGATTATCTAGGACACAAGTGGCTATTTTTCATAGTTTTTTCAAGCATGAGTGATTCTTTTATCAATTTTAAAATATGTGGCATAAAATATATTTTGGAAGCTGATGAGCTCATTTATTGTTCCTGTGCACTAAAAAAAGCATTTTGGCTTAAATTTGTCATAGTCTTGTGTCTTAAAAAAATCTTCCTTTTGGTGCCTACATTGATTATTTGTGTATTTCATGGTCTAAATGATCTCTGAATTTTTTACATAATAATTGTTATGCTCTAGATTGTCAAGGAGAAGTTTTTTAATATTATATTAAATATTTATAATAAATTAATATTAAATATTTAATTTGAATTTTTAAATACCTTTGCATATATTTTTTAACCCTCCCCCCTCACAGGTATATAAAATTCTAGTAAAGAAAAACCCAGAGGAAAGTTGGGTAGTTTTCAGAAGATACACTGACTTCTCTAGGCTTAATGATAAAGTAAGTACTTTAATAAATCTAAAACTGACTTTTCAGTTTTGAATTATTATCTTTTCCTGACAGATCTGTTTCTGCTGTTATATTTGTGTTTTCTCGTCCTTATTAATTATTTGAATGCAGTCAGATATTTTCTAGTTCCTAAGAAAATTCACTATTTCATTTCACTTTAGTAGTCTGAAATCCCATTTCTACACATAACTTTCTTTTTTTAAAAACAAAAAATATGTGAAAACCTTAAAATTATTGACACAGTATAATTAAAACCCACCTGTTTATTGTCTGGTGTGATTTGGGTAGGTTCAGCTGGGTTTGCTGCTTAGGATCAAACACAGTCAGTATTAAGGTGTTGGCTCCACTGGGCTCTTATCTGGAGGCTCTAGGAAAGAATCAGTTTCCAGGCTCATTCAGGTTGTTGGCAGAGTTCACTTTCTTGTGGTTATAATACTGAGGGCCCTGTGTCCTTGCTGGTTGTCAACCAGAAGTTCTTAACCCATGGAGCCTGCCCTACAGTCCTTGCCACGGGCCTCCTCCATCCTCAAAGCCAACAGCGAGTCCAGTCCTTGAGCTTGGAATCTGTGACTTTCTCTTCTGCCACCAACCACAAAGAAACTCTACTTTAAAATGCTCCTTTGATAAGATTAGGTTCACACAGTTAATCTCCCTATCTTAAGGTCAGCCAGTAGTAACCCTAGTTACATCTGCAAAATGCCTTTTGCTGTGAAAGGTAAGGAAACCACGGAAGCAATACCAGAGGCAGAGGTCACGGGGTCATCTTTTTGGAGGCTTGTTTATAGAAACATCAAATGCCTACTATGATGTCATTTTTTGCACAAAATATAGTGTTTTAATGTAATGAAATATGAAAACTAGCATTTATCAAAGTTATTTTAAGCTAATGTATAGTTTCCTAATTGTACTTTGTTCAAAATAAAGTTATTAATTACCCATAATCCATAATATGAAGTACCCATAACATGAACATTTTGTGAAGAGTTAATTGTGGGGTAATGAAGATGGGTATGTAGACATATGGGACTTTTAAATTTTAACGCTCAAAATTAATAAAAAGACTTTCTTATTTCCTTTTCATGGCTTTTATTATTCTGACTACAAACACATTAAATAACAAAACTCCAAAGCTGAAAATATCTATTTACATCTTGAAGTCAAATCAGGGTTTTCATTTATCCCAAGTTGCTTTCTAGCTTATCTTCTAGTTTTATTTTTGTCTTATTTATCTTCACATAGTTATAGATATATGGACAAAACATTATATTTTATATTTTTACTTAACATTTTATCCTGTGAATTTTTCCCTTTTGTCAGTCTTTTTCTTACCTTGTGATATTTAGTTTTACATTTAAGAACAGATATATGAATGTATATGATTTTATTTCATTCACCCACTTATAGAACTTAGATTATTGACTGCTTATAATGTAGCAGGCACTATGCTAGACAGAGATGCAGCTGTGAATAAGGCAGAATCATCGCTGGGTAGTAAAATGGTTTTCAACCTCATCTATACTTTGAACTTACCTGGAAGGTGTGTTAAAAATTACAGTGCCCAGGCCACACCCCAACTAATTAAATCAAAATCTGTCAGAGGTAGGACATAGTCATTAATATCTTCTAATGTTCTTTGAGTGGTTCCAGTGTACAGCCAAGGTTTAGAATCACTGGTCCAGTAAAAGAGTCCAAAATTAAACATTATTTACATTGTGATGAATGTCATTTAGAAATAAATTAATGATTTGAGAATTTGTGGTAGATTGTCTTTTCTAAAAATATTCACAGCAAGTGAACAATATTTTCAGTCCCATATGCTTGTCTAGAATCTTACCACTCTCCAGTAAAAGGTTGAATCTATTCTGCCTCCCCACCTGGTACCTGGTTGAGCTGGGAGTAGTCAGCCAGAAAAGGACAGAGGAAATAATTCTGCCTAACTAGTCTAGGTCATACAAAATGCACAGCTTCACCCTGACTTTCTCTCTTGGAGGCTTCCCCTGGAAACAGCCTCTGTGCTGTAAGAAAGTCCAAGACACTCCGTGTTAAGGTTCTTGCAGTCACCCAGCTAAGGTCTCAGCCAACAACCAGCATCATTCTCTACATATATGTGGAAGTGAACTTCAGATGATTCCATCTTCCACCTTCCAATCTTCCAGCTGAGCTCCTGACTCATTGTGGAAGAGAGATAAGCCATTGTCATTATGCCCACAGGGTCCATGGTCTAATAAATGGTTGTTTATGTCACTGAATTTTGAGGTAACTTGCTACACAAGTCACTTGAACAGAGCATATAAAGGCAAATCTTACTCAGCAGATTGGAAAAGTATCCCCCTAAAAAAGTAAAATTTAAGCCAAACGTGCAAAGCAGATCATAAATCAAAATGTAAAAGCTAAAACTAAAAACCCAAGAGAAAAAATAGAAGAATATTCTTGCAACCTTGGAGTGTGCAAAGATTTCTTAGATAGGATCTAAAAAAGTATAACCCATAAATGACAAAAATAGATGAAAATTAGATAATATTAAAATTTAAAATAAATACTCTGCTGTTATTTATTTTAAATTTATTTAAATTTAAATAAAAAATAGCACCGCTGGTTGTGCTAAAAAATAGCACTATTTTATTTATTAGCAGAGCTCTGCTAAGACTGTTAAAATGAAAAGTCAGGCCACAATCTGGGAGAAAATATTTTTCATATATATCTGACAAAAGACTTATATCTGGAATACATAAAGAACTCTTACAACTTAATAATAAAAACACAAATAACTCAATTTTCTTCTAAAGCATGAGGGGTCGGAAGATTTGAATAGATAATTCACTGAAGAAGATATGCAGATCCAGATAAGCACATGAAAAGATACTTAATATCATTGGTCAACAGACATGCAAATTAAAGCCACAGGGAAACACTACTACACACCCACTAGAATGGCTAACATTAAACAGACTGACAGTGCAAGTGTTGGCAACGAGGTGGAGCAACTGTAACAAATACACAGCTGGGGGAAGTCAAGAAGTAAATCAAGGCATAAAAAGCTTAGCTGGATTTAATTATTTTATTTTAAGCTTATTTCATGAATGTTGTACCTAGTCAACAGGATAGATTTTGTATAATTGATATAATGGAGCTGAACAATATATTCTTTTTTCTTCTTTTTCAGTTAAAAGAGATGTTTCCAGGTTTTCGATTAGCACTTCCACCCAAACGCTGGTTTAAAGATAATTACAATGCTGACTTTTTAGAAGATAGACAATTAGGATTACAAGCATTTCTTCAAAATTTAGTGGCTCACAAGGACATCGCTCACTGGTATGTAACAAATTGAAATAAGAGATTATAAGTGCACTTCAATAAGTAGTTGAAACTAAAGAATAAATCTAGGACCATAGTTACTCAAGGTGAACAAAAACTATAAAGCAAGTATAATTATTTGTCCTCTAACACTGCATGGAATTTTCTTTCCTTTTTTCAGTAAGGACTTTATTTAGCATTTGATTTGTATTAACACTTTTAAAAGATAAGCAGAGTTAAAAATTTAGCGTATCATATTCAAACCACTCAGCTGTTAACTTGATTTTAGCTTTTATTACTTTAATAATCATTTAAACAAAGTGGCCCTCATATTAGATTTTTGGTTAAATGACACTACATAATTTTGAGGGTAATATATTTTATACTTTTTCAAAGTAATGCGAAAATATGAAAATTATGAAGTTTGGTCAATTTATATAGAAGGTAAAGTGAAAACACCAAAAATCATTAAAAAGGGAAAGGATCTGTGTGGCCTTTTTGCTTCTGAATATATTTATAAGAAAATTGCTTTATGATTTAATGTCAGCCGAATATCTAATTTTGGAACTTACATTATCAAATAAATCTATATTTTGAAAAATTATAGAGCATTTGCAAGGCAGCAATAGCATATCTAGATACCGATGTCTGTAACTACCTTTAGCAGTTTTTCACATAAGGATGGAAAATAAGAAAACTATCCTGTCTCACTTTACCCTTTTTCTCAATGTTTTTCTTTGTATCGCCTATGTTATATATAGCACACATGCTTTGCCTATACATCTTGGTTCTTAATGTGTGCTGCCTATACTTGATAGCTGCTTGAGACCTCTGCTCACCATCCTCATTTTCATCTACAAAAGGAACTACAGTCCAGACCTCTTCTCTCAGCTCCACATTCACATATTCATTTGCCTCCTTCATAGCTCCTTCGGGTATCTCAAAGTGACCTTAAATCTAAAACAGACTTAAAAGCCTACTCTCTTGACTTGCCCAAAAAATTCAACAGCATTATCTACTTAGAACCCCTTATTCCTTCCTTTACATTTTAAATTTCACTCAAATCTGTGTGCTTTTCTCTATTCCTGCCATCAACACCCTAGTCTAAGCAGTTATCTCACCTTGATTATTGCAAAAAGCTTTTCTGCTGGTCTTCCTCATCCACTCTGATTTCTGTAGCCTGTTAGAAACACAGTGATTCTTTTTTTTTTAATTTCTTTTTATTCTTGTTCTACTACAGCTGTCCCAATTTTTCCCCTTTACTCTCCTCTGTCCCACCCCATCCCCCCGCTCCCACTGTCCATCCCCACCCTTGTGTCCATGTACATGGGTCATTCATACATGTTCTCTGACTACTCCCCCTTCTTTCCACCCTTCCCGCCCACCCCCTTTCCTTTGGCAGTTGTCAGTCTGTTCCCTGTTTCCATGTCTGGTTCTGTTTTGCTCATTACTTTATTTTGTTCATTAGATTCCTCTTACAAGTGATACTATGTTATATATCCTTCACTGACTGGCTTATTTCACTTAGCACAATAGTCTCCAGTTTCACCCATGCCATTGCAAAAGGTAGGACTTCTTTCTTTCTTTCTGCTGCATAGTATTCCATTGTGTAAATGTACCACAGTTTTTAATCCACTCATGTACAGATGGGCACTTAGGCTCTTTCTAACACTTGGCCATTGTAAGTAGCACTACTATAAACATTGGGGTGCATAAGTTCTTTTGAATTGGTGTTTCGGGATTCTTAGGGTGTGCTGAGTACAGTGATCTTCAGAAATGTAGTTTAACTCATTCTGCTCCTTGTCTTCCTGCCTGTCTTTCTCACTTAAGGTTTTGTTGTCATCCTCTGTACATAAGCTATATTGGTCTGTTTATCAATATTGTCCAAAACCACCTTGTTCCATTGTTCCTTAGGGCCTTCAGATCTCCTCTTCCCTGGAGAGGCAGTGTTTTCACACTACTGCCCATCTAACCCTGGCCTAGATAACTCCCATATTTCCTTCAGCTTTCAATAAAAACTTCACTTCATAGGTAACTGACTTTCCTGATTACCTGCTAGTGCTTTATGCCAACACCAAGATCTTGGTTTTGATTCCTCTTGCTAAAGGAGACTAGATGGACTTTATGCTGGGTTAGAAATAAAACACTGGTTTTTGAAGTACTGTTCTGGGTTAGGAGGAATAAGCCTGAACATCTGGACATAAGAGAGCTAAGTAGGAGAGAGATAATCAAGATCTAAACTAGGACTCCATAGGAAGCCAAACATAACATCTGCACCCACAAACCAACTCCTGTACCGTGACACTCCTGGTCATCAGCCTTAATCCCCGATACCCTCTTCTCAGGGTGGTGTTTAATGCCATTTTAAAAAACATTTTCTTTTAACTGGTAGAGAATAATAAAGAGAAATATTAACTGATACAACATTTCTATCTGAAATCCCTCAATAATATTTTCATGTAATGATCATTGTGCCAAATTTTGTTTTGACAGAATTGGTATCTAATATTTTTAGTATAATTTTTTACTTAATTCTTACTTAATTCTTTTACTTAATTCTTTGACCTCTTTACTTAATTCTTGACCTCTTAATGAATTGTCAGCATTAGTTTTAGGGTGCTTTTTTTTAAGTATAACATTTAAGATAAAGAGCACATTTAGCTATTAAATTACTGGTCTTTTTAAAAAGTTGTGAAATGTAAACTGATATATACCTATGAAGGAAAAACAGGAAAATAAAGCAGTAAATAGAGGATGAAGGTTCAGTGGATGAAACAGTTTTGAAAGAAGTTTGATAATACGGTAAATTTAAAACTTTTTCAAGATGATCAAAGGAAGAGTTTAAGTTACAGGGCACATTTGCTGTGATAATAAAAGCACTACTAAGGGATGCCATCTCTGTCTCCTTTTCTTCAGGTCAGGTAAGTCAACAACTGATCCTCATTTTATAGTAAAGTTTTCCCAAACACTAAAATGGTACTCTAGGTAACATATAAAGAGAATAGAATGGTGTAGAGGCTTATCTTTTTATTCCAGACTGTTAGATGTTCCCTTTAGTCGGGTACTTCTCTCCCATCCAGGTGTTAGACTTACCTTTATTATCCTGGTCAAATGGAAGCAAAGTATAAAGGATTAAGTACAGAAGAGTGATTAGGGGCTGTGGTGAACCTATCAGTGAACAAGTTTTAAAAAGAGTAAGACTTTTTTTTTTTAATGATTTCTTTTTAAGTTATAGACTATCTAATAATATAGATTCTTTGGTGTATTTGATTTGAATTCACTTGATTTATTTATGTGATACATTGATAATGTATAGGAAATTACTGAGCAGAACCATGGCACACATAGGCAGTCAAATATTTATCAAATCTAAAAAAGGTTCTGTAGTCAGTTATGCTCAAGCAGGGATATGGGCTTCATTTCCTGGAGGGGGAATGCTATCAGAATTTTTGAGATAGAAATTATTTTCTCAAACACTGTCTCCCAGAGATTCTTGTGTGACCCTGTCCTTGGATGGGAATAGAGCTGGAGAGTATTGAGTATTTTTTTCCAGTTGAGTCCTTCTGAAACAGAAGAAATATATAATGAACCACTGAAAAAATGTTTTGTAAATCAAAGTTGTAAAACCAGTTTTAAATTTCATTCTTAATGCTACAGATTAAAGAAAGCCGGTCATAGAATATGACTTCAGAACTATATTGAAAAGAAATTAGGGAATCCAGTGGATTTCATCTGAGTAGAACTCTAGTGAGCTATAGATCACGAGGCTTTTTAGAGAAGGAGAACGAAATGGAAAAACCTGTCCAGGTACATTGTCAACATCACTATTGATCTTGGGCTGAATTTCTACTATAAACCAAAGGCATAAAAAGAAATATAGGAATTCCCTTACCTTCTTTTTATTTCTGAGCAACAGCATGCCAATAATTAGAGTAATTTGTGAACATAAAAATATTACTAAAGAATGAGGGCATCTGGATATAAACCCATAAGAAAATAATGTCTCACAATGGGTTGCCATACACTGAGTATGTAAAAAAGACCATTCTCTTCTTAGGACTTTTCCTTTTTAGTCCTAAAGGCCATTATCTCAGGGTTTCATACAAACTTTTGACTTCTCAATATCAATATAATTTATTTCCTGTAGTGCATTTTTGCCTAATGGTTTTCCACTAAAAATAATGAGTGGGTGGGAAGTATAATATCTAAACCAAAAAAAAGAATAATGTTAGTCCTCTTCTCTGTGCTCTTGGACCAACTGCAGTGTTCTAGAAGCCTTGTAAAGAGGGGAATAGGTTGAATGGGGTGAGAGTGAAGTGACTGGCAAAGGGAGAGAATCCAAATCAAAATATAATAGAAAAGAATTTAGAGGTAGAAAAAGGCACATGTTTACACTCAGAAGAAATTTAAGAGCTGCCCCTACCACGTGCACTATGTGACCTACCTTGAGTCATTTTACCTCTCTGAACTTTGGTATCATTTGTAAAATGGTGAAATAATGCCTGTTCTTACCTTACATGATTGTTATGAAAATTAAATAAAATAGGATATGTTGCCCCATGTGTACAACATACTTCGAAAATGTTAGAAAACGTGAGATGATGGATATGTTAATTACCTTGATTGCAGTTCATGTTTTGCAGTGTATGCATATATCAAATCAAGTTGTACATTTTAAATGTGTACAATATGTAATTGTCAATTATACCGCAGTAAAGCTGGGGAAAAAAATGTTGGCTTCATGAATGCAGAGACTGTTAGGCTTTAAGTACTGAATTAATTTTGTGACATGAAAAGAAAAAGAAGGAAAGAAAATGTTAGTGTATTACTATTGCTTCTTGGAGAGATGAGGTTAGAGGAAATATAACACTGTTGACACATTTTAGGATTATCATGTGAAAAAGGACTTACATTTATCTTGAATGGTCCCAGAAAGCAGAACTAAGACTCATGAATTGAAGCTGCCAGGAGAAAAGTCCCAGCTCAGTGAAGGAAATAATTTTCCAGTTTTCAGTTGTTTAAACATAGGATAGAATATTCCCTATTTTTGGAGGCGCTTAGGTATTCTCTTGGCCAAACATGTTAAAGGGATAAAACATGCTATGGATGGTTCCACTCGACCACATTTAAGATCCCTTCTGTCTCCATAATTCCCTGATTGTGAATACTCAAGTTTTTTCTGTTTCCTCGAATATATCCTTTATTACCTATATTGTCAAGATTTTATACTCTGGAAATTTGCTCCTCTTTGGGATCTTCTGGATTGCTTCTTAACACCACTTATCTATATTAATTCTGGATTGTTTTCTTAATACCATTGCTCTATTTTAATTTCTGTTGTTTTTCAGGGGAAAGATTTCACTAAAAATCCCATTTTTCTCTTTATGATCATCCCCTGTCATTGTCAACCTATCTGGCCCAATCTGAACCCAAAGTCCCATTTCCTTTTCAGCATAGGTTAACATCTCCTTTATGTAGTACATTAAGAAATTATATTTCTGTCCTTTTACACCTTAAAAAATTAAATATCCACATTTATGTTGTAACATGCACATAGAGTTGTCTCTGTCCAAAATTGTTTTTAGAGACTGGAGTGTTTTTGTAAAAAGGGAGTTTAATTTCTTACATTCTTAACCTATTTTTGATAACTAAAAAATATGAGCATAAATACTATATTTCATTATTTCAAAATTTATGCTAATTCAGAAATGGGATAGTCAGAATTTTTTCCTTGAATTCCTAGGCAAAATATTTAAGTAATATAATAAAAAAGATTGTAAGAAAAATATTTAAGTTTTTTCAGAGTAAGTACTCTTCAGTTACTGTAGTTGCATCCCCCCAAAGAAGAAACAGATAGAGTATAAGTTAGAAATAGTATTTTTTCATAACAAGATAGACATTTTTAGACTAGTTCAAACTGACACTTCTTTGAAAAAGATAAAGTATCTATTCACCAGATTGGTCTCTGTACCATTGTTCTGAATCATGTTTTATGTCCTGTAATTTTTATGTAACAAATTCTCCATCTCTGTTCATTAGATCTTAGAAAATAGTATAAAATTTTTGTATCTTCCATATATTTTATGATATTTGGTTGCTTGTATGAATTCACATAAACCAACTTGTTTATTTTGGTATATTAGCAGCCTACTTGCTTAAAAGACTGTATAACTTCTAAGTAACTTTTGCTTTTTTGCAATCTTTTGTAAACTTATTTGTACCCCGGCTAATTTTTGTTTTCCTTTGAAAAGCCTGGCAGTGAGAGAATTTCTTTGTCTGGACGATCCACCAGGTCCATTTGATAGCCTAGAAGAAAGCAGGGTGAGTGCTGTGTTATATATCACATGAAAAGAGGAACAAATAATTCAGTACAATAACTACATTGTTCCTTGAATGGAATAGCAAACAGCAAAATACAATTTCAAGCCATGGTGCTTTTGCCCAGGAAACTTTTAATGTTTGAGTCAAAGGCTTTTTTCAATGAAATGCATGTACTTAGTTCAGTAAAAAAATAAAAACTCGTAGATGTCATATAGTCAGTTAGGCTCTGAAATTAAATCCTGCATTTTCTCTTTATTTTTACTGTTTCAAAAAAAATAGAAAATTATTTGAGAATTTATTTTACTACGTCTAAAAGAACTATGTGTATATTAAAGTTTTCTTCCATCTAAGTATCAAAGTCAAGAACCTACAGTTAAAATAAAATTGAAAACTTTTATTTTCAGAGATAGAAGTTACTGTCTTGTTATCAGTTCAGCTCAAGCTTGATGGTGCTCAGATTACACTAATTGACGTGTTGAAGTGGCCTATTTCTTGAAGCAGTTGGCAAGGCTATCAAAACAGATTTGGTAATAATAGATTAGCTAGGATTTTTGTAACTTTTTCCCCCCTAATGTTTAATGTTGTTTATATGGAACAGGTTTAATTAGCAGGTTTGTACTGTTTTCAGTTAAACTGAGTCAATTCTTTGTATTAGAGTAAATACCATAGCTTTATTGAAGTACAATCAGCTTTATTGAAGTAAAATCTTTATCCATAAAATTTACTATTTGCTATTTGCTATTCTGTTGTAAATGTACAGTTCAGTAATTTTAATTAATTTATACGACTGTGTCATAATCCAATTTATCCAGTTTTGGAAATTCCCATCACCTTGGAAAAAATTCCTACAAGCTATTTTGCAGTCAATCTATACTCCCAGCCCCTAACTACTGGTCTGCTTTCGCTCTGCAAATTTGCCTTTTCTGCATATTTCATACAAATACAATCACAACATGTGAGTGTGCCTACATAAATCAATATTCAATTATATAATTTTTATATGTACAGATCATAATTATATATAGTCTTCGTGTATATAAAAACATAATTTTTATGTAGTTTCTTTCACTTAGCATAATTTTTTTTATGACAGAACTAAAAGTTTACTTCAATTCTCTATAACACAAAAGGTATTCATGGAGCATTAAGTCACATAATTCCAGATTATTCATTATACAATTGAATCCATTATTCTCATATATATAAAATTTACATTAGCTTCTATTAATACAGCCTAAAAAGTATAATGAGTTTGATAATTGTCTGATTATTATTTTGACTATTGAATACGCTCCTTCCTTAGTTGCCTCACTTAACTATAGTGTTTTTTCTTTTCATTATTGTTTTATTACACTTGTCCCAATTTTCCCCTGTAACTCTCCCCTACCCTGCCCACCTCCAGCTCCCACAGTCAGTCTCCACGCTGTTGTATATGCCATGGGTATTTATATTTATACCTGTTCCTTGACTAGATCCTTTCCCTTCTTGCCCTCTTATCCCTACCCTTCTTTCCCTGGGTCAGTGTCAACTTGTTCTTTGTTTCCACACCTCTGGTTCTATTTTCCTCCTTTATTTGTTTTGTTCATTAGGTTCCTTTTATAGATGAGATCATATGGCATTTGTCTTTTGCCACCCAGCTTATTTCACTTAGCATAATATCCTCCACTTCCATCCATGCTGCCACAAAATATAGTTCTTTCTGCTGCATAGTATTCCATTGTGTAAATGAACCACAGTTTTTTGATCCACTCATTTACTCCTGGGCATTTAGGCTGTTTCCAGCACTTGGGTATTGTAAATAGTGCTGCTAGAACATAGGGATGCATAGGTTCTTCTGAATTGCTTTTGCAGGACTCTTAGAGTATAATCCCAGCAGTGGAATCACTGAATCAAAAAGCAGCTCCATTTTTAGTTTTTTGAGAAAATTCCATACCGTTTTCAACAGTGTCTATGCCAGTCTTCGTTCCCACCAAGAATGCACTGGGATTCCCTTTTCTCCATATCCTCACCAGCACTTGTTGTTTGTTAATGATGGCCATTCTGACCAGTTTGAGGTGGTATCCATTGTCTTTTGTTATTCTTTTTTTTTTTAATTTTATTTATATACTTTTAAACAGAGCTGGAGGGAGGGAGAAAGAGAGGGAGAGAAACATCAATGTGTGGTTGCCTTTCGCATGCTCCCCTACTGGGGACTTGGCCTGCAACCCAGGCATGTACCCTGACTGGAAATCGAACTAGGACCCTTTGGTTCACAGGCCAGCGCTCAATCCACTGAGCCACACCAGGTAGGGCTCCATTGTGTTTTTAATTTGCAACTCTCTGATGGCTAGTGTTGTTGAGCATCCTTTCATATACCTATGGGCCTTCTGTATGTCCTCCTTGGAGAAGTGTCTGTTCAGGTCCCTTGCCCGTTTTTTAATTGGATTGTTTGTCTTCCTGGTGTTGAGTCATGTAAGTTCTTAATATATTTTGGACATGAAACTCTTGTCCAAGGTATCATTGGCAAATATGTTTGCCCATATAGTTGGTTCCCTTTTCATTTTGATGTTTTCTTTAGCAGTGCAGAAGGTTTTTAATTTGACATATGTAGTCCTATTTGTTTACTCTTTCCTTTATTTCCCTTGCCATAGAGGGTATATTGGTGAAAATATTACTGTGTGGGATCTCTGAGATTTTACTGCCTGTGTTTTCCTCTAGGACTTTTATGGTGTCACAGCTTATGTTTAAGTCTTTTTTAATCCATTTTGAGTTTTTCTGGCGTGTGGTATAAGTTGGTGGTCTAGTTTCTTTTTTTCCTTTTTCTTTTTCTTTTTTTTTTTGGCACACACCATTCCAGCTCTCCCAACACCATTTGTTGAAGAAGCTATTTTTTTCCATTTTATGCTCCTGCCCCCTTTTGTTGAATATTAATTGACCATAGAGACATTATTTATGTTTATTTCTGGACTTTCTATTCTGCTCCATTGATCTATGTGTCTGTTCTTATGCCAGTATCAAACTCTTTTGATTACAGTGGCCTCGTAATATAGTTTGATACCAGGTATTATGATCCCCCCTACTATGTTCTTCTTTTTCAAGATTGTTGAGGCTATTCAAGGTCATTTTTGTTCCATATAAATTTTTGAAATATTTGTTGTAAACCTGTGAAATTTGTCATTGGTATTTTAATTGAGATTCCATTGAATCTGTAGATTGCTTTGGGTAGTATGGACATTTTAACGTTAATCCTTCCAATCCATGAACATGGTGTATGCTTCCATTTATTTGTCTATATCTTCCTTAACTTCTTCCTTCAGTCTTCTGTACTTTTCCAAGTATAGGTTTTTATCTCCTTAGTTAAGTTCATTCCTATGTACTTTATTTTTCTTGTCGCTATGGTAAATTGGATTTCTTTTCCTAGTTTTCTGTTTCTGATATTGCATTGTTGGTGTACAGAATGCCTTTGATTTTTGAATACTGACTTCGTATCCTGCTATTTTACCAAATTCACTTACTAGGTCAAGTTTTTTGATGAAGTCTATAGGGTTTTCTATGTACACTATCATGTCATCTGCAGATATTGACTGTTTTACTTCCTCCTTTCAGTTTGGATCGTTTCTTTTTCTTATCTGACTACTGTGGCTAGAACTTCCAATACTATGTTCAATAAAACTGGTAAAAGTGTACGCCCTGGTCTTCTGCCAGATCTTAGGGGAGAAAACTTATAGATTTTGCCTGTTGAGTATGATGTTGGCTGTAGGTTTCTCCTATATGGCCTTTATTATGTTGACCTATGATCCCTCTATTATCACTTTGCTGAGCATTTTTATCATAAATGGGTGCTATACTTTATCAAATAATTGTTCAGCATCCTTTGCTATTGTATGATTTTTGTCTTTCCTTTTGTTTATGTGGTGTATTACATTTACTGATTTTCAAATATTTCAAATATTTCAAATATTTCAAATATCATCCTTGCATCCTTGGAAAGAATCTCACTTATGATGATATACAATCCTTTTAATGTTATTGCTGGGTCTGGTTTGCCAATATGTTGTTGAGGATTTTAGCATCTATGTTCATCAACAATATTGGCCTGGAGTTTTCTTTCTTGTGTCTTTACCTGGTTTTGGGATTAAGATAATACTGGCCTCATAAAAAGAGTTTGGGAGTCTTCCTTCTTCTTGAATTTTTTGGAATACCATATTTTGCTGTGTACAATGCACTGCTGTATATAGTGTGCACCTGATTTTGGACCAAACTCACAGGAAAAAAAAAAATCTATCATTTAATTTGTAATACTCTTTAAAATTTATTTACATTTAGAAACAAAACCAATTATTGTAATCTGGAGTATTAGTTTGCATACAGATATATCTGTATGGCATTCTAGAGTTATACTTTTAATGCATAGACATCAATAAAAGAATTAAAAACATTTATATAAAATGGAATTGTTACTACACGTGTATAATGCACATCCTTATTTTTCCCTCAAAAATTTGGGGGGAAAAGTGCACATTTACACAACAAAATATGGTAGTTTCAGGATAGAAGTTAGCTCTTCCCTAAGTGTTTGGTAAAATTCACCTGTGAAGCTATCCAGCCCAGGACTTTTGTGTGCTAGGAGTGTTTTGATCACTGCTTCAATTTCACTAGTTCTTGTTGGTCTAGTCAGGCTTTCTGCTGCTTCTTGATTCAGCTTTGGAAGATTATAGGTTTCTAGAAATTTGTCCATTTTGCCCAGGTTGTCAAATTTCTTGGCAGATATTTGTTAATAATTTCTTACAATCCTTTGTATTTCTATGGTGGTGGTTGCAATTTCTTATCTTTCATTTCTGATTTTATTTATTTGGATCCTCTCTCTCTTGATGAGTCTCCTTAAAGACTTGTCAATTTTTTTTTTTTTTTCAGAGAACCAGCTCCTGGATTTATTGATCCTTTGAATTGTTCTTTTAGTCTCTTTGTCATTTGATTTTGCTCTGCTCTTGATAATTTCCTTCCTTCTACCCTCTCTGGGCTTTGTTTGTTCTTGTTCCTCCAGTTCTTTTAGATGTAGGGTTAGGTTGTTTATTTGAGATATTTCTGTCTTTTTTAGGTAGACCTGTATTGCTGTGAACTTCACTCTCAAGTCTGCCTTCACTGTGTCTCATAGGTTTGGGGCTGTTATGTGTTTATTTTCATTTGTTTCCAGAAACTTTTTGATTTCTTCATTGATCTCATTGTTAACCCATTCATTGTTTGATAGCATGTTATTTAGTCTCCATGAACTTGAATGTTTTTGAATTCTTTTCTTGAGGTAGGTTTCTAGTTTCAAGCCATTGTGATCTGAGAAGGTGCTTGATATGATTTCACTTTTATTGAATTTTTTTAGGCATATTTTGTCCTACCATGTGGTCTGTCTTTGAAAATGTTCCATGTGCATTTGAAAAGAATGTGTATTTTACTTCTTTGGGGTGCAGGGTTCTGTATATATCAATTAAGTTCATTTGATTTAGAGCGCTGTTCACTGCCACAATATCCTTGTTGATTCTTCTTTTGGAAGGTCTATCTATTGTTGACAGTGGGGTGTTAAAATCCCGTACTATAAGTGTGTTGCTGTCGATATCTTTCTTCAAGTCCTCCAAGATTTTCCTTATATATTTAGGTGCTCCTATGGTGGGTGCATATATGTTTATAAGGGTTGTATCTTCTTAGTGGATTATTCCCTAAAGTATTATATAGTGTCCTTTGTCTCTGTTTGTGGCCTTTGTTTTGAAATCTATTTTGTCTAATACAAGTATTGCTACCCCATCTTTTTTTTTTTTTGCCGTGTCTGTTTAGAATGTTTTTTTCCATCCCTTTCAGCCCGTGTAGATCTTTTGTTTTAAGGTGGGTCTCTTGTAGACAGCATGTATGTGGGTCTTGTTTTCTTATCCACTCTGTTGCCCTCTGTCTTTTGATTGGAGCATAATCCATTTACATTTAAGGTTATTATTGATAAGTACTTATTCATTGCCATTTTTTCCCTTTACTCTTTTGTTCCCCGCCCCCCTGTCTCCGTCTCTGTCTCTCTTTTCTTCATCTTCTTAAAGCAGTCCTTTTAGCATCTCTTGCAGTGTTGATTTGATGGAAATGTGTTCTTTTAACCTTTTTTTGTCTGGGAAAATCCTTATTTCACCTCCTATTTTAAATAAGTGCCTTGCTGGGTAGAACAATCTTGGTTGCAGGCCTTTGCTTTTCAATACTTGGAATATATCTTACCATTTCCTTCTGGCTTGTAGTGTTTCTGTTGAGGTATGAGCTGATAGCCTTATTGGAGCTTCCTTGTATATTACTCTTTGTTTCTCCCTTGCTACCTTTAAGATTCTTTCTTTGTCTTTGAATTTTGTCATTTTAATTGTGAAGTATCTTGGAGTGGACTCTTTTGAGTTCATCTTGATTGGGACCTTCCGTGCTTCCTGGACTTGCATGACTTTTCTCTCATCAAGTTAGGGAATTTTTCTGTCACTACTTTTTCAAACAGGTTTTCTATCCCTTGCTCCCGTTCTTCTCTTGATATTTCTGTTATATGGATAGTATTATGTTTCATGTTGTCCTGCAGCTCCCTTAACCCTTCTTTGTTCTTTTTGATTGTTTTTCATTTTGTTGCCCTGTCTGGGAATTTTTTTCTACCTTGTCCTCCAGCTTGCTTATTTGATATTCTGCCTCATTTAGGCTGGTTTTAATTCCTTCTAGTGTATACTTCATTTCAGATATTGTATTCTTCATTTCTTCCTGGCTCTTATTGAGAGCTTCTGTGTCCTTTTTCGTGCTAATATAGTTCTAAGTTCCTTGTAGGATCCCTGGAGTTCTTGGTAGTTCTCACAGAGCTCATAGAGCATCCTTAAGAACCTTATTTTGAACTCAGTGTCTGATAGTTTCCTTGCCTCTATTTCATTTTTCACTCTTCCTGGGGATCCTTCCTTTCCTTTCAGTTGGAGACTGTTTATTTGTCTCCTCGTTTTAGGTGACTCTTCTTGTTTGTTTCTCACGTTAGATTGATCCTCTTCGACTCCCTGTCTTCATGGTGTGTCCTTCTGTGGTAGTATACCTGTGGGCTTCAGTGATGCAGTTCTCTAAGTCTCTTGAACTTGATGCTCTTAGGATGCCCTTTATCTATTTATGTGGGCTCTGTGGTTGTAATTGGATTTTCTCTGTTGTTGGGTCATTCTTTAGTAGGTCCTTTCCTCCAGCTAGCTGACTGAGAGTCTGCCCACCACGTCTTGTATGTTGTTGTGTAGTAGCTGCCAGAACAAAACTAAACAGCCCAGGAAACAAACCCTACCTAGAAAAATAATCCCCACCCACAAAAACACACTATCAACAGCAAATGAGCCAATATTGATAAAGGTATAAATAGATTAGGACTATTATAAGGTAGGAAAAATGAGTATGATATGACTAATTGAAAGAAAAATGATTTTGAGAGGATTGAGGGAGGAGCAATAATAAGAGTAGGGAATACAGACAAGGCAAAGAGGGAAAGAAAGTAGAGTTTATATCATAAATAAAAAGGGAGGGAAGAAGGTGGAATGGTAAGAGTAGGGAAGCATATAGTTTTAGGTTTTAACAGAAATTTTTAAAAAATATAGTGAAAGAGAAAACAATAGGAACTAAATCAGAGAAAAAGACCCACCACAGTGCTATCAACAACAAATGAGCAGAGATTATTATAGGTGGGATGGGAATAAATGAAAAAAAAGAAAGCTTAAGAGATGTCTAGAGGAAAGACTAGTGATTTTTGAGAGGATAGAGGGACAAGGAATACTAAGAGTGAGGAATGAAAACTAGGCTAAGATGGAAATATTTAAAAAATAAAAAGATAAAACAGGCAGAAGGAAGGCAAAATGGAGTAGGAGTGGGGAACAGTAAAATTTGAGATTTCAAATACAAAAATAGTGAAGATCTAGAAATAAAAATGAAGACATGAAGGAACAACCACCTTATCCACAACGAATAAGCAAAAACTGATAAAGGTGGAAAGAGACTAAAGGTATTTTAAGAACAGGAAAAAGAATGTGAGATGACTAATAACAAGAAAAATGAGTTTGAGGGGCTAGAGAGATGAGAATTAGTAAGAGTGCCAAATGGAAACAAGTCATAGCAAGAGAGAAAATAAAATTTAAAACACAAATATAAAGAGGAAAGAAGGTAAAGTGGAGTAAGAGAAGGGAGGAGCAAAATATGAGATTTGAAATAAACTATAATGTAAAACCTAGTGACCTAATAGGCCCATACTTGAAGGACAAGAAATGAATGTTAAAAAGCTATGCAGGAGAGAAAATAACACAAAAATATGAAGATGACCACAGTGGAGTTCGTCTCAATAGAATCTAATGTTCACCACTGTCTTCTCTTTCTGGATCCAGTACTGGTGATGTTACGTGGTGTCCCAGCCTGGCCATAAGCAGCCTGTTCGAGGCTACCAGTGATCCACAGTCCATGACTTTCTCCTTCTGTTGTTAATCTAGTCAACCTATAATCAGTAGTCAGGCTTAAGTACCCCAGGGTGGGACAGGATAATTACTGCAGACAGGGCTATTGCTTCCACCTGAGGCCGATGCCACTTGGAGGAAACTACTCTACGTGAGCAAGATGGCTTGTGCAGCATGGGGAATAACTCAGCACAGGGATCCTGGTGGCTGCTCCCTCAGTTCTCTCCCCAGAGTCACCATCCCCAGGATAGTTCTCTCCCCAAGAGTCACCATCCCCAGGATAAGTGCCCCCCCATTGCTGGAGCTCAGGGTAAGTGGCTGCAATGAAATTTTGTGTGTTGGCCCTTTAATAGGCTCTCTGTGTCTCCAGCCTTCTTTCTCTGGCAAACAGAAACACCACTGCTTTTCACAGCTGGATGTTACCTGGGTTCCATTCCAACTCTTGGTGCTATAGACTGGGGAGCCCAGCTTGGGGTTTAGACCTCACACTTCTCAATGAGAGTCCCTGGCAACTGAAATTCCCTCTGGCACTTCAGCTGCCACCCGTGGGAGCCCAGCCAGCCATCTCACTTCTCCGCACTCTGTACCAGTCATGTCGTAGTGAAGAGGTTTCTTGTGTCTGTCCATGGTTATGAGGCTTCTCTCCAGCTATCTTTCAGTTGGTTATTCCAGATGATTTCTCTCCAATTTAGTTGTAATTCCAGACTGGTCCTGAGAGGAGGTTAGTGTAGCTTCCATGTACTCCTCTACCATCTTGAATCTTAGCATAATATTTTTGAGGGTCACCCATGGTATAACCTCTATCAGTGTGTTAGTACTTTTTGTTACTGAATGGTTTTTCATTGTATACATATACTACATTTTGTTTGGGATTATTTCCAGTTTTGTGCTGTTATAAGTAATGCTGTTATGAACAGTCTTATAGAGGGATTTGTGCAGACTTGTTTTCATTTCTCGTGGATTGATCCCTAAGAGTGGAATATTTGGTTATATGGCAAATCATGTTTAACTCTTTAAAGAAGCTTACGGACTGTTTTCTAAAATGCCTATACCATTTTACATTCCCACCAATAGTGAATGAAAGTTCCAGTTTCCTCACAAATACTTTTTCTTTCTTTTCTTGTAGGCTTTAAAATTGGGGTTATTTTACATTTAAAATTTATATCCTAGTCCTCTTTATATATTGGTAGAGCTGACGACACTGAATCTCCCTTCCTATATGCTACAGGTGTCTCAAGATGAACTCAGTCTGCCCTTTTCAATAGAGCAAGCATTCTCCAATCCCCACCACACCCTGTCATCATACACTTGGCCTACACCAAGTATATGCAGGGAATAGTGGAAGATGAGGCTGCAGAGTAAGGAGTGAGGCCAGGTCATGCTCTGGATAACCTAGATCACCAACCAGAGCATTGATATACTAATATATTATCTATCTTTTGAAATTATATCCCTTCTTGTGGGTATGTGGTGGTATTTTATTACAGTTTTTTCATTTTCCTAATGATTTTTTTATGTTGATCAATTTTTGTGGGCATTTTAGGCATTTAGAGTTTCTTTGATAAATTGTCTAGTTAAGCCTTTCACACTTTTTTTTTTTTTTTGGTGGTGGGGTCTGTTTGTCTTACTGAGTTGTAAGAGTTCTTTATTTTGGATACAAGTCCTTTGTCAGATGCATGATTTAAAAATATTTTTCCCAGTCTGTATGCATCTTTTCATCTTGTTAATGTTGTTTTAAAGGGCTAATGTTTTTAATTTCAGTGAAGTTCGTTTTATCACTTTATGGCTTATGCTTTTGGTATTGTATCATAAGAACTCTTCGCCTAATACAGGGTCATCAGGATTTTTTCCCACTTTTTTCCTAGAAGTTTTATAGTTTTAAGATTCTTCATTTAGATCTCTGGCCCATTCCAAGCTAATTTTTTGTAAAGCGTGAGGTAAGTCTCAAGTTCCTCTAGATACATAATTGTGTCACTACCCTTTTGTTGGTTTATGTTGACACCTTTATCAATAGAAGAGTTTGCTTCTGGACTTTTATTTTCTCCATTGATCTAGTTACCTGTCCTCATATCAACACCACACCTTCCTCTCTTTACTATTGCTCTCTCATGGCTACTGTTTAAGTGGTATATCTTTTTCTGTCCTTTGCTGTCCATCTGTTTGTATCTTTCAGTCCAAATTCTGTCTGTTGTACATAGCATATAGCTGGCTGTTGGTCTTTTATTCAGTCTGACATATCTGCCTTTTCCAGCTGCTATTTTGCTCTTCGTTTTCTGTCTCATCTGTTTGGGCCTTCTTTCTGCTTAACTGCCTAACATTGTATGAAATAAATAAGTATGCTATTTTGATCCCTCTGTAGAAATTTTTTACTTTTTCTTAGTTATTGTTTAGTGGTTGCCTGAAGTATTATAGTGTGCATTTTTTAACACTAGTTCAGAATAAAACTTAATTCCAGTGAATCATTCACTTGGCTCCAATATATCCTTTTCCCCCGACCCCATGTTGCTGTTATATATTTACCTACTTATGTTATAAATTTAACAATACAGTAGTAATTATTTCTTTCTACAATCTTTTGTCTTTTAAACAACTTAAGAGGAATGAGAAAAAATATTTTATACACTCTTCTGTATTTATTCATATATTTACTATTTTCTTCCTGTGGATTGGTGTTATCATCTAATATCACATCCTTTCAGCTTCAAAGCCTTTATATAGTATCTCTTATAAGGTAGATTTGCTGGCAACAAATTCTCAGTCTTTGGTTTTCTGAGAATGCTTTTTTTTTTACCTGACCTGAGGACATTTTTTCATTGCTTTTAGGGAGAGAGGAAGGGTGGGGGTGGGGGGAGATAAATATTGATGTGAGAAAGAAACATCAGTTGGTTAACTCTCATAGGCTCCCCGACTGGGTATCAGACCCACAACCTGGGTATGTGACCTGACCAGGAATCAAACTCACAACCCCTTGGTGCGCAGGACAATGCTCCAACCAAGACATACTGACCAGGGCTTAGAATGTTCATTTTCAGTTGACAGGGTTTTTTTCTTTCATTATTTAGTATCATTCCATTGTCTTCTGGACTCCATTGTTTCTGGTGAAAATCAGCCTTTAATTGTATTATTGTTCCCATGTACATGGTGAGTCATTATGCCCTCAGTACTATTCAGATGGAGGTATACATTAATTCTCAGAGTGATCTCATGTAGTAGTTACTTTGTTATCCTCTTTTGCAAAAGTGGAAACTGAGCACCAGAAAGAAAGGTCATGCACAGAGTCAGGGCCGTGTGATGAAGCCTGGGCACATTACAGGGCACCTACTGCCTCCATTTTTGGAACCTTCATGGTAGTTAAACTATGTTCTTAGGGGTCCTATGTTGTGCTTCTCAAAATAATCCTGCACTATTTCTGGGTCCCTGCAGTGACTGGGATCGGACTAAAGGGATATTGGAAGGCACGTGCCCACCATCTTGCCTGTGACCAGCAGCTACCATTGAATGTATTCTCCACATCTTTGTGGAGGAAGAGCTTAAGTTCATGCAAGGAGCTCAAAAAAGAAAACCATTGTTTGCATTGTGAAATAGGAAGCACAGAGCCTTCAGCTGATAAAGGGACACACTGGAGAGGCATGTTAACTTTATCTGTGTTTGGGGTCATATACTTGCATCATTCTCCTTAAAGAAAGGAGAAGTGTAGAAACCTGAAATTTTCGCAGGGGACTTTTTAAAAGAACAAGGTGATATAAATTTTTAAAAAGTAGCTGTATGCCCTTGCAGGTGTAGCTCAGTGGATTGAGTGCTGGCCTGTGAACCAAAGGGTCGTGAGTTCGATTCCCCAGGCAGGGCACATGCCTGGGTTGCTGGCCAGGTCCCCAGTGGGGGTGCTTGGGAGGCAACCAAACATTGAATGTTTCTCTCTCTTTCTCCCTCCCTTCGCTCTAAAAATAAATAAATAAAATCGATTTTTTAGGTTTTAAAAAAGTAGCAGTAACAAACATACTAAATAGTGTTACGTGCCATTAATGGTGAGACTGTTTTTAAGTAAATGAATACATACAAGGTCTGTCCAAAAAAAATCCAGCCATTGTAAAAATAACAAGAATGGTTTGCATGACATTATATGACCTGGCAGTCAAGACAAGTGAACTGGAATGCACATGTGTGATCAATGATGACTTCACTGAACTAGTCAATGGGGACAGTGTATGCTGCTGAGTGAGCATGGGTACTGTATGTCCATCACATTCAAAATGACTGAGCAAGTAGAGCAATGAATCTGTATCAAATTTTGCATTAAGCTTGAACATTCCTCCACAGATACTATTTGGATGATTCAGAGGGCCACAGCTACAGGCAGCTGGTGATTGGCAGCTTCATCACAACAATGTACCCACTCATGCATCACATCTCTTGCAGTTTTTTGGCAAAACATCAAATCACCCAGGTGACTCAGCCCACTACGGCCCAGATTTGGCACCCTGCAATATCTGGCTTTTCCCTAAACGAAAATCACCTTTGAAAGGGGAGAGATTTCAGACAGTCAATGAGATTCTAGAAAATATGGCAGGGTAGCTGATGACAGTTGGGAGAACTATGTGAAGTCCGAAGGTACCTACTTGGAACCGAACTGAGGCATCATTGTCCTGTGTACAATGTTTATTGTATCTTATATCTTCATCAATAAATGTCTCTCTTTTTCATAGTACATGGCTGGACACTTTCTGAACAGACCTCATAGATCTCTTTGTGTTTATCATACTTTAGATCACTGAACTTCTTAGATTTGGCAACTCTGGGAATGTGTTGACCATTATCTGTTCAATTAACTTTTCAGTCCTTTTTTGTTTCATACTTTTTTTGGTAGGATTTCTCTTACCTGTATATTTGTATGCTTTATATTACACGACATGTTTCTTCAGTGCTGATTATTTTTCTTGTCATCTTCTCTTTTTTTCAAGTTGGAGAGAGTCTATATTGATCTATCTTCAAACTCACTGATTCATTTTTCTGACATCTCAGTCTGCTGTTGAGCCCCTCTTGTTAATTTTTCATTTTAATTATGCTTTTAAAATCCAGAATTTCTCTTTTCCTTCTTTTTTTGTCATTCTTTGTTTTCTTATATAGATTCTCTTTTTTTATTTTTGCTCATTCTGTTACAGTTGGCCCAATTTTCCACCCTTTGCTCTTCTCCACCCCTCCCACTCCTTGCTCCAGCAGTCATTCCCCACACTGTTGTCCATGTCCATAGATCATTCATACATGTTATTTAACTAATCCCATCCCCTAATGTACACCATCCCCCCCTCCCCTTTCCTCTCTGGCAGCTGTCAGTCTGTTCATGATTCCATGTCCCTTGTTCTGTTTTACTTGTTAGTTTATTTTGTTCATTAGATTCCATTTATAAGTGAGATCATATCATATTTGTCTTTCACCGACTAGCTTATTTCACTTAACATAATAGTCTCCAGTTCCAACCATGCTGTCTCAAAAGGTAGTAATTCCTTCTTTCTGCTGTGTAGTTTTTCATTGTGTAAATGTACCACAGTTTTTAATCCACTCATCTACTGATGGGCACTCTGGCTGTTTTTAACAATTGGCTATTGTAAATAGAACTGCTGTGAACATAGGGGTGTATAAGTTCTTTTGAATTGGTCCATCGGGTTTCTTGGGATATATTCCCAGCAGTGGAATTGCTGGATCGAAAGGCAGTTCCATTTTTAGTTTTCTGAGGAAATTCCATACTATTTTCCACAATGGCTGCACTAGTCTGCATTCCCATCAACAATGTACTAGAGCTCCTATTCTCCACATCCTCGCTAGCACTTGTTGTTTGTTGATTTATTAATGATAGCCATTTTGGCAGGTGTGAGGTGGTATCTCACTGAGGTTTTAATTTTCATCTCTCTGATGGCTAGGGATTTTCAGCATTTTTAATATATCTATAAACCATCTGTATGTCCTCCTCAGAGAAGTGTCTGTTCATGTCCTTTGCCTATTTTTTTATTGGATTATCTGTCTTCTGGTATTGGGTCATATGAGTTCTTTATGTATTTTGGAGATTAGACCCTTGTCCGTTGTATCATTGGTAAGTATGTTCTCCCATACAGTTGTTTCCCTTTTTATTTTGATAATGGTTTCTTTAGCTCTGTAGAAGCTTTTTAATTTGATGTTGTCCCATTTGTTTATTTCTTCCTTTGTTTGCTTTGCCATAAGAGATATATCAGCAAAAATATTGCTATGCAAGATATCTGAAATTTTACTGCCTGTTTTCCTCTAAGACTTTTACGGTGTCACCACTTATATTTAAGTCTTTTTTATCTATTTTGAGTTTATTCTGGTGTATGGTGTGAATTGGTGATCTAGTTTCATTTTTTACTTGTACCAGTCCAGTTCTCCCAACAACATTTGTTGAAGGTCTATTTTTACTCCATTTTATGCTGCTTCCCCTTTTGTCAAATATTAATTGACCATATAGACATGGGTTTATTTCTAGGCTCTCTATTCTGCTCCATTGATCTGTGTGTCTGTTCTTATGCTGTAACAGACTGTTTTGATTACAGTGGCCTTCTAGTATAGTTTAATATCAGGTATCCTGATCCCTTCAACTATGTTCTTCTTTCTCAAGAGTGCTGAGGCTATTCAGGGTCTTTTTGTTTCATATAAATTTTTGAAATACTTGTAAATCTGTGAAATAGACCATTGGTATTTTAATAGGAATTGCATTGAATCTATAGATTGGTTTGAGTAGTATGGACATTTTAATGAAGTTAATTCCTCCTATCCATGAACACAGTATATGCTCCATTTATTTGTATTTTCCTCAGTTTCTTTCTTTGGTGTTCTGTAGTTTTCCAAGTACAGGTCTTTAACCTCCTTGGTTAAATTTATTTCTGGGTACTTTATTTTTCTTGCTGCTATAGCAAATGGGATTTTTTTCCCTAGTTTCTCTTTCTATAGTTCATGTTGCTATACAGAAATTTCATCAATTTCTTAATATTGACTTTGTATCCCACTATTTTGCAAAATTCACTTATTAGGTAGTGTAGCTTTTTGCTGGAGACTATAGCAGGGGTGTCCAATCTTTTGGCATGTCTACGCCACACTGGAAGAAGAAGAGTTTTCTCAGGCCACACATTAAATACATTGCAACGCGTAAGCACAAAAAAGTCTCATAATGTTTTAAGTAAATTTACACTTTTGTGTTGGGCTGCATTCACAGCCATCCTGGGCTGCATGCAGCCCATGGGGCCGCAGGGTAGACACCCCTTCTAGGGTGTCCTATGTAGACTATTATGTCATCTGCAAATAATGACAGTTTTACTTACTCCTTTCCAATAGGGTGCCTTTTATTTCTTTTTCTTGCTGATTACTGTGGCTAGAACTTCCAGTACTATGTTGAGTAAGAGTGGTGAAAGTGGACACACCTATATTGTTCCTGATCTTAAGGGAAAAGCTTTTAGGTTTTGCCCATTGATTATGATGTGAGATTCTCTATTTGTTGAGTTTATACTTTGTTAATTATTATATTTGGCATTATAATATTTGTATCTGGCAGTATAAGTATTCCCTGTTCTTCTCTTCCATATGGATTATTTAATTAACATGTGAATTTTATGGAAAATCCTGTTGGCATTTTTGGGTGAATTATAATACATTTATTGATTAATTTTGAAGAGCACTTCTTTACGGTAATGAATCTCTATGAGATCTTTGCTTACTTAGCTCTTTGTTTAAAATCCTTCTGTAAAGTTTTAAATTTTTTCCTTCACCACCTAAGGAAAGCTGTAGGATTTATCATCATAAATGATATTTTTATTATATTCTAATTTATTACTCTTATTATTGATATTTTTACATTTATTTTATATGTCACATCCTTGGTGAAATTTTTTATTAGTTTGTATATTCTTTTGAATTTACTATTTACTATTTCTGTTTACTATCACTGAACTAATACAAATGGGATCAATAGCCTTAGTGTTTTAAAATGTGATCATTTCGGCCTGAGTAGAAACAGACTAAGGAGAATATAACCTCATATAATGGCTATTAATAATTTTTCATTCTACCCTGGAGGGATACATCACATATTTACCTCAGACACACTGGTGGTGGGTGGAGACAAATTGCTAAGACAGCAGAGACCAGAAGGTACAGAACAAATCATTTAGCTTGCAAACCTGTTATCTTGATTTTCCATGTTCCTTGATTCCTCCATAAAGAAAGATACGGTATACATAATTAATTTTATTATTTTTCTGCATAAGATTTGTGTGTTTGTTTTTAAGGCTTTCTGTGAAACTTTAGAGGAGACAAACTACCGTTTTCAGAAAGAATTACTTGAAAAACAAAAAGAGGTGGAGTCACTGAAGAAACTGCTTATTGAGAAGCAACTACATATAGAGATGCTAGAGAACAAGATCAGGTGTGTTGCAATACCGGCATTTCTAGTCTAAGTCAACACTCAGTGCTCTGAGATAAACACCCTTTGTATTTAATATAATTTAGGAAATTTTTAATTTTAAAAACCGTAGACTTTTCATGTGCGTGTAGAGTGAGACCGTTGTTTTTCAATTATTTATTTAGGAGACTGAACTTTTGAAGGATGGGAAACTTCAGAATAATAAGCCCCTAGCTGTTCAACAGGATAAACATTATTCATTTTAACCTATTTAAGTGACATCTTTGTTTCTAGGTATTTATGCCAAATTTTCACATACAAAAGTTTTACGTTTTCTCATCATCATGTACTGAATTGATGCTGAAATCATTTTAAATAAATCATAAATAATAATGTTTCTGTTGACTCCCAGCCAGCAATTAGCCATATGACTGTATTGACTTAATAGCCGAAGACAACAAAAGCTACATATATTCACAACAAACATACATAATTTTTTCAAGAAGATATTTGATAGGAAAATAACTTGTCGTAATTTACTTGCAGAGCATTGTGTTTAGAACCTGAGGAGTCACTGCACTTGTCAGGTACAGAAGGTGAACAGATCCTAAAGGTGGACTCCCCTGTACTTCAGATTGATCAAGAAGTCTTGGATGAAGAATCCAGGTATATAATGTTTAGTTTATTATAACCTAGTCATCCAAATAATTGGAGGGAAATCGTTATAATACTCGATAGAGTATCTCTTACACACTCATTTATTGTTGCATCATGAATCTGCTGAGCACACAGAGAAAGACTGTAGGTATTCTAGGCTGTCCTAAAACTGAACCTTTGGCAGGTAGGCTCTTAAGTTTTTTAATAAAAATACTTAATTTGAAGCTATGTCTGAATTAACTGGACTGTGAGTCAGTTAATAAATTTTGTAAATCTTGACAAATTAATCTTCCACAATGTCACTTTTTCCATTCAAAATGCGAGACACTGTAATAGCCACTACCCTGCCTACATGGAAGGAATGAGGAAAATAGTATTTTTAAAAGCCCATAGAATTTTTATTGCATATAAATCCAAGCTAATTAGTAATACTTTAGCAGTAATTGTTAAGCTATAATTATGACAACAAATTTCATGTTTGTAAGGGTAATCACAAACTAGATTTTTATTGATAAATGGTCATCGGGAGAGCTAATAGAATTAAAAATATATCTCCAAAAGTTCTCTGGCAGTGACAAGTGAAAAATATTACATTATATTATTTTTTCATTAAATATTTAAATATTCTTTACATAAAAGATTTTTAAAGGTAATAGCATGCATCCAGCCTTGACAGTGATGTGTTTCTCTTTGCAGAGCTGATGTCAAGTCATGCTTAAGTTTTAGTGAACCTGAAAATTCTGTGTCAGAAGTAGAAGTAGCAGAAGTGGCTTATAATGCTGAAGAAGACTAATCCGTCATAGCCGTCCCTTCCCTTTCTACATCTCAGCAGCTTTAGAGCATTTACTGAAAAGAGCAAGAATGCACATGTATAAAGTTTACATAAAGAAAAGTTTTTTAAGTTATGGAGATAAGAAATATATTCACTGATGCTTTAAATTGTCTTTTATTCAACCTTTGGATTTAATACACTAAAAAAAAAAAAATCTAGTTAAGAGTTCTGTTATCAAGACCCACGTTCTTAGATACTATGCATAAATTATTTTGGTTTTTTGTCAGTATATTGCTCCAAACAACTGATGTGTGTTCATATTACCAATTAGTCAAATGGAAATTTATTGCATGTTGCTCGCTGTCTGGTTGAGATACACTTCTTTGTATCTCACATGATTTAGTTAGTAAAGAACTAAGTTTTAAATGTTGAAATGTTTACCCTCTCTAAATAAAAACTGCTTATTTAGAATGTTGCTATTTAAAAGAAAACTTTCTAGTACCAAAGAAAAATTATTTGAAAGAGCTGTAATAATATAGCTAAAGTGCTAAAATAGCCTTGATTTTAAAAGTTAGTTCATTAATATCAAAATAGTATAAGTGTCCTGGTTTATTGTTATACTTGTTTATTTTCCACATAATCTTTATCTTAAATCTCTACCTATAGAATCAGTGAGTTTGCCTCTTTGAGAACACTACCTCTTTTTGTTAATCAAGGCATACTCTTGAAAATATGTTATGGATTCTAAGCAAATAAGGACTTATTCAAAAAAATACAAGTTAAAAGCCATATATATACTACAAAGTTCCTAACTATGTTGACTCCTGGCATTGCATGTCTATATGTGTAAGTATGTTACTATATTCTATTCTTGGCGATTTTCTTTTTAATATATTTAGCCAAGTGGTGCACTTTATGATAATTAAACTCTTTTGTGCCAAGTTGAATTGGTGAATTTCTTTAGTAAGTAGAGTTAGGGCCTTCAGTACTTCACTTTTTACAAAAGTCTCCCGGGGTTTGAGGCAGCTTTATGAAAAAGTATTCATTTCTGTTTTGTGTACAATTGTCAAAAGTGCCTTGTTTCATTTTTATAGTATGAAGTTATTCTTTTTCTATTTCTGCTGTTTTGCATATTGCTGTTAGTAAGTGTTGTAATCATGCTAGCATTTTGAGATCATAGTTGGTATATTGAAGTCCATATACTGTCTAAAAACTGTGGGGAACTTGCCGGGGAAATAAAATAACAAGCTCCATTTTTTTCTTCACTATTTAAAAGTGTGTCAGTATCTTGATGAATGTATTAAGATGTCGTTATTTAAAATTCTACTCACATAGATTAACAGATCCAATGGCTGCTTTTCACCTTTGATCTAAAAAGGAGACTGCTTTCTATCAAAGTACCAAAAATTTTAAAAGTCGATGTCAAAATGCCCCAGGTATGCGCTGTCTCAGAATATTTTCCACAGAGTGTACCAAAAATGTGTTTACTAGCCTGGGAGACAGAAAGAACATAACACACTGGTCTACTTTTATCTTTCAAAACATTAATTTAGGTTTAAAAAGAACAATCACTTAAGTTAATCAATATAATTTTTAATCTAATAAAACATTATCTATGCTAAATTCCAAATATTATAACCCTACATGTCTGCTTTAAAGTAAACCATACACTTTCAAAATCTGGTCTTTCATAAGATTGTATTAAAGTTTGGGATGAGTGAAGAAAAACACTCGTTAATTAGGTAAGCCACTATTATTTATATTTAGATTTTACTTTTTTACTTTTATAATACATTTTGTTCCCAGTATTAGGTTGGTTTAATAAATTATTTTTTTCAGTGCAACAGTAGCTATGTTGTTCAGATGTTGAATACCATCCCCCTCCAATTTCTATGTTCTTTTCCCCATCCCAGTGATTATTGTAAATTCAGTTGTAGTTAACTGCTGCATTTCGCGGATCTGGAATGAGATTTTAAGTTTATACTTTATATTAAGTCTTCGTGAAAAGGTGCAGTGCACTTCAAATGTAACCAAAATTAATTAAAAAATTGAACATAACCGAAACAAAACTCTCGTGGGTAATCTTTTAACCTTTGAAAAATCACACTTACAAATAGGTCATACAATCATAAAATGTAATATTTTAAACGGTATTATCTGTCTGCCATATTGATATTACCTATTGAAAGCACATTTATTTAGAAAACCATGTTCCTCAGATAAATCATCTATGTAGTCTACTTCAGCTGTCTGAGATATTATAGGGAACAGTGTGGCCTTAAGTCTAAGAATAATTTGATTTTGAAATGGATTTTGTAACTTAGTTTTTGGCTTGTGTTAAAACAAGTTTGTATTTACAACTAGAAAATAGAAGAAATCTAAATCTTACCCTCTGGGATATGTTCACGGAGCGTCACATCTGATCCACATTTTGACCCTTCATAGAATTAAGTTTTTTTGCATTGCACTTTTTTTCTATGTTGTCTGCTTCTATTAGCAAAAAACAATCATCAAAGCTTTTATTTTCAATATATGTGTTTCTAAAGCTGATAGCTATGTCACATGGGAAAATGATCTCTCAGGTCTCAGCTCCAGTAAACCTGTGCTTCTCCTGAACAGTTGACACTTTTTCTTTTAAATCTGAAAGACCCTGTTACTGTCTTTTCTTCTTGTGTTTTTTGAGCAGCTCTGAGTCCAGTTGTAGTCACCCATAGCCTGCTATATGGAACCTCATATGAGTTGCAGCTTTTCATAGTAAACATGACTTTATTTTTCTACCTTTTTTTCTCTTACCTCCAATTTTCCTCCCTATTTAAGTTCTATTACGATATATGTATCTTTGTTCTGATAAAGCCCCAGATTTGAATATTTTGGACCACATGTGGTAAGAACTTGATAGAACCTGTACTGACACCCCTAACTGCACCATTAAGTGATGCCGATAATCACACAAAGCTAAATTATTCTTTTCCTTAAAAGATACCTTTAAATGAGATCAGCCTGTGTAATGCAGACTTAGAAGTGCTGGCTAGTGGGAAGTTCTGGGTAGGTTTTTGGCTAGAGCATAGTATTGAGAAACTCAGATGATGGTTTTAACCATAGCTTCAAATTACAACAGACCCCACTTGCCACTTGCTTACTGATGAAAGAGGAACAGGATCATTGTCCCCACACAAAATGAACAATGAAAAACAGTACAGCCAATGTATTTTCAGTAAATGAAAAGTACAGCTTTACTGTTATAGATACAGCTGAGGATTGGTATGATTTTCAATACCCTCATGTAATGTTTGCAGCCTAACTGCAATCAAAGAGGTATTAGTGTGAGGTGACGGCCCAAGTCCTTTGCTAAAGTGTAAAATGCAAGCCCATCCCAGGGGAACCAAAGGCAAACTGGAGGACCCTCCAGAATTAGCTCATTGTTCCTCTGGGCTTCCAGATCCTGCTCAGTAGACACCATACAAGGACTAACCCAACAGATGTTTGCATTGCCCCCAAAATCAGAATTGGATAAACTAAGTACAGTTGACCCTTGAACAATGTGGGGGTTAGGGATGTCAAACCCAATCAGTCAAAAATCCACAAATAACTTTTGAGGCTGTAGCCAGCCCTTCACATCTGTGGATTCAAACAACCAAAAATCAAAAGTATTTTTGCCTTCTCACCTGCAGATTCACAAGGTCAAACAGAAAATACTGTTTTCAATCCATGGTGGTTGACTCTCTACATGCAGAACATAAGGCTAGAAAGGGCCTGCTATCAACAGAAACCTGCATGTAAGTGTACCTGCGCAGCTCAAAGTTAACTGTGCATTTCTCAGCTCCTTGTAGCTGGAGTTGAGCCTGTAACATGACCTTGGCCTGTGAGACAAATGAAGTCTGCTGGAAGCTTCTGGAATGGCTTGCTTTTCCTGTAAGAACTTAGACACACTGCTTGCACCTCCCCCCTGTTTTGGTTTCAGGTGTTGCCCAGTAGTGCTGTGGAAGCCACCTGGCAAACAGGTATAACTAGTGAGAGAAGAATGAGAATCACAGAGACGGCCAGCCTCTTGTTAAACCCTATAAATTGTAGTTTTATTAGCTGTGCCAACACAAAAGCTATCTTCAGTTTGGATTGTAGATTGTAAACATGGTGGAGGAGGCTTTAAAAAAAAAACTTCCTGTGGCAATAATGTATATTTATTTATACAAATGTATATATATTTATAAATATTGCTATATTTATAGCAAAGAAAAAAATTAAAGGAGAAATTTCTTTTTCTTTAAAGGGCAGATAAATATCTCTTAGACATACCAGAGGCCACTTACTTCTGAGCCTTCTCTTGGCAATCCAGATATGAAAGAGAAAGAGAAAACTATTTATTCTACATATATGTGTTGGTCTGCTCGGACTGCTGTAACAAAATACCATGGAGTAGGTGGCTCAAACAATGAATATTTACAGCTCTGGAGGCTGGAAGTCCAAGATAAGGTACCAGCAGGGCTGGTGCCAGGAGGCTTTCCCTTTAGGTACAAACACTCACCTTTTTTTGTTACACGGCCTTTCCCCAGTGTATCTGGGCAGAGCAGGCTCATAAGGACATCAGTCCTCTTGGATCAGGGCCGCACCCTTATGACCTCATTTACCCTTAATTAGTTCCTTAGAGGCCCCATTTCCAAATACATTGGGGGTTTAGGAGTTCTACGTATGAATTTGGGGGAACACGAGCATTCGGTATAACCATAAAGGATGGATGTAACATTAAATGTTTACAAGGATATTTCTCAGTTTGAAAATTAAATAGCCTATTCATTCATTTGTTCATTCAAAAAACATTGAACATCCACTGTGTGTTGCTCTAGGCTATAAAAGTTACTGAAAAGTATGCGCTGCTTTCAAGGAGTTCAGGGTGGTGTGGCTTTTATACAGGCTGGTCAGTGCACAGTGTGCCGCCTTGTGGGAAACCTAACAGGCATTTGTGATGGATTATGGAGACAAGAGGGCTGCAAAGGAGGCAAAGATTGGCAAGGAGTGGAAGTCTAGTGCTTTAACTGCTGCTTAAAAGTGGCTAGATGGGCATGCTGAACAGGAGAGTCAGCTCCCACCTCTGCAAGTGACAAGTGTTATTGTCCCTGGTTCTTTTCCCTTCACCCAGTGCATCAGCTCCAGTTCCAAAGGACAGTGGACGCCACACAGCCATGACATTCATCTCAAATGTTTACTGTAATTTTAATGCTCGTGTGTGTAGATTTGTTTGTCAACATTCTGATAGAGGTTCAAGGCCTTTCTTCAGTGCCATTTCACTAATGAGAGGTCCTGTGTGTCCCTTACTCAGCCAAGCCTCTAATGCATTTTCTGATCTCCAACTTCTAAGGTGAAGACATGAGATAATGTGTGAAGGAATCTGACAGAAAGCAGCTTCTACTATGTTTTTTTCAATTCCGCACTGCTATCTTGCCTCTTACCAAGTCTTTCCAAATCATCTGACCTAGCTTTCCCTAGAAATGATCACTTGTTCTCATATTTCATTGTTTCATATGTTGCCACTAAATTTATTTAAGAATTAATTTCAATACAGCTGGCATACCCAAGTTCAGAAATAAGACAGGTGCTGGGTAACCATACTGGTTTCTTGGTGGTGGTGCATGGAGAGACAGGAATGTGCAGGTGTTCTACACAGGACCGACTAGACAGGATCATTCAGGTGTCATGGGTGTCAGTGAGTGCATTTTACAGAGAAGATAGAAGACCATGGCAGGTCAATTAAGTGTGTATCCTGAGGTTGGGAGGCTAGATGATGACCTTCCTTATACATTGAATCTGTCCAGTTTTCTCCATTGCCACTGCCGCCATCCTGGTCCAAATCACCAGATCTCTCCACTGAGATACTGTAATCATTTATTGACTGATACCCTTGTTCGCACCTTGCCCCACTATGCTCCGCCTCCCATGATAGCCATGGTGTTCTTTTTGAAAAATTGAAATCATATCATGTTTCTTCTCTACTTAAAAACTTTCAACGGTTTTCCATAGTGTTTAATATTACAAAATTCAGACGTCATTCCATGGCCCCCCACCATGATTTCACACTGCCAACTGCCCTCCATGGTGCCAGCCCACACAGCCCCATTTAAGTTCTGAGAGTCCGTTAAGGTTTTCTGCCTCCAATCCCTACCCTAGCCCCTGTCTATTTCCTAATTTTCTCTTCTTGGAACCCCAGAACCTTCCATTCTCACTTGCCTCCTAATCCAATTCTGTTTGAGAGTATACTTTTAAACTGAACAAACCTAAGTCTGAGATTGGGCTCTGCTTCTTACCTAGTGGGGAAGTCATGTAGCTTCCCTGTGGCTTGGTACTCATTTCAAACAGGGTTAGTAATAGTGCTCACAATATGGTTCATTGACAGGAGTGTAGGAGAAAGGACAAGTGAGCTGTTCAGCAGAGGACTCAGCATCTCCTGTAACCTGGAAATAGCACCACACTCACAGGTCAGCATGGGTGTGTGGGTGCATAGTGAGACCATGTGAAACTGTGCACGTGTACAGATGCATGTGCCAGTCAGTGCCCACCATGCTCTGTCCTAAAAGTACAACAGCTGGGAGACTCAAGAGAAGAAAAAAGAGCTACCTGCAACACTGACCTATCCATGTTCTTATCTTTTGTCTTACTCAGTGATGGTGGAATCCGTTTGAATATTTTCATGGAAATACATTTTTAGTGCACCCAAGGTGACCATAATTGGAGCTCAGCTCTTCAATTGCATCCATCACTCACTTCTCTTGTTATTCGCTAGCCATACTAGCCTTTTTCAGTTCATTGACTGCTAGATATTTCACCACCTCAAATCCACATTTTCCCTGCATTTTCTGTCAACAGAAGAACAAAGCCAAACATAATTAAGGAAATCATAACATTCTGCTTCTGCAATATTTCCAAAAAGTCTTGTTTCATTAATGATACTTGCGGATTTTTTATAAACACCGAAAGTTAAAATGAAACTTCCAGTGTAAGTGCATGAAATGAATAGGCATGTAATTTATTTATTTTATGTTATTTTATTGTTTATGCTATTACAGTTGTCCCACTTTGTCCCCTTTCGCCCACCTCCATGCAGCCTGCGCCCCCTCACTCCCAGTCAGTCCCCACACTGTTGTCCATGTCCATGGGTCTTTTCTATTTGTTCTTTGACTAATCCTTTTACCTTCTCTCAGTCAGTCCCCACTTACAGCTGTCAGTCTGTTCCATGAATCTATGCTTCTAATTTTGCTCATTAGTTTATTTTGTTCATTAGATTGCTCTCATAGGTGAGATCATGTGCTATTTGTCTTTCACTGACTGGCTTATTTCACTTAGCATAATAGTCTCCGGTTGCATCCATGCTGTTGCAAAAAGGTGGGAATTCCTTCTTTCTCTCTGCTGTGTAGTATTGCATTGTGTAAATGTCCCACAGTTTTTTAATCTACTCATCTACTGATGGGCATTTAGGCTGTTTACAACAATTGGCCATTGTAAATAAAACTGCTATGAACATTGGGGTGCATAAATTCTTTTGAATTGGTGTTTTGGGTTTCTTTGGGTATATTCCCTGCAGTGGAATCACTGTATCAAAATGCAGTTCCATCTTTAGTTTTTTGAGGAAATTCCATATTGTTTGCCACCAGCTGCACCAGCCTGCATTCCCATCAACAGTGCACTAGGGGTTCGCTTTTCTCCACATCCTCACCAGCACTTGTTGTTTGTTGATTTATTTATGATAACTATTTTGGCAGGTGTGAGGTGGTATCTCATTGAGGTTTTAATTTTCATCTCTCTGATGGCTAGGGATTTTGAGCATTTTTTAATATATCTAAAAACTATCTGTATGTCCTCCTCAGAGAGGTGTCTGTTCAGGTTCTTTGCCCATTTTTTAATTGGATTTTTTGCCTTTCTGGTGTTGAGTCATATTGGCAAACATGTTTTCCCATACAGTTGGTTACCTTTAAAAAAAAAATGGTGTCTTTAGTTCTGCAGCAGCTTTTTAATTTGATATAGTCCCATTTGTTTATTTTTTCCTTTATGTCCCTTGCCCTAGAAGATAGATCAGAAAAAATATTGTTATGTGAGATATCTCAAATTTTACTGCCTATGACATCCTCTAGGATTTTTAGAGTTTTACAACTCATATTTAAGTCTTTTACCCATTTTGAGTTTATTCTGGTGTATGGTATAAGAAGGTGGTCTAGTTTCATTTTTTGCATGTACCAGACCCATTCTCCCAACACCATTTGTTAAAGAGACTGCCTTTACTCCATTTTAGTCTTGCCTTCTTTGTCATATATTAATTAACAATAAAGACATGGGTTTATTTCTGGACCCCCTATTTTGTTCCATTGATCTATATATCTGTTCTTATGCCATTATCAAACTGCTTTGATTACATTGGACTTGTAGTATAGTTAGATATCCAGTATTATGATCCCTCCTACTTTGTTCTGCTTTCTCAAGATTGCCGAGGATATTCAGGCCCTTTATTGGTTCCATATAAGTTTTTGAAATATTTGTTCTAGATCTGCAGTATATGCCATTGGTATCTTAATAGGAATTGTGTTAAATCTATAGATTGCTTTGGGTAGTGTGGACATTTTAATGATGTTAATTATTCCAATCCATGAACATGGCATATGCTTCCACTTATTTGTATCTTCCTCAATTTCTTTCTTCAGTATCCTATATTTATCCAAGTACAGGTCTTTTACTTCCTTGGTTAAATTTATTCCTAGGTGTTTTATCTTTTTATTGTTGTTGCAGTAGTAAATGGGACTTTTTTCATAGTTTCTCTTTTTTACTAGTTCATTATTAGTGTATAAAAATGCCATTGATTTCTGAATATTGACTTTGTATCCCACTGCTTTGCCAAATTCATTCATTAGGTAGAGTAGTTTTTTGGTGGCGCCTATAGGGTTTCCTACTTACAATATCATGTTATCTGTGAATAACGACAGCTTTACTTCCTGTTTTCCAGTTTGGTTGCCTTTTATTTCTCCTTTTGGGCGCTGTGGCTAGGACCTCCAGTACTTCCTTGAATAAGAGAGGTGAAAGCGGACACCCAATCTTGTTCCTGATCTTAAGGGAAATCCTTTTAGTTTTTGCTCATTGAATAGATGTTGGCAGTAGGTTTTTTTCAGATGACCCTTATTATGTTGGGTATGCTCCCTCTATTTTCACATTGGTATTTTTATCACAAATTGGTGCTGGATTTTATCAAACGCTTTTTCTGCATCTGTTGATATGATCATGTGATTTTTGTCTTTCACTTTGTTTATGTGATGTATCAGGTTTATTGATTTGCAAATATTGTACCATCCTTGTATCCCTGGAATAAATCCTACTTGATCATGGTGTATGACCTTTTTAATGTTTTGCTGGACCCAGTTTGCTAATATTTTGTTGAGGATTAGCATCTATTTTCATCAGAGCTATTGACCTGTAATTTTCTTTCTTTGTTGTGCCTTTATCTGGTTTTGGGATTAGTATAATACAGGCCTCAAAAAAAGTTTGAAAGTCTTCCTTCTTCTTGAATTTTTTGGAATAGTTTAAGAAGGACATGTGTTAGTTCTTCTTTGAATGTTTGTTAAAATTCTCCTGTGAAGCTATTTGGTCTAGGGTTTTTGTGTACCAGGAGTTTTTTGATTACTGCCTCAATTTCACTAGTTGTTATTGGGCTATTCAGGTTTTCTGCTTCTTCCTGATTAAGTTGTAGAAGATTGTATGTTTCTAGAAATTCACCCATTTTGCCCAGGTTGTCCAATTTCTTGGCATATTCATAGTAATTTCTTAATATTCTTTGTATTTCTGTGGTATATTGTTACTTCTCTTTCATTTCTGATTATATTTATTTGGGTCCTCTCTTTTTTTCTTTTTCTTTTTTAAAAGATTTTATTTATTCATTTTTAGACAGAGGGGAAGGGAGAGAGAAACAGAGAGAGAGGAATATCAACATGTGGTTGCCTCGGTGCATCCCCTACTGGGGGCTTGGCCCACAACCCAGGCATGTGTACTGACTGGGAGCTGAACCAGCAACCCTTTGGTTCACTGGCCAGCACTCAATCCACTGAACCACACCAACCAGGGCCTCTCTTTTTTTCTTGATATGTCTGGTTAACAGTTTGCCAATTTTGTTTTATGTTTCAAAGAACCAGCTCCTGCTTTCACTGATCTGTTGAATTTTTTTTTAGTCTCTGTGTCATTTATTCCTGCTCTGACCTGATTATTTCCTTTTTTCTACTCACTCTGGGCTTTGTTGTTGTTTTTCTAGTTCTTTTAGTCACAAGGTTAGGTTGTTTATTTCAGATTTCAGATTTTTCTACCTTCTGTAGATAAGCATCTAACTATGAACTTTCCTCTCAGGGCTGCCTTTGCTGTATCTCATAGGTTTGGGGCTGTTGTGTGTTTATTTTCATTTGTTTCCAGGTACTTTTTGATTTCTTCCTTGATCTCATTGCTAACTCATTCATTACTTAACAACATGTTATGTAACCTGCATGTATTTTAATGTTTTTGAGGTTTTTTTTCTTGAGGTTAATTTCTAGGTTCAAGCCATTGTGATCTGAGTAAATGCTTGATATGACTTCAATTCTTCTGAATTTGTTAAGGCTTATTTTGTGTCCTACCATGTGGTCTGTCTTTGAGAATGTTCTGTGTATATTTGATAAGAATGTATATTCTGCTTCTTTGGGATTGTCATTTAATGCTGCTCTATTCTTGTTGATTTTTTATCTGGAACATCTGTCCATTGTTGACAACGGGGTGTTAAAAATCCCCTACAATGACTATTGCTGTCGGTCTCTTAAAGTCCTCCAAGATTTTCTTTATATATTTAAGAGCTCCTATATTGGGTGCATATATGGTTATATCCTCTTGTTGGACTACCCCTTAACTATTATGTACTGATGTTTTTTGTCTTTTATTATGGTCTTTGTTTTGAAATCTATTTTGTCTGTTAGAAGTATTGCCACCTGACTTTCCTTTTACCTCTATTTGCATGGAATTATTTTTTTCCAGCCCTTCACTTTCAGCCTATGTAAATCTTTTGTTTTGAGGTCAGTTCTCATACAGACAGCATATATGCAGGTCATGTTTCCTTATCCATTCAGCTACCCTATATCTTCTGATTGGAACATTTAATCCATTTAAATTTAAGGTTATTATTAACCTTAAATTTGACATTTTTCCCTTTGTTCCTGTGTTCCTTTCATTGCCATCTTTCCCTTTGTTCCTGTGTTCCTTTCTCTATTGCTTCTTCTTTTTAAAGCAGTCACTTTAGAATCTCTCACAGTGCTGATTTAGTGGAAGTGTACTCCTTCAGCCTTTTTTTCTTTTTTTTTTTTTTTTTTTGGCCTGGAAAGTGCTTTATTTTCCCTTACATTTTAAATGAGAGCATTGCTGGATAGAGTAGTCTTGGTTGCAGCTCCTTCCTTTGCATCACCTTGAATATTTCATGCCAGTCCCTTCTGGCCTGTTGTGTTTCTGTTGAGAAATCAGTTGACAGCCTTGTCGGAGCTGCCTTATAGATAATTAATTGTTTCTTTTTTGTTGCCTTTAGGATTTTCTCTTTGTCTTTAACCCTTGCCATTTTAACTGTGATATGTCTTGGTGTGGGTCTCTTTGGGTTCATCTTGAATATGACTCTCTGTGCTTCAAATAGACATGTTATTTAAAGGCACAAAGAAATGGGGAAATTAAGGAAGTCGATCTACATATGGTCAGATATAAAATTTCTTTAAACTTATTCTTAGAAGTATTTTTCTTTTAACTCAATCTCACCTTTCAAATATATCAAAGGAATAATATAGATTTATTGTGCTGCAAGGCATAAAGTGATATGGAAGTCACTTCCTAAATTTATTTTCATTATGACTAACATACAGTGTGCTTCATTCATTGGTTGCTTACTTATTCAGTTACACAGGGAGTTTTAAACTTAGAAATGTTTTAAAGCAAATATTATTTGAGTAACTTTATTCCATTATTTTTCCACAAACTTCTGCTGAAGTAGAAGGAGATACACTTTAAGAAAGTTTCATTTTGAGTTATGGAAATAAAAATTTCTTTAAATTCAATCAATATATACGTATATGCTGAGATTCCTGCCCATGACCATGAAGTTTCTGGAAAAATAAAAGAGAACAAAAACACAGTCTATGCTGGCCTTGGATTCTGTCTACAGAAAGAGTTTGGAAGTCTGAGGCATCACTTTCAATGACAAACGCTTTGTCATCTATCTTCATCAGGCATTCAGTCTGCAAACACTGGCCATCTTCTCAGGTAGGGCATATGTTTGAAAGGTGCTGCAAAAAACAAGGTCCTTCACAACCCAGCCCTAAACTCCAGACATGCTGTGTCCCAGCTCTGGATGTGGTATTCCCACTGGAGTGCCTAGAAAGTTAGACCCATATCACCATGTACATTCTTCTAGACCAGCTATTTTCAACAGTGTGCTGCCAGAATTTTTAAAGCATGCAATACCTGAGTTTAGTTAGGGGTACTGACCTCTTTTCTGTTAGATTGTCAAATTAAAAAATACAAAGAGTCAACACAACAATAGCCGTTGGTATAAATGAATCAAAATTATACCTTTTTTTTGTTAGATTGGCAAAAAAAAATTTTTTGGTGTGTCACAAAATTTTAGTAATTAGTTTGTGTGCCATGAGATGAGAAAGGTTGAAAATCACTACTCTAGTGGAGTTCTTACAACATGGGGTTGTACGCATTTGCTGTAAGTGCATCCACCGCATGGACTCTCAGCAGCCCTGCACTGCTTAGGCCATAGCGTTGGCCGTGCACACCATGGGCTCAGTATCTATTGAATGTGAGAGGCCGAGCAATATTGTCGGTTCCTATACATCCCTTGATAAGCAGTTGCAGGCTTCCCAGTAGACCAAGGCCCCGCCCAGTTACCACAGTCCCAGGATGGCCACCTGTACTCAGGGAAGTCAGAGCCAACCAGATGTCACTGCAACCCTAATATTTTCACATAGCCTCACCTAACTGGTCCACAAGATGCATGAGAGTGTGAAATAAATCAAAAGCAAGGATTCCAAAGATGACTTTCAGGCTCTATTAAACCATATGGCCTAGTTTATAAAGAATAATTTTCTACTTAAAAGTTCCAATTAATATTATCCAAACTGTTTTGGCAAATTTTAGGGTCACATGCACTTACACTTACCGTGAGTTTAGAGCGCCCTCTAGTGGCTGAGATGGGTAATAGCACCTGACGCTGTGATGGGAAAAACCCCCAGGGAGATGTCAGGAATGCCACAAATTGAAAATCCCAAGGTGTCAGAAAACAGGCTGCTATTTTACAGGCTTTTCAGACGTAAAGGATATATATCGCAAAGAGACACCATGAGAGACTATCTCATCTAAGAAAGAGACCTAGCTGAATCAGGGTAGCTCTCAAATAGCCTAAACAGGTATATATTTCATTTACTATATTTTGGTAAATTTTTCCCTTTACTTTCATAAGGTGGGAACATGAAACTGACCCATGCCTGACCCATGTTTATATCTGAAATGCTAAATGCCATTATCAGCTATTTTTGTATTGAAATAAACTTTTCAGTTTATTCATTTCTATTATTTTTACATATATTTCACAAGAAAGCCAAGTACACAGCATTGAAAAGGGACTGTTTCTAAAAGATATGAGTGATTCTACCAGAACTGCTCCCTCTATCACCCTTTTCATAATCTCATGTCCTCTGTGTTCTTCTACAAAAAATTTTCTTATTCTTTAACTGCATTTTTTTTGTTTCTGCTAGTTTCCTAAAAATGGCAGGTTTAATAATTTTGTGTCACCTTGTTTTGAAAAATACAAACTGCTTCCGCTTCACTCCATATCTTCCTTTCAAGGGGAACTTTGATATTATGAGAGAAGCAGCTTTGTCAAATAATTTAAGAAAGCTGCTACTTGACTGGATGGAAATGGGACATTTGTCCATATTGTCAAAACATATCACAGAAGCTAGAAAACCTCCCGGATTTTCTACTGTTTATCCTACACCTCTTCCTCAGTTGCAGTTTCCACTAAGTAGACATAGCCATGTTCTTCTCTCTACAGCCGCAATTTGATGACACCAAATATTGTTAGATTTAATCTTCCTGTTGACTCTATAAAGATATTTTTAAATATTTTACAAATGAAGAAAATGAGAGTCAAGAGTTAAACAATTATTAAGATCTTCGTGATGGAAATATTGGGTTTGGCCAACCCACTGTTTCCTTCAGGAAAAGACTTACTCCCTCATATGCTTGGAGCATGGCCTGTGGCAGTCCTCACCCAAGAGGACACCCTCTTTTCAGGAGGGCCACATTCCATGACTGGTCCCCATGAAGGTGCCTCATCTCAGTGTCTCATGGGGTCGGCTAAGTTCAACTTCCCCCATTCAGTGTTTCTCCCTTCCCTTTCTTTCCTTGGGGGTCGATGCCCAAAGCACTCCTTAGTGAACCTCTTGCGTGCGACTCTCCATCAAAGTCAGTTCCCCAGGGAGCCCAGCCAGTGACAGTCACACATCTAGAAAATGACAAATGATGCTTGGACCAGAGTCTAAGTCAGCAGCTGTGGCCTTGACCCACTAGACTGCACCACCTTCTACAATGAACAAGCCTTGCTTGTATAATGTATCCCTGGTACTAAGCAAAGGTATCCAATAAGTATTTGTCGGTTCACCCTTTAACTTGTTTTTTTGAGTAGGTGGTCATGGTCATTCATTTACCATTTGCACCCTGAAGAACTTTACAATCTAGTCTGTTACCTGAACGGTCAGGCAAATTATATTCTAAAGTTCATGATTTTAAGATCAAGTCAATAAATGGTACTTTAAACTTTCAGTACACAGATATACCCTGATTTTGGACTTTTGTTTCATTTATCAATACTTGTAGAAACAAAATTTTATCAATTATATTTTTACTCCTAAAACATAAGCTTGACCCAAGTCTTAATATTATTTTACCAAGTAACATAAAAAGCATCATTAAAAAGCAAAATGTTTTAGGAGAAAGAGCTCACAGAGCATAATGATCCTGGGGCTACAGGCAGTGCCCATGTCACAAGGCCAGCTTCCCCGTACTTTAAAATCTGAACTAGCTGACCAAACCCTCCAGCGACCTGAGGCCTTGGGCTGTGGTAGGACACTCTAGTCCTACCAACAAACATCTACCAGGGGGAGAAATCATAATAAAAACAGCTTAATTTTCTTAAACCTTAGCTCTAAAATATAGTCTTGAATTCTTCTATCTTGACTAAGAACTAAGCTACAAAAGGGCTAACTTTTCAAATAGGGATTGAGGGGAGCACTCTTTACCACAGGTGAATTGTTATTAGCTTAATTTTTTTTGGTTCAGGTTTGCCTTCTTCCTCTGCAAAAAGGAGGAATGTTCTTTAAAAAAAAAGAAAGAAAAAAAAAACTGTGACAAAATTGTCAGATAAAATTGTAAAGCCCTATCAATCTGGCCCAGTTTCCCAGGTTTACACCTATGCAATTTTGTATTGTCCAAATTAAAATAACCTAGGAGAAATAAGAGTAGAGAAAGGAAGTCTAATTCCACACTTTGAAGTGCTCACCCTTTTCACAATTTGGCTCTCCGCTGCCCTCTAACTTCTAGTTGTCTGGAGCTTGGGATCGAGGTCATGTATAGAAATATATCATTTTTTATTAAACTTCAATCCCCACCCTAGCTTAGAGTTCAGGGTATAATATTTAGTAAATATTCATTAACTAAATGAATAAATTAAAATATGAACTCTAAGTCATTTGCAATAAAGTGACATTTGAAGCTATAATTTAAATTGAGATCTATGAGGAATATAGAAGGAAGAGACAACAAATAGCTAAAGTATGGAAAATGTGGAAAAGAGTTACTTTGTGAGGCAAGAAGACTGAGTCATCCAAAAAGAAAGGAAAGCAATAGTTAGGATTATGGAAAATGGAAACACAGGAATGTTATGGAAGACAATGAGTTGCAGACTTTCAAAGAGTACGTGACACATTGTATTAATATAGAAACTATATGTAATTTGTACAAAAGCATATGTAATCTACATGCACACATTTATTTTTATTTACCTTTGTTTTTTTATCCTCACCTGAGGACATTTTTCATTGCTTTTAGAGAGCGAGAAAGGGAGTGAGAGAAACACATTGATGTGAGAGAAACATCAATCAACTACCCCTGCCCCATACGCTCCCCATCAGGGATCAAAACCTCAACCTAGGTATATGCCCTGACCAGGAATCAAACCTGCAAACTTTTGTGTATGGGACTACACTCCAACCAACTGAGCCACACTCGTCAGAGCTGTATACATACATTTTATATACATTTATAGATATATTACCTATATACAAATAATCACATGCATGTCACCCTTTCAGAGAAATCTGAATTGGAGTGGTTTTTGGCTACTGAAGAGGAAAGTGTAGCCCTGCCAAACCCTAAATAGTAGTGTATACGTAACCTTCAATGGTTTGTGAATATGAGAAATTTTCAGGAGAATCATTCATAATCAGAGATATTGCCTACTTGCTCAGTGTTTAGACATCTCTCTTCTAAATAAAAACTTTACTGCTTTGCCCTATCTGTACTCCCTTAATGTATACTAAGTCACTTTCTTCTGAAAAATAGCCCAAATGTCTTGTACATAGTGCAATAAAACTTCCAGTAAGCCAAGAAACAAATGATGCAAAGTGAATTGGAAGTCAAAAGAGGATTTTTAGCTCTTTTTAAGAAATGCTTTCTCGAGCAGAAACATTAATATCTGTCTTAAATTAAGAGGACAGAAGAAAGGAAGTGAGGAGATGAAATTTAAATTGACTAATATTTCATCAATTTGTGCCCTAGCGCTGTAATGTAGTGGTACCAAGATATCCTTATTAGTCTTAGCTTCTCTGGGTTTCTCTTTTTTCTCCCCCTTTCTTCTAGTTTAGAGAGCTAATTTTGACACATTATCCTATTTGTTTCCTCAAGACACTTGCCATTGTATTGTACAAGCTCTTTGCTACTCCAGTCTCTACTAAGTAAATCAGTGATCAGACTCCTCCATGTTTGCCAAGAATGAGAAAAATGCTGCAGTTCAGATTTAATTATTCTCAGTTGTGGAGTGGACATCTATTGTTTGAGGTAGTGTTTTCAGGTTTGACATGGCCAACATCCACCCCCCCGCTTCCTTGGGTAGGAGCACCTGGATTAAGCTTTAGTACACCTCTCCCCGCCCCCCTCCACCCTGGTTTCTCATTCAGGAGGGTCCTGATGGCTGACTCAGAGGTAGTTCCATGAGGCAAGCTTGGCCAATCAAATATTCTGGCTCTGGAATTTGACTCTTGAGCAGAAGAGCAGCTTGCTCACTTTTCCCAACAGCTGGCTGGCTACCCAGAAGGCAGAGTCCCTCAGATCTGGCTGCCGTGAGCTCCAGAGCCTCTCTGGTCTCTGACCTTCCTCATTTTTGCATTTTAAGCTTTTCCAAATTGCTTCTAAGAAATCCAAGTTTGTCTCTTAAGTTATCTTGAATGTGTGTCTTGCAGCAAAAATGAAAGAAAAAGCCTAACTATATATTAATTGGAAAACATTTTATGTAAAAATAAAAAACACAATGGAGTAGCTATTCGGTATCGCCAAACAAACGTCCAGCCCTGAGGTGCCGTATAATGTGCCGAGACCAATCTTTAGCAAACATCCCAGAATTTACAACTCCCGACAAAAGCCTTCCCATTCTAAGATGCCTTGCTGGAAACACCTTTAGACATCTGATTAATGCCCTTATTCTTTTTAATACCTTCTTCAATCTAAGGATAATTTGCTTTTTACACCTTTTCTCTATCGTGTTTCATTCTCTTTACTGTCAACAGAGATGCAATATTATGACTTCATTTCAAAGCATTTTTCTTTTCAAAATAAGATGTCTCCTTTTGAAAAATTTCTTTTTAACAATTTGTCATTTTAGTACTTTAAATTATCTGTGCATTCATTGATAATTGATCTTTTTGCGGAAGACCAATCAATAGAAATATAACGTGAGCCATATAGGCAATGTTAAATTTACAAGCAGCCCAATTCCAAAAGGTAAAAAGAAGCAGGTGAAATAAATTTTAATAATACATTTTATTTAACCCAATACATCTAAAATAATTTTTCAACATGAAATCAGTATAAAATTCTACATTCTTTTTATACTAAATCTTTGAAATTAAAAGACTTGGGTGTCAGGGTTTTATTTTATTTTAAAGATTTTATTTATTTATTTTTAGAGAAAAAAAGAAACATCGATCTGTTGCCTCTCCTACACCCCAAATGGGGACTGAACCCACAACCCAGGCATGTGCCCTGACTGGGAATTGAACCTGTTATCTGTAGCTTTGTAGAGCAATGCCCAACAAAATGAGCCACACCAGTCAGGGCCAAGGTTTTATTTCAGTTGTTCTGTTGTTACTTGTTAGCTTTTATATTCCTTGAAATATGAGGGGGTTTTGTCCTAGGATGCAGGTAGGTGACATGGAATCATTTCATTCTTTTGACGTTTGCTTTTAAGTTTTTCAGGGTGGACCCAGACAGCTTTTAGTCAAGGTATAATTTGACCTCACTACTGAGGCAATGCCCTTCTGAGGACTCAAGTCTGATGACCCCTGTATCAGGAGGCCTTTCCACAATAGCTATTGGGAGCACAAACTGTTCCTGTCCCTGTGTGAGCTCTGGGATTGAGCTGCCTACTTCTCCCCAGTGGTGGTTCTGGGCCTCAGTAAATCTGAAATACATGTACGCAGATCAGTGCTCAGCCGAAGACTTGCAGGGACCCCTCTGCCAATCTGCTCTCCAGAGCCCGAGCTTGCTCGCTCGCTCCCTCTCTCGCCCCCTCTAAGACCACCAGGCTCTCTTTGCGTTCCCCTCCCCTGCGAAGGCAGTGAGTTGGGGCAGCGAGGACTCACTTTATTGGTTTCTCTCTCGGGAATCAGTGCTATCTGTTGTCCAATGTCTGGAAACTGTTGTTTCATGTATTTTGTCCAGTTTTGAAGGTAGGTCAATCCAGTTCCTGTGATGGCCCAAAAGATGTAAAAACTTAATCTCCATTCATTTATCAAATATTTCCCAAATTCCTACTGGGTATGAGGAACTGTAGAGAGTGCTGGGGATACCCTACTGAACTGAAAGAGATACAGCTCATGCCCTCACGATCACCGCAGACTGGCAGGAAAAGCGATAATTGAGTAACAATTCACATAAATATTCAGTGTGAGCCATGACAGGTGACAGGACAGACAGCAGAGTGCTATGGACTCATTTAACAGGGAGACCCAGTTTAGTCTGTGCATCAAGGAAAGTTTCCCAAGATAATGAACATTTTAACTAAGACTTAGGAAATAAGATTTGGTACCTGTGTTGTGGAGGGCAAGAAGACTGAGAAGAACAGCATACGCAAAAGCCCTGTTGCAAGACTGGACCATTAGAGATCAAGTCCAGCCCTTAGATTTCCCAATGAAGACAAAAAGGTTTGGAGTTTGTGCCTCTTCCTTACTGCGTTAGCGGCAGGGCAGGGGCTGGAACTCAGGACCCTATCTCCACGTCCAGTGTTCCCTCTATTTCACTGTGTTGCTAAGCAAACATAGGGAACACTACAATATTTTATATAATGACACTGTCATTTTATGCTCCATGATGTATTTTGGGCAATACATAATTTTGTAATATACTTTCATTTAAAAATAATTATAGCCAAAATATCATTCAAGATATACTTTTAACTACCTATATTTTAATGTATTTACAAGACATATGCTGCAAAGTGTGAATTAATGAACAACAGAGCACAGCACAGAAAAGTGTGAACATTCACACATTCAGCCGGCAAAGCGGCATCGAAACAAGCCCCAGGCTGGCACACAGCTTCCTAAGCAAGTGAATCACACTCGGGAGACCCCCACGCAGCAGTGTGAGCTCCTAGTGCTTTCAGACATCCTCAGAAACGCATCCATTGCCCCATTCCAAGCTTAAGTGGCATGATATAAATGTCAATTAAAAATCCTTTAAGATTTCAAATGGCAAATCTCAAGTGAAACTATGTTATAGACTTTCACAGGACTGCCCCACATAACATCTCTCCTAGTAGAGACACGGTGTGTTTCCATCTAAGTAGTACCATATCCAGTGACATGGACACAGCACACTTGCACTTGCCTAAAACAAAGTCATTTTTCCAGCTATCCCAGGCGCATCACTCTTCAATTACTTATAAATTATGTCAACAGATGTCCGTTTTGTGTGTCAACAGATGTCCGTTCCTTGTCAACAAATATAAAGAGAGCACCAACTATGTTCCAGGACTGGAATTCAGTAGTGAGCGAGGCAGAGGCCCCTCCCATCCTTGCGGAGAGGTCCTCCAAGGTGCCACCAGGAGTCCCTTTCCATCCCTGTTTCTGGCTGGCATGACTCCTTTAACTTTTACCTACGAGACTTAAAAGACAATTACTCATCCAGTATAAATGTGAAACAGGATCTCTGTTAACTTCTGAACTGGGCGAAAACATTTTTTATGTCCTATGTAGAGGTCATTAATTTAGGTGTCAAAGAAACTCCATTTTCGTTTAAGTAGCCCAAGCTGCCAAGTGTGTGATGTGCTCATCCTCTCCTTCTGCCCTCCTAGAAGAAGCTGAAATATAAAATGTATAAAAATTAGTAATTGGTGACATTCACACTTTAGCATAAAAAAACAGGTATGAATTATGTCTATAAAGGTATACAGGGGAGACCCCCCAAAAAAGGAATTATCTTCTGGAGGATGGGCCCCTTGTAGTACAGGCTTCCCCCACTAGGTAAGCGTTCCAGGAACCCTCTGTATCAGTGTACCAGCTCGTGTTATTGTGAGAGGCTGCATTCAGCTTTGGTGAATTTTTTTTTAAGACTCTTTCAACGTTTTTGCCCATTTCATGATGAGTGATTTACGAGCACTCCTGCCCTCACTGCAAAAAGTGTTCAGCAGTTTTTGGGCAAAAACAGCATGACCCCCAGGGCACCACCCTCTGTATTCACCCGATCTCACCCCAAAAGACATTTTTTAGTTTCCCCAGTTGAAAAAAGTCCTCAAAGGTAAATGTTTTGCCAATGTGAAAGAGGTGAAACAAAAAACGGCAGAAGCGCTAAAAGGCATCAAAATCAGTGAGTTCAAAAACCATTCTTAGCAGCAGAAAAAGTGTCTCGATAGATGTATTGCATCGAATGGAAAGTACTTTGAAGTGACTGAAGTTTAAACATGTAAGAATAAATACACAATTTTTATAAACAAATTCCGTAGTTTGGGGGGGAGCCCCATTGCATATGGAATAAAAAAAAAAGTGCTAACAGGGATACAGATCAGGCTATTATTGCGGCCAACCATGTGACCACAGGTAGTGGAGGTGGGGTCACACCTGCTCGGGACCTCGGTGCAGTGGACGACGTGCCCTGCATTCTCCCTGGTGTTCTGTCTGGCTGTGCTGGGAGGGAGGAGGAAGGCACATCTGGAAGTTGGATATTTGTCATCTTCTTATTTAATTCTTCCTGTTCCAATTCCTCCAGTTCTGCCATCAACTCATCCTGATCACAGGAGAAAGAAAGAATTATAGAGTTAGCATTTCAAGCAGTAGGTTTCCTCAAACACAATAACAAAAACATCTGCTACCCAATTGATATGTGAGAACCCAGTCAAATGGAATATTTATGTTAAGACTAAGTCTTTTTTGCAACACTGAACAATGATTAAAAAATGAATATTTGGGGTTGTGCAAATTTGTCATAGCTAATCTTTTAAATACTTCAGTAAACAGTATTCAAGTAATTTGTGCTAGCTGAATACAAAACTGCCACAGTTTCCAGGAAATTTACACCTTACTTGTCCCTTTTCCAATGCATTTTTCTTTTCTACTGTTAAAAATTAAGGATCTGTGAAACCTTAACTAGAGAAAATATTTTCATTTGGGTTAATGTTATTAAAAATGAGCAACAGGTACAGCAAAAATTGTAATATATAGAAAGTAAAAAGAATCAAAAGATACTATGATTCCTTTGTTAAATTACCCGTGCCAGTATGTGTTTGGGCTAAGTAAACTTCGACCCAAGGTAGGTATACTGTATTCCTTTCTTTTAGCAACAGTCTCAAAGGGTCTGGTTTAATCCTAAGCTCCTCTCTGTCCCAAGAACCTTCGAGACACAAGACAGGCTAGAGACTTTAAGAGTATAAGTCACCTTATGACAGACAGGAGACCACTTGTAGTAGTCCAGATCTACCTGGCTCATGTGTCCTCAAGTAGGGTTCAACCCCTGACAGAGGCTTGGAGTCTAAACTAAATTTGTCATCATTAGAATTCAGAGGTTGCCCCCATTACAAATGACCTAAGACACTCTTACATTTGATCAAGAAAAGTCTTCATCTATTCATTCATAATTGAACAAATTGATTGAGAGCTCACTCCTGGTCAGGTCCTGAACTCAAACCAGGAATGCAAAGTTCAACAGTCCCTGCCTTGAAGGAGCTTATTACTGGATGTGGGAGAAAGGCACATAAGCAAATATTTATCCTGCATTAAAATGAGAGTAATAATACTGAGGACCAAGAGAGTAGTTAAGCCAATCGCAGCATTTCATCAAGTCAGTGTGTAGTAGGCAGCAAACTGAATGCTTGCCTGACCACTGTTGTATCTACCTCATGAAAAGGGAAAAAAACGCGGAAGTGCATGTGAAATAGTGTGGTCAGCGTGGTTGTGTGGTCTGTGGTTGTCCACAGACTATCTAAACGGAGTGCCTTCAGAACAAATTCTCTGATGTCCTGTTTCTGCTCACAGAACAATCAGGAACAAATGCAGCAAATGCAGTAATAGCAGAACACATTATGCTACACTGAGCGTGTGCCCAGAATCACCTGGCATGTGGCAGTTATCAATAGCACCAAAAAGATATTGATACTTTCTTTAGAAAATAGGATGAGAGAATAATCATCTCCTCCCTCATTTTCAGACTCCAGGTACCAACCACTTACTCATCCACTGATAAAGAGGATTTTAGAATTTAAGAAATTTTAGAGATAAGCTAAAGAGCCAGTAATTTTCATTTTATAGATGGAAAAATGAAGGGTCAAAAAAGTAAAGGGACATACACAAAGTTTAGTAATAAATGACAGGGTCCAGACGTCATAAGCCCAGAGCCCTACAATGCCTGGTAGTCTAACCAGGGTGGGCAAACTCTCTCCAAAGAGCCACACAGCACTAATTTAGGCTTTGTAGGCTACATATGGTCTCTGTCACAGTCTTCTCTATTGCTATTGTTATTGATGTGTTGTTTTGTACAATTCTTTTAACATCTAAAAACCATCCCTGGCTCACAGGTCATACAAAAACAGGCCGTGGGAAGGATCTGGCCTGAATGCTGAGCTGCAACATTTTTAAAAGTTCTTGACGCTCAGTTCTCATTTTCTAGTGTTCCGTGGAACCACGCCTTCCTCATTAGATGTTTTGTTTTTAATACCCGGTAGGTGTAGGAAGACAAGAGTCTTCACCATACTACCCTGAGAACTGGAAACATTTCTAAATCTGTACGAGTACATGTGCTTTGAACAGAGCAACTGAGATTCACAGTGCACACACCACCATTCTAAAGAGAGTCTGTCATACTGGGCCAACGAATCCCAATGGAATGTGTGTGTTAATAATGCCCATCCACATTTATTTTGTTTCATAGCCCGAGTAATGAACAGAGGCAGCCTAACCTCTAATTTAACAACCACAGAGCATGATACGTCTGTTCCTTGCAGAGTAACAGTCTGTTTTGTTTTGCACAGATGTGCAAGCACGCTATTCCTCCTCGTAATGGGCTATTTAGGCTTTCACCATTAAAAGTCACTAACTTTACATAATTACAGGCTGCTTTTTCTTAATAGCTAGAAACTTAATTAGGAGGCTGTTTGCCAAACTGTATTAATCTTTCCTTTAAATCAGAGCTACCGACACTTCATTTCCCTCTTAAGTATATTTCTAGCAAGTATCATTTATTCTTTGATGGTACTTAAGGAAATACTGAGAAGCTTTCTCTGCTGTCGACGGTGAGAAGCTGTCTTTTCCAGGAGCCATAACACTCCATTCTTCATACCACGTTACCCACCTCATCAAAGTCATCGCCAAATCCAACCCGCTGAGAAAATGCTTCTGAGATTTCTTGGGCAACATCCTGTTGCTCTGTGATCTCTTGCATCAAATCATCTATTTTGTTCAGATCCCTAGGAAATATTTTGTTAAAATATTTTAGATTTTTACTTTACATTTACAAATTTAGATATACTCCCATAAGAAAGAATGAGTCAATTTAATATAAATTCTTAGTTATTTCCATAGGATAACAAAAATTCCTGATAATATTCATCAACTTTAAAAGTAATTTACACTTAAAAAGAAAGAATAATCCTGTACAGGCACGTATATATTAAATATTAAACAACTGCTAAATTTGGGAGTCACTGAAGAGCAAATTACCTTATAATTTACAATATTTGTAGGCCTATTTTGAAATTTTATCTATTAGGGCATATGTAAAATTTAAATACATGCTACTATGTATGGACTCTGCAGGGAATGCTGCTGCGGCCCCCGAGGACCACCATGGCTAAGAAAAGCCGGGGCAGCTTTCAGCAGGCGCCGCCTGACAGCAGCCTTTCGTAGAAGCTGCGATCTGGAACCAGAGGACTGCATTCCAGAATGCCTAGTTGCTCTGAGATCCTCCCTCCCTGAGGGCCATCCTAGGCCTGCTGCAGTCTGTGGAGATGACAGGTGAGGGCAGGATTAGGCCTAGGAAGCCCTCGGAAGGTCAGCAAAGGAATCTGGGCAGTTGCTTCAAAGGTGGTTTCTAGCACCTGAGCCGCACTGGCCCCTAACCACCAACCTAAGCTGCCAGAGTCTGAATGACAGGATCTGGTCTGCGTCTCTAGGACCCTGTCTCTGAATTGTCCTTCCATCTCTGAAACTAGGCCAAACTGATTGGATACCAGAAAAGTGACGTTTCCTCATTATTAGGCAACTTAAACACTGACGTTTTGATTCCCAGTGGAATAAATCTTTTGAAAGTTTCCCAGAGCCTATATGTGGAAAAAGCTGAGCACTTTAACATATTTTCATGTAGTAATAAAAAAGAATACTTTTTACCATTCTCTTACCACCCCAATTCTTATATTTAAAACAAATATATAAGGAATTTATTTTTTAAAGGGTGTATGGGAAAAGCACGGTAAAAGTCTGGGCCTGGGGTGAGTTTTTCTCAAAAGGAGAACAATGAGATGATGTTGCCAAACCACCTGTGATTTTGTGATACACATTAGCAGCAGTTTGTAGCAATGACAGAGGATGTTGGCTCTGATGGTGAATGTAATGATATTTCCAAAGCTGTCAAAATGACGGTGGATCGTCAACGAATTATTAAGGCAAGGAAATGTTAGTAAAGAGGTCTTCAGCGAGCCCAGCCTCCCCCAGGCCCACCCTTCCCCATCCAGGGAAACATCTCTGCACCGCTCAGGTCCCCACTGCTCTTAGGCGTCATGGCTCCAGCTTCAGGTGCCAGGCACTGACCTTCCAGTGTGAACATCAAACAAATCGTCACCAGCCCCACTATCACTATGAATATTGATTATTGATTTCTTATTTTGTACCAGGAACTAAGTGCCTTATATCTGGATATGGTTGAATGTCACAGTAACCCCAAATACTATTATTACCTCAATTTATAGACAAAGAACTTGAATACAGGTGAGGCGAAGTAATTTGCCCAAGGACAGTCGGTACTGGAACTGAGATGATAACCTAGAAAATCTGACCCCCAAATCCCTGCCCATCACTATTATTATTCTACATTGATGGTTCTCATGCATTGGTTAGGATCGAAATCACCTGGGGATCTTGGTTAAAAACAGAAAGACCTAGTCCTTGCCCTTTTTCAGCATCTATGTTCTCCTCAGTAGTTTGCCAGGTGATTCTGAATCCCACCAAAGTTTGGTAACCACTATTCCACGGTCCAACACACAGATCCTGACATTTAAGCCTTTTTAAAATTATATAATGAAAAGTCATAGATGGAGTGTCAGATCATTGTGAAGTGACTGGGAAACCTCAAGGGCAAAATGAATGTCCTTCATGTTTGCATCTTTTTTTGTTTAATTTTCTGCCACTATAACTTCTGATCTTTCGCCGAGGAACCATTCCATTTTGTCCTATCAAAGAGCCTCAAGAAGATAAGCCCATTCCTGCTGAAATCACCATACAGCTCTCCCAACTTTGAGGGCACTTATAGCTCAGAGGGAACTCACATGTTTTCATGAACTGCTCTCATCGCCTTGGCTGCCAGGCCCATATTCCTCAGCACCTCAGCATTGGTGTGTGAGTTCTCCAGTGCCTCTCTCTGGAACTCGATAGTGGACAGTGTGCCATCAATCTGAGTGAGCTGCTTCTCAAACCTCTTCTTTCTCTTCAGTGCCTGCAATGCAGCTAAATAAGGGAGAAGCCACATTTATAAGGAGAGATCCCAATCACTTACTCGGAAGACATTCGTTCAGCACCAACCAGGGACTCTTGCCATTGTTGGCACCTAGAGGCAAAGAGGAGACCAGATGGAGCAGAGAAACTCCAGGGTGAGAGCCGGCCCTTAAGTGCCCACACTGTGCCATGCCCTCAAGCATTTTCAATGGTATTCTTTTCTTCCAAAGCTCTGGGGAATGTCAAATGAAAAGTCCATTTCCACATTCCATAAAATATACCATAGAAATTGGATTTTTAAAAATAGGTATAAAATGTGAATAAAAAATGCAATAGAAAAATAAGCCTTCAGAGGAAAAAATAACTTTAAATGACTGTTTATTCTACTTCTGCTTCCTCATTTCAAAGACAAGTTAATCAAGGCCTGGAGAAGTTACATGACTTGCTCAAAGGTAAACAGTGAGTGGCTGTCCAAAACCCAGGATGCCGAGCTGCATGTCTTGGTCTGAAATGATTATGTGATGGCCAGTAAGGTAACATCTTTCCATGAGCGCCCATGAAATCAAGGCTGCTAGAGTCACAAGGATTAGCTGGTGGGAGAAAAGAGTGTTGCCTTCAGAGAAATGATATCTAAATATCCAGGCATTAGTGCTTCAACAAAATAACCTTATCAGCTTCACTCAGAAATCACAAAACTAACAGAGTTCTTTTGACTACGGCACCTTGGAAGGCACCCAAAAACAGGCCCTAAACTGTAAGTTGTGAAAAGGCATTTAGAGAGAGTGCAGAGAAAGAGCAGCAGAAGAAAGTTACTACGAAGATAATTAAATGGAATTGGCAAAAGGATTCAAATAGGTTAATGGTTTCAAAGTGAAATGTAAGTTATTGCAACAGATTTCTGAGAGAAGGTTCTTTTCTAACTCAGTTTTGATCAATTTTCTCTTGTAATTCCAATAGATTTGGTTTATTTATTCCAATACTTTTTGTTTGATGCACAGAAACTCATAGTCATTATACTTTCTTGTTCGGTTTTATTGGTGATCAATATGAACTATTACTCTGTCCCATTAATCCTTTTTGCCTTAAATTCCAGTTTGTTTTATATTTAAATTAACATTTTTGCTTTCTTTTTGTTACAATTTGCCTGTAATAATTTTATGGGGACCTCTATTTCAAGAGTGTTTTATATTTGCTCTTTTTTGGTACACCTATTACAGATAGCATACAGCTGGACATTTGTATGACTGTTTTTAACCCAGTCAGATAGTCTCTATCTTTTAATGTAAGATTTTAACTTATTCTTCTTTATTGGGACAACTATGTTATATAATATGGTCTTTTTATAGTCATCCTTTTGTGTTTTCTTTGAGATAGAAATTTTTTTTTTCTTGTCTTTATGTAGACTGGTCAAATACTCCTTGTACATATCCCCCCTCTAATTTGTTGGACAGTTACATATACTGAATTTATTCTCCTAATATATACCCTTGTATTTAAATATATGCACATAATTAAACTTAAGTTTCTATCCATGTTGAAAATTAACTAGTATCTATAACTTATTGTTCCTCAAAAGATTCCTTTCCCACCCCAAACCTTCTAATGTTTGATTAAAATAATCTGCAATTTTATTAGTTCCAGATGATTACTAGTTGTTTTTTAATATCTTTTTAATTTTTAAGGAAACTTTTCTTAGCAACTGCATTAAATTTGATGGACATGATTTCAACAGTTATTTGTACTCAACTATAGTATTTGCTGACTTATTTTCTTACTATTGCCTTGGTCTCCTACATCATTCTTTCCTGGATTTTTTTTTTAACAAAATAAATCTTGAATTTTTTTTTCATAAAAGGTACACAGAGAGAAAGTCTCTAAACTCAAATGCTTTTATTTTGTTTCAAACTTGAATGATAGTTTGAATTCTTACAGAATTCTAGGTTCAGAATATTTTTAAAGTTTTAAGACATTTCTATTTTCACTGGGTAGCCAATATTTCAAAAGTTTGATAATAATAGTCTTCTCACCCCCTTGTAGATAATCTGTTTGCTTGTTTCATCTCTGGGAATATTTGAGATCTTCTTTTTTACCTTGGAATTAGAAAAGTTTATGAGTATAGTTTTAGATATATGCCTTTTTTTGTTTTCTCAAGTAAACATTCACTGCATATTTTTAATCTGAAGAATCGCATCTTCCTTCATCTCATGGAAACTGTATTCTTTCATTTTTTATTACCTCTTTCCCCTCCATTATTTCTGTCTACTTTCTTCTGAAATCCCTACTCAATTTTATATTATTAACCATACCATGACCCTGCCCAAACCATTCTTGTTTTTCTCTTTTGAAATCCCTACACAATGGGTGTTGGATTCGCTGGGTCTATCCCTGAGTCTATTAATATCTCTCTCTTTTTATTCTACGTTCTTGGAGAACTCCTTAACTTTAAATTCCAGATCACTAACTAGTCTTCATCTCTATTTATTCTTTTTTTACTCTATTTGTTTTTAATTACATTTTCAATTTCTAAGAACTTTTTCCTCTAGCTGTTCATTTATATAACAACCATTCTTGACTTATAATGCAATAGCCTCTGGAACCTCCCCTGAAGATACTAAAACAAATTATGTTTTCAACATTTTTTATTTCTTATATTATCTCTTTTGCTTATCTTGATGCTTCTCTTTCATGAAATTAACTTTCCTCAGAATTCTTCTGATCTTGTATTATAGGTTCATATGTATAAATAAAAGACTAGAATAGTTAGTATGAGTAGATGTGCCTCTTGTAGTTACCTAAGTGTGTTCCCCGTGGGACCTCTCTCTCGAAAGCAAAGGCCACCCACAGCGCTAGAGGAGCAAGTGAGGCGTACCAGAAGGCAGGCTGCCTGTATTGTTCAGGGAAGAAACAGACAGGCCGGGGGTCCTACAGTGAAAAAAGGGCTTTAATTTGGGTGGTGGACACTTTTCTGAGTGGTACTTTCCTTCCCCATCCCTCCCTGCCGCATGGACTGTGGCGGCTCTGCTGTGCTACTCTCTCCAGATGCAACACCACAATTAAAGTTCTAGCTAAACAGCAATTACACTTTATTTATAGAACAGTTCTATCTGTTTAATAACCTTTCCTTTAGGAAATAACAAAACAATCTTTTTAAAGTTTCCTGGCATAAAGGCCCTCCTAAAATCTCATTCTGCGGAGAGGCTCATTACATTAATGACCCAAGTTGCGTGAGGATTTTCTCCCTGCACAGGGAGAATGGTCAATGGCCCCCTGCCCCCCTGCCTCCTGCTAACACCCTGCCTGTGGTCCTCTGGTACTGCTGTATTTATCAAACTGCGTTATAATTATTTGTAAAATCTATTCCACTCCTCCTGCCCTACACTAATTATAAGCCCTTGGAGGCAAGATTCTGTTCTCCCATTTCCCCAGTCCCTAACACATGGCCAAGACGACACATAACAAAAGCCAGCACTGACTGAGTCTTGGCTGTATGCCAAGCTGATGTGCTTTATATGCACTATGTGACTTATGTCATCAACTCTCACAAACTCCAGGACTTGACATTATTGGCCTGTTTTACAGAAGATGAAATGAATGGACACAAAATGGATAAATTTGGTAACTTTGTGCACATCGTATAATGACAACATGGTTTAATAGAAAAAGTATGGCCTTGAGGGACAGAGTGTCGATCCTTGTCCTGTGACTTGGTCGGTGTGTGTACTTGACTAAGTCATTTCCCTTCTTTAAGCTTCAGTTTGCTGTTCTGAAAATGGGGATGTAATTCCCACAAGGCTGGGTGACTTTTAATAATTAATGATAATTTATGGGAAATACTTTATATAGTCCCTGTGCATGGTAGAGTCTTAGCAACTAGACATTATTATTAATAATAGCAATTTATATAACACTCATTAATGAAATTGTGAATCTTGTTTGTGAGACCACTGAGCAACAATTTACCCATGTATTTCACCATAACTTACCCTAATAGGAATATAATTTTACAAATCAGTTCCACATTTCACTGGGTGCAGTGCAGAATGCTCTTCAGCAAAGTGTCCTAAGAAGCTAAACTCCAAATACGCATCTCCAACCACCACCATACCGGAAGTGGAATGTTTGAAGTGTTTCTCCTCCCAGTCTTGTCAGGCTGGTTCAGTGGCTACACTTACTTGGACCCAAAAGCATTTTCTTTTATTTTCTTTTTTTTTTTTTTTGAGAAAAATGTTAAGTTCTCCTCTAAAAAGTATGCCATGTTTCCTATTAAAAACTAATTTTAGATTACTTTCTAAAAGTCAAGAAACACAGTTTGATATAAAGGATGAGGCTTTGGTATCACCAGATCTACATTTCAATCCTCCCTCTACCAATTAATAGCCATGCATAATAACCTCGATGTGTGACCTTCACTCTTCTTAAGTGATGTTCTCCCATTCGAAGAAAAACAACAACAAAGCAACAATCATTCTAGAAAATTACAATAGAACACTGTATTCTGGAGTCAAGTTGCCTCCTTTCAAATCCAAGCTCCATCCATAGTTCCATGGCCTTCTATATGTCTCTTATTGGAACCTGGAGATAGAAGTCACTTGGTTGCTGGGGACTGAATGAAATAACATGTAAAGTATTCAGTGCAGTGTCTGGCACGCAGTGAGTAATTACTAAATGTTAGGGACTTTGCGATCACTCTCATCTTCACAGGGTTGTCAGAACTCTATGGTTGGAGCCACCCTGTAAAATGTCCAACCTTACAAATAAACATTAATAATAATTGGATCTGGTTTGGACACAATTTTAAATGCCTATGTTAACAGATGGTTTTTCCCCTCCAAAATATTTTGCTGAATCTAGAACATTCACCTGGAGTTGAGATCTCAACTTACAGTACGATTACCACACCATAAACGATATACTGACCTACCCTGAAGTCCTCAACTCAGAGGGTGCCTGGCAGGTAATGAGGGCCAGGGAAGCAGAGAGAGGTTAGGGGAATGGTCATCTGTGTCTGCTCCCCTGGCAGAGAGGAGGAGATAGAGGAACATTTCTCTGCTACCACCATAGAAGATGGTGTCAACATGACGATACATGGCAGTGACAGAGGCCCTGCACCAGGAAGCCCACAGGAAGAATGGGACGTCTGGCGACTGGAGAACATAAGCCTGAGCTCACGGAGGCAACACGCACAGCTCCAGACCACAGCTGCCGCTCGTCAAAGAAGCAAGAAATCTGGACTGCGTGCCAAACCCCCACATTTAAAAGCTGACTTACAATTTTCAAAAAAACCTACGTGAGCAAAACCAATGATTCCTGCGTGACTGGATCTGGCCCCAGGACACCTGACCCGTCTTTCAACATCTGCCAGGCACAGTAAGCTTCTCACAAACACTAAGACAAGAGGTTTTTGTTCCAAAGAGCCAAGAAGTGTCTGGGAGCGGTCTCCCTGTGAGCTGCTTCTCACATGAAATGATGATGCCACAGGCCAACCATGAGTTGGACAGGCTCTGACGTTGTTTTTTAATAAATAATTGGGGGAAAAAACAGCTGTACTTTTTCAAAGACTTGCAACAAATTCTGCAAATCAAGTGTTGCTCATGATTTGGCAAAAAAGGACATGTTTAGAGCTGTGCCACTTAACCTGTGGAGAAGCTGCAATTTAATCTTCCAAGCTCCTGCATGTGCATTAAAGCACCTGCTGAAACCTGGATGACATTCTTGCTAAAACAAAGGAATTTACTGTATTCCTTTGTGGTGGAGAAACAGCCAGGGGTGGGGATTTTGTCTCCTCACCTAACAGTGACATGGTCCCTCAGTAATGGAGTCACAGAACAATGTCCCTTGTGTCCTGCTGCTGGGGGAGCCATGAAGAACCCTTACTCCAGCCCCCTGAAAAATGGGACTGGGACTGAAACTTTAAAATTACCCCTTTGACAAAATCCAACCAGCCCTATGCAACTCTAATGTTGCCAGAGGAAGGCTTCAGTCACCTATGAAAAATAACAAAATAGCAGAAAAGACTGGAAGTTTCATTGCTCATACAATGAGTAGGGCACCTTGCTTTTGAAGGTCAACCTGTTCTTCACACATTCAGTGTGTATAAACGTGTGCATTGTTAATCAATTAGTCGGCAACAAGGAAGAACCTTTTAGGAAACATCATATCCATGACTGCAGACAACCCTGGTTGTGAAATATGAGACTGTGTTATGACAGCTCACCCCTCTCCAGGGAAGGGCTGCTCTCTGCGGAAGGACTAAGAGGTAAGGTTGGAAGAGCAATCCCAGAGAGCGCTTGGGATGCATGCATCACACATAATTGGTTACGTTGTCTTGCTCTTACTGGGAAGTCTCACCATCATGTTGTTTTACTTAAGAAACTTTAATGTGAGCCCCGTTCTTACATATAAATCACTTAATTAAACAATATTTTCCATTTATGGCAGCTTGTTTTAGTTCTCGAAAAACACAAATCTGATAAGCATCCTCATAAGCATTCCACAAATAGAATAAAAACCAAAATGTTTCAATTCAAAGACATGAAACAGCTTGGTGGGGTTTGGGGAGGGGATACTAGAAAATTCTGACATTATTTAGCCAGTGCTATCCCATTATGAACTCCCCTGGCCTTTATCACTTTTATAAACTACTCATTATCCATTCATTTCAGTCACGGGACAAGAACGCACTGAGGATCTCACATGAGCCCTGCACCATGTGGGCCCCTGCAAGGACAAAGACAGGGGCTACAGTCTCCGCAGAAATGGAAATTCAGCCTCATTCTTCATTCAACAACCATTTACCAAGCACCTAGTATGTTCCAGGAATTGTGCCCAGGGATCCTAACATGCATAAGTCACAACCTTCGCCTCAAGTAGCAGAGGAGGCAGGGAAGCATGACAACCTCGGTGTACACACAGAGGAATGTGTAAGCTCACTCTGGAGGGTGAGAGGAAGCTCCACACAGGGGCCATGATGAAGCAGGTGCCTGTCCACACATTTAGTCAAACCCTGCTCACTAGAGACCATATGTGACAGTAGGCATTGTACAGATGATTCCCTCCAGCCTCCACCCTCTCCCCACCCTTCCTACTGAATGACGCCGAGCTCCTGGCTGAGATCCACTGGGAATCAGAGGCTGTAAACCTCAGAGTTGAGTGGATCCCTGCAGTTTGCCAGCTCTGTATTGTCAGAGGTCTCGCCAATATTAAATGTCACAAAAAGGGAAACTGCAAGCTAAAGGAAGACACAGAAATGATGTATGGTTAGACGGAGACAGAACAGGTGCCTGGAAGGATGGTGACAGAATGAGGTTGCAGAGAATGAGAGGGGCATTATTAGGAAAGGGCATTTGGAATACAACTATTGATGTAAGCAAGCCAGTAATGTGGGGCTGAATTCTGTGAAGAAAAAGATGGTGATTACTAATATTATAAAGTATGAAAGATTAGAAGGAGAGTGATCAGTGCCCTCTCCCATCTCCAGAAAGACACAAAGGGACAAAGGAAACTAAGGTTATTTTCCAACAGAAACAATGTTCTTGTACCCATTGGAGAGGAGGAAGTTATCATGGCCAGAACATCACACACAGGTGATTACAGCAGGAGGATCACAGAGGGGAAGATCATGGCCCAAAGTGCTATCAGCAGTGAGTTGTGACAAAAGGAAGAAATGCTTACACAGAAGATATTTGAAATAACCACTGAAATTCTTATTTCTTATAAACAGTTGCTTCCTCGGTCAATTGTCAAGCAAACAGAATTAACCTGTTACTGGAACAATATACCAATGTATTCATTAAAATCTACCTGATATTGTTTGTAAAAACCAATTAATGTTGGACACCAGGCAGAATAAATAACTACTTGAATGAGTTTTTCACTCACTAATAACATTTTTGTAAGCTCACATATTGGAAACTCCGTAAGCCTGTTATTAACTAGAATATAGGGGGGAAAAAAGAGTATGAATGTAAACCCAGCAATATGAAACAGAAAAATTCAGCAATAGTTGATTTTGCTAATTCTACAGGATAGAAACGCACATACCTATTGATGTAATTTTATATTGTGTGTATGTTATATACATGTGTGTACACATGTATATATGCTTGTGTGTGTTCTAGAATATGGTTTTATATTCTCCTTGTAAACAGGTATTTACTACTCATATGATGCAGTAACACTTACTACCACTGTGCCTGTGGCTGGTAGGGATTCCTGAGGACTGACAAACTATAGCCCTACGGCCCATTTTGGCTCTCACTGCCTGTAGTTGTATGATTATTTCTCTGAGATACTATTACTGTCAAATCTCAAGAAATACATAGCCTCTATCCTCACAATGACTATTACCATTTGAAATTCTTTAAAAAGAGATTTATCTTGAAATTAGTGATGAACTATAATATTCTCAAATATAACTGGGAGAACAATACCTAGTAAAATCAAGAGATTACATAAAGGAAATTTTTCAAACTGCTCACAAACTCATAGGCTCTTGTATATGTGACCTTTAAAATATGTATACATTGATTTAACATAATCATAATTTTTTTCTTGCTGCCAATTTTTAGAAATTTTGAGTTAGAATACTTTCTCTGCTCAGGCTCCAAGGCTATTTACTTTCACTTTATACACATAAAACATATGGAAAGAATCGCTCATGTAAAAAGCACTGCCCACTGAAGAAGGCCTGTTAAACAATGTCACTGCTTCAGCAAGCAAAGCATGCCCATTATGACCAGGGAGCATATGACCCTGAGTCACCAAAGGAGTCACTAGAAATTCTTGTTAAAATAGAAAATAAAATGCCCTAAGTGCCTGTCAAATATTTGTTGCATAATTTTATTCCTCTAAATTTATATTTAAGCCAAATATAAAATTGTAATCTTTATTTTAAGTTAGATGGTTGACATTAAACTTTAATTTTTAAATAAAGAATTTAACTTCTAATGCAAGGTTTTCTGACTTTTAATACAGAATAATCAGCTTTTCCTATCCTGTGATTTTAAAACACCATCCTCATTTGCTTGCTTTTGGGGGGTTTGTTTTGTTTTGATGTAGCAATGACCATGTTGGTACTAGAGTCACTAGATTGCTAAACTGACGAAAGGTTGATGGAGATGGCCCAGGATGGATGGGTGTGGGGGCTTTTAGCTACCCCTCATCCCCTCCCTGAAAATACCCACAAGTTAGAAATACCTCAGTAAAGGTATTAGCTGTGAGCGGAAACAGCCATTAGTCCAGGTTTAGGAGCTCTGACTGCTTTAAAGCAGGACCGTATAAACTCTGGACTAAGTCCCAAATATTTCCATGAGCAAAAGAGCATTAATCAAGGAAAATTATATTACTTTCTTAATGTAAATATTTCCCAAAATGTGGTGCTCTATTATCCAGCTTTGTGGAATTTACATGAAGAAGAATAAAGGAATGTTCCAATATTTGTAATAACTGCTTCAAATTCATGAAGAAAAAAGCAAACTAGAAGTAAGGTTACATAACACAAGAAACAGTACCAATTACCATTCTAGAAATAGCTAGAACACGTCAGCAAACTGTCAAAATCGGTGCCACTGAGATTTGAAAGAATGCTTTTAGAATAGAAATACTGTACCCTCTAGTTTCTGATGCAAAAAAAAAAGACAATATCAGTTCACAAAGATTAAAAAAAACACCAAATTAATCTCATAGCTGTTTTCACGTTAGTTTTCTGGAAACTGACTTAAGGAAAAACCATAGCTCACCACTGTCCTTTTAACCTACTCACATCAAAATCATTCTGAAAGCTGTGAGTGCTACAGTCCTGAACCTTATTCCAGATCTCATGAAACAGAATTTTAAAAAGCTCTCCAGGTGATCTGATGACGAGAACACACTATCAGCTCATAAACCAGCATTTGTGAACCCGAGATGTGTGAATGTAGTCTGGTTTTAGGAAAATAATCCACAAGGTATATTAAGCAATGTTAGAGAAAAGGTTAGAAAATTAAGATGATCTGGGTTACAAATGCAGGTCAGTTGTATTCATCACTAGACAGATAACTGAACTCATTCAGTGTTGATCTGTCAAACTGCTCATCATGCCTTCACTGAATCTTAGATGAAACACCACTGCTATCATGCAGAGCTTGTCCGGGACTGAGGTCTCTAATGGCATGCCATGAGGTTCTACCCTCAGTTCTGTCTTATTAAATATATATTAACAAAGACTTTGACAGCCACAGAAAAGGCTGCTGATTAAACTTGTGTCTGATTCAACTTTTAAAAAACAGCTCATATATAAGACAATAAAATTAAAATTTTAGAAATCTTCATTTTAAGACAACTGAAAATAAGATGATATTTAATGGAAATATATATAAATCCCTAATGCCAGCTTAACATACTGATTTAATAAAAGGAAGAGGGTGATTTAACAAAAGGAAGAGGGTCAATCTGGCTGGTATTTTTAACTCTTTCCAAATCCAGTGGGAAAAGCAAGTGATATGGCATCTGAAAAAGCGTAGGCAAACAAGGCTGTTTAACAGAACAAAGAGATAACATGGCCCTCGGACTGCTGGGTACCTAAGTGTGTGAGAGGCAGTAAGTGCTAGGATTCTCCTCAGGGCTCCGCAGGGAGAGAGAGGTAGGAGGAAAGTGAGAAGTTTTAAAGTACAGTGAAAGTGATAGGGCTCCCAGGGCTGGTTCAGCCGTGTCGGGGCCCCCACCGTGGGGCGGGAGCCTGAGGAGCTCATGAGGTAGGGGAGAAAATGGGGAAGGGGCCTGAAGGAGCGTCTCATTTCCACTGATGTGTATTTTCCAGAAGAGAGAACGCTCGGGCATTGCTCGTTGTTATTGCCCCAGAAATCCAACTCACTCTTCTCCCAGACGCCAAAGTATAGAGTATGGTACAAAATGATCAGGTAGCCGGAGGCACACAGAACACTTGATTGTGATGCCTGGCTGTCATTTGAACCCTTGAGAATGCTGAGGTCCTTCATAAGGACTGGGGATTACAATACGATCCATGTGAACCTCCCTAAAGAAAACTAATTCAGGCGGCTAAGGAAGACCCGTCAGAAACCGGAAACGGTTCCTTGTTGATAAAAAGAGGGGCAGCATAGATATTCTTCATCCAGGTATCCCAGCGAGGATGGAGGAAGGAGGAATAGGAGTGATGGGGGAAGAAAACACATCAGGTCTTCACACTGTAGTTTGTGCACATCAGAGCCACAGAGTTACTTATTCAAAATTCAGATTTCTGGACCCTACACTCAACTTATTAAGTCAGAATTTTACGGGGGTACTTGTGACTGTGCCTTTTAACAGACACCCTCCAGGACTTCTGATGCAGTTTACCTGAGGAGCACATTTTGAGAAACTCTTAAGAAAGGAGGTCACCAGGTAAGGGATCTCTCCCAGGGGGACTTTGTCCTCTGGGACCTGCAGCCAGTCTGTCTTGTTATACCTCTGCCACGCTTCTGCCCTCACAACACTGGCACTGAACTAGCTGACACAGACATGATTCTCTTCACACAGAAGTCCTCTGGTCCCAGTGTCTGAAAGCTCTGTAACAATGATAATAAAAAGCAAGTTCAAGAGCCCAAAGAGGTTCCGACATTGAGCTAAGCCACCGGGACTGGGCACACACCAGCTCTGAGGACAACCACATCTGAACCATGACTCTGAAAGCAAATTTACCCTCCTCAATAAATGCTCAGGCTGCACAGTAGCCTCTTACTCAAGACTCTGCCTTGGGGTCTCGTTTACCAAGCAGACACCCGATGCAGAGGTAGAAGCAGCTTCAGCACCAGGTGTTCACTGGAATCACATGTAATGATAGGGGTTTGGGCCAAATTTGCCTCCTCTCTGTCTCAACCTTTCTTCTCTAACAGCCCAACAGCCTGAGGCCCAAGATCCCCCAGATGGACACACCTTCTTCACATGATAACATTTGGATCTGTTGCTTGGACTGAAAAAAGGTAAGCAACAGGGCCAGGCCTATGGTAAGGGAGAAAGAGGGCACCTAGGGTAGGAATTTAAGGGGGTTTCACCCTCAGGTCACACAAGTGTGTCTTGGGGGTCTCTCTGGCCTTGCCCTAGACCCAGCCCTGGTAAGGCAAGTTCAGTCTAGGAATGGGAAACGGAGAAAGCCACTAAGGTGGGTTGTGAGCTCGAGATTCCAAGAAGTGACTACTGTCCTTAAATATGTAAAAAGTCTTTATGTCACACAGATGGAGAAGACTTTATTCCCTGTTAGTCCCAGAAGACACAATTTGGGCCAATAAGCAGAACTTCATAGGAAGCCAGTTTCAGCTTAAAAAAAAAGAAAAGAAAAGAAAAAAGCTATTGCTACAACATTAGCTGATATTTATAGAATACTGAATTAAGGGCTCAACACAATAATGTCATTAATCCTCACAACGCTGGAAATCAACCTTATCATCACCATTATACAGATGAGAAAACTGAGAATTAGGCCAAGAAAGTGGTCTAAAGTTACCCAGTTTCTAAATGACAAGGCATGGCTGGGCCTCAGGGCTCTTTGCTCTGACGCCCAGGCTCTTAACTACAACACTAAGTCACTTTCTTTCAAATATGAAAACACTGGACCAGGATATTATATTTAAGCAAAATCCCTATGACCATTTCTTGGTTTTTATCATATATATATATATATATATATATATATATATATATGGCTTCATAAGGGAGGTTAGAACAGTGACCCCTAAGGTGCTCCATCAATCCATTGCAGCAAGAGGGGACAACAATGTGCCTTCAGGCCCTGGGGCCATCAGCCAACGAAGCACACAAATATCATCAGTGCCCACGGAGCCATGACATGAAAAAGGCGAGGAAGTAACATAAGACTAAGAGGACTTGTATTTCTGCCTCATTAACATTACTATGGATTTAGGGTCCTAATCCTTAACCCAGGACACAGGGAAGAATCGCCTGGTGCCCAAGGCACACCCCAGCCAATTATACCAGAATCTACAGGGCTGGGACCCAGGCATCAAGGGGACTTTAATATACAGAAAGGATTAAAAACTGTTTTAGATGATGGTGCTCAGCAAGAGTAGAAAAAATTTAAGCAACATATAAAAAGTTTGCTTTTCCACAAGCAGATTACTAGCTACAACGCAGGAAATCTAAATAGTCTCTGAATAAACTGCACTGAAGAACGTCTGACCTCCCAAAGTTTTTAACCAAATTATGTCTTGCTCCAAATGTCACTCTTTTAGATCAGCAGGGCCTTGAATATCACGGCTGTTGAAGAACCAGTTTGGTGATGCACAGTGAGGGCTTTCCTGGTAGACTATGGTAACTGCCAAAGAAGTTCAAAGTGGGAAGAATTATCGGCCACTGCAGAACCTTGCTATGAGTTATAGTGAAGACACATCTCACACTAAGTTTTGCAGATATACTTATTAAACAAACACACGTTGGCCAAGCCAGCAAAAAGCAGTTAGTCAACCTGTTCCATGAGCTCAGTGAAGTCCCAACTGTAAGTCTCTTTAGGTTCAATACACCATGAATGGAAGGTTCACTGCAGACACAGTGACGCTCCCTGGCAGGGTGCTGTGCCCTGTGGGAGGTGCACTCAGTCAGAGACCCACCTCAGCCAAAGACTGGACAGGGCACTGAGTTGAAGTCGAGCCTCAGGTACCACCCTAATGTTGAGTTACTTATATACCCAGCACATTTCTACCATCCATTCTTACGTGGAGAGTAGGGAAGGATTTTTAGACTATTTTAGCCAGCCCACATGTTTAGAAGACCCACAACTTCACCGGTGAGACCCCATTTCATATTTATTATGCAAATTCGAGTTACTCATTTTACCAATAAAATCCATTTTTGACATACAGAATACTATCAAGACTTCTGTTGTTGTTGCCCTAGCTGGTGTGGCTCAGTGGGTTGGGTGTCACCCCACAAACCTAAAGGTCACCTGTTCAATTACCAGTCAGGGCACATGCCTGGGTTTTGAGCCAGGTCCCCGGTTGGGGGTGTATGAAAGGCAACCAGTCGGTGTTTTCTCTCCCTCTCTCCTTCCCTTCCCCTCTCTCTAAAAATAAATAAATACAATTAAAAGGAAAAAAAAGACTTCTGTTGTTGTAGAGAAATAGATCTCTAAAGAATTTGTACAGGCCAGGAGCATGGTCCATTCTGACACAATACTAGTTGGCCACTCAAGTAGTATTCTTGACAACACGTTAGCTGGCCAACCACCTCTAGAAGCAACTCTGGTTGTCATGCAAATTATGGTCATCGTTGTACCAACATTGAGTAACACAAGGTCCATTTAGTACCAAGTGGATTGGTCCTTATGATATGTGTGAAAATATTTCCTGGTAGCTAATGGAAGTCAGTGACTGTGTGTGTATGAAGTTACCTGGTTTATTTGGTGATGATGATTATGAACAATGTTTCCAAAGCATGGTCTACCTGAATTCTTTCCATAATTCGGATTACAGATGACCTGTTGCTAACCAGCCTCTTTATAATCCCAAAGACACTGTAGAACCAGGGCTGGGCCAACATCAATGAAGTTTCCAAGGATAAATAACAAAAAGTAAATGGCTTTCTGACACCAGTTGATAAATTGCCCTTGATACTAGCATTTGTTTGTAACTTCTCTGATTTAAGGAAGGTAGGATGATGTTCTTAGTTAGTTTTGCCTTTAATATTTTTGGTATTTTCATAAAGTCTATTGGTATATACTTTTAGTACACTGCCAAGTAAAGAATATTTCTATATTTATTTTACATTTTTGTCTTCTCAAACCAAATCTACATTTTTACCACTTCCTAGACGCAGGTGTTCAATTTTTCAGATTTTTTAAACCACTCTTTACTGAGCAACCACTGTATATAAAGCTTTGTACAGATCCACATGGATGACAAAGCAAAAAAGAAAAGAAAACTCTTGACAGGCACTAAGCAAATGTCAGCGTGCATATCAAGTTGGAGAGGAAGATGGAGGAACAGAATGACTGATGAGTTTTTGGCAAGCCACAACAGCATAGTTTCCCTGTAGAAATTGCCAAAATATTTTTGGACATAAAGTAAAAATAGAAACCAGCACTTAACTTGAAAGTAGGCTATAATATGGCCAAAAATTATACACAGTAGCGGAAAAAAAAAAAACACTTGACCTTCTTACTGCTGGTAAAAAAAATGGGCACAGATGTATCAGGAGCATTTTTATGGGAGCAACAGGGTTTAAAGGTCAACTCCAGGAGACATTATTCCTTCTCTGTGTTTAACAATGATGGCATCACTTGGGAGCTCAGTCTCCCAAGGTTCATTATGACTTAGGTGGCAAGTTCAAGGTTTGGCAGTGAACAGAGTCCTGTATGGCCACTTCTATTTCTGGGTCTGCCACTGACGTTGAGTTACAAGGGCAAATCCCTTCAACTTCTCACTGGGTTTTATATGTTCCACCGGTGCTGTTTTATTCTTTACAGAGAGCGCTGTACACTAAAGAAACCAACTAACCCTGGCAAAGAATAAAGGGATCAAGGTACAATGGGAACACTAAGTTTCATTACTGACTCAGAGTTCCTTGAGGGTGATAAAAACCAGTGATAGGAACTTAAATAATTAATTCCCTGACTTTTGTTGTTGTTGTTGCTATTATAATGTCTCACTCACCTGCACTCAGCCAACTAAAGTCTTCAACAGCCGAGGCACCGGGTAAACCAGAAGATAGTAGAATGTACTTCACTGGCGACTTACATGCAAGTTAAAAGGTGTGATTCAGCATGCAAACACACAGTAGAAAACCTAGTATTTAGTGTTGAGGTCAGCAGGGCTGGACTGGGGTGAGGCCAATCAGGAACAATCATTAAGGGGGCACCAAAAAATTCAGTAATCATGATAAATAATATTTTCATGCCATATATTTAAAACATAAATGAATGGGAAAAAAACCCATGTTGAACAAAACAACACATTTTTTAAAAAAGAATTTAAAATAAAGAAGGGCCGTGCACTGCACATTAAGAACCAGAATCAAAAGGGGGGGGGGGGGATCAGTAATACCCATCCTGTCTTTATTTAAACTTTTGATATTTCGTTCATCGTGGATTTTTTGCATTCATTTTGAATTTTTAAAATATGGCCTACAAATACTGTTCCTCTCGATCACCTGGCCCTCCAGGAGCCTGGCTGGCCCAGCCCCGTGAAGTCCCAGGGCTGAAGTGTCAGTGCCAGTTCCTAGAAAAGCTGAGGGAGCACGCCTGGCTGCCTGAGGGGCAGGTGCTGTGGGCCAGAAGTAGGAGGGTGGGAGCCCACACCTGGGGCAGCCCGAACCTACCTCGCTTATTGTGCGTGCCGTGCTTCTTGGCCAGCATGAGTTCTCTCTGGATGCGGTTTTCCAGGTACTCCTGTTTCTTGCCCAGCATCTCCTCAGTCTCCCGAAGTCGAACCAGGGCTTCCTGGGGGCTGGGGGCTGCTCGGCTCTTAGAAGAGCCTCCCCCTTTAAAGAACTTGCCCAGCTTGCTCATGTCTGGGTATCTGGGGGCCGCCTGGGGCCCGGGGAGCTAGATCTTACTCCGTTTCTGGTTCCGACCTCAAAGGCGGCGCTGCTGGGAATCAACAAGTGGTCGGGGCAGGTGACACACACTCCTGGGCATTTCCTGGCGCCGGCGCCCCGCCCTCGGCTCGGCCGGGCAGGGAGGGCTCCTGCAGTCTTACTTGGATGCCGGCGCCACCGGCCTGGGGAGCTCCGGGACAGCTGGGAAAAAGCGCAAAACTCCGGCAGGATCGCATCTGAGTTGTGCAGCAGAGTTGTGGCTCAGTCCACGCTGGGAACGCACCGGGATGAAGGAGAGCAAACCCAAGTTCCGGGGGTCTTGTGCCGGGCCTGAAAGGGCGCGGGCGGGGGCGTGGGGGGGGAGCGGGTTGGGTGGGGGGACGGGCGGGGGCGATAACCTAAATAAACAAAATGTTTTATTCCACGCATGTGCTGTGTGTTTTTGTTTGTGAGTGTCTGTGCACAGTGTTCCTGTACACAAGTCTCTGTCCTTGTGAATAAGAACATACAGATACGTCAGTCTAGGTGTAGGTTCTGTGGGTGTGTGTATGAGTGTGTGGAGGCACCCTCTTCTAAGACACGGGTCTGCTACTATGATGCAGGTGTGGCAGAAGGCTCATCCAGGAGTAGCTGGTCTGTGGGACTTGTCTGCAAATGAGCAATCTGGGCAGGTCCCTGTGTGCCTGGTTGCTGTCCTCATGGGTCATTTCTACATCATCCTTACATAGCCTGAAGTGACTGAAAGATGGTGGTCATCTTCATCGCCAATGTCAAGACTTCTGAGTGAGTTTGGTTGTTGCATTCAATTCTGTAATTAGGAATCTGAAGCATCCAGCATGATGGTTAGTGTAGCAAACACTTTTAATGGGGTACTGTTGTGTTTGGCTCTATGTCAGATGCATTTACAGAGACACCTAAATAACAAAAGGAGCAAACATCCCAGAGAAAAGAAACATTCTTTTGTTTGGGCTCACTATCTCCTTCCCACCTCTGAGACCTGCAAACAGTTTGGTAAGCTGAAAGGACATCAATATGTAATGACTACAGCTGACACTGAGCACACCACGAAGAAGCAGAATGTGGACTTGAGTCTGTGTTCTGGTTTTCAAGGGCTGTATGTACCCCACATAACACAGCCCTATTTGAGCCATTATCCATCATCACCAGAACCTATTTGTGATTGTTAGCTAACCACTGATGGTTAAAAGACAAAAAAAGCATCCATTGCTCTGACAAATACACCCTGATACCCAAGATCAATAACCCAATTTGTCTGTGATCATACTAACACAGAAACAGCAGGTCGCTCCATTTTACCCAGGACTAGAATAGCCAGCATCAAATTTTGTCAGGGAAATTGGACATTTTCATAGGAGGCTCACTGGTTTATCTCTTACACACACAGAAACGTAGGAACTTATCATTTCCCAAGAACCACAGCCAGCCACTTCTTGTCGTGTCCTGCCTGGCCATCCAAAACACTTAAGATCTGTAATGTGTGCTTTGCTCTAATATTCTCTGTGTTGTAAACTGTAATAAGTATTATATTTTGTTATTGTCTGAATATTTTTTCTTTTCTTTTTAATTTTTATACAGGGGGGAAGGGAGGGAGAAAGAGGGAGAGAGACATCACTATGTGGTTGCCTCTCGTGTGCCCCCTGCTGGGGACCTGGTCGGCAACCCAGGCATGTGCCCTGACTGGCGAATCGAACCGGAGACCCTTTGGTTCACAGGCCAATGCTTAATCCACTGAGATACACCAGCCAAGGCTATTGTCTGAATGTTTTATGAATCTGGTTTGGAACATACTTTCTGGGTCAGATTGTAAACCCCTTGAGAGTTGAGAATCAGCATGTATTCTGCTAAGGCTCCTATTGCTGGTCAGTTTAACCAAACTTTGCCAAATGTATCCATCTACAAGGTGTTGGGAATACAAGTGTAGTCTGTCCTTAAAAAGCTTACCTTTCAGTGATAGCAGTAACATCATTTTTCCTGACTGTATACTATAATACTATAAGCCCAACGTGGCTCTAGATGCTAGAGATTCAGCAGCAAAAAAAACCTGAGACCCATGCATTTTTTTTTCCGTTGGAGCCTACTTTCCAGTTGAGGGAAAGCAGACAAGGAGTTAAGAAAGTAATGTCCTATATGTGCTATGTGGGGAAAAAAATAAAGCACAGAGTGTTACAGAATTGAAATTTTAGACAATGTGTACCAATATCTTGAGTCTAAAATCTTTAGAGTTCAAAGAAGGACCAGTATAGCTGGGGCTTGGAAAGAAGAGGAGAGTACTGTGAGATTGTCTGTAAACACAGACAGAGCCTAGGGTCCATAGGATGTGCTAATAAGGATCTTGTAATTTATCTGAAGAGCAAATCAATCAGAAATTTAAACAAAAAATTAATCATTAAATTATAATTCAATGGAAAAAGGAATCAGTTTTACCCTGTTTAATGTGCAGTACTTTCAGAAACACATGTGGTATGCAAAGCAAGAAACATTTGAATTAAAAATCATTCCTTTCCATTAATACATAACCTCAGTAGAGAAAATACTTGCAAGCAAGCAAGTAAACCATCCAAATATATATTAGTGCTTAATCAGGCAATAAAATATAGAGAATAAAATTTTAAATCAATGATGTAGAAGCTGAAAAATAACACACTAATCTTCATTTAACACTCATCCTACGAATGTGATCTCATGAAGAGTTCTCAGCATCTTGTGTATTTTTCATTTTCTAATCTCAATTGGTCTCAACTAATAAGGAGGCTGTTGTTCAAAAGAATGATCTAGTTCAGGATGATTTACCATGGGTAAGATGGGGAAGGAAATTGGAAATTTATAAATCTGTTAGAAAGACCTAGATGTCAGCCTAATTGATACATTTTGGCCACTCCTTAGAATTACATCCATTTTTAGAACACCAAATGAACTCTCCAAAACAACAGAAGAATTGCCCTTTAAAAACACAGCAGAATCATCATCAAACAGTTATTTATTAAGTAGCTCAACAGGGATGGACACATTCTTCTCATCAGCAGCTTTGTTTCATAGGACCAAATATTCAACAAATCACAATAATGAGTACAAAAGTAGCCATTATGAAAAATAATAATTTTTTAAAAATAAAAGTTGTATTGCCCTAATTCATAATGAAGGTTTATGGAGCCTGTGGCTGAGTTTTGCCTGCATAGCTTTTCATTCATGTTGTTTCTTTTCTCTGTTTATCCCTGACAAGAAAAAAGTGACAGAATCAAAGTATTATCAGATTTGGCTGTTAAGATGTTTTCTACACCAACCACTTAGTGGATATAAAATGAGACATAGCCCACTACCTCAATATCATCCGTATTGTATAACCTACCCAAAGTTGATTCTTACACCTTCCTTTCCTTCTAGAATTTTGTTATATCTGAATACAATCCCATGAGATTTTGGACCTAGTCAAGGAACACACAGATTATCTCTCAGTTAATAATTATAGCTTTCCTTTTGTTCAGGCCAAAAACGTTGGAGTCATCCTTGTCCCTTCTCTTCCTCTCACATCCCACACCCAGCCCATCAGCAAGCCTGTGGGCTCTCACTACCACAGAACTGACCCCTCGCCACCACCACCACTGCTAGCACCCTGCTCCAACCTGCTCCAGGCTCTCTCTGCTAGATATCGCAGTGCACTTCCAACTGACCTCCCCAGGATCACCTTGACCTTACTTCTGTCCCCCTGCAGAGTTAGCCAGGGTCAAACCCTCTACTGAATCCTTACTTCATTCCAGACTTAAAGTTAAGGTCTTCACAAATGTCTTCAAGTCCCTTCCCAAAGTGCTACCAACCCCCACCCTCACATCTCTAGTACCTCCCTGTCCGATCTCCCCTCCCCCACTAGTCCACTCTGTTCCAGCCACCCTGGCCTGCCCACCCTGACTCAAATTCACTAGGTATATTCTTACTGCTCTTCTGCCTGGAAGGCTGACTCGCACACCTGTTTTGTTCACTCATGGTGAAGTTTTGATTTAGAACATGGTATACAAGATAAACTAAAAAATGGAGAGGAGAAATTGTTTTATTTATTATGTGAATTATGGAATATCTTACCTTTTATTCATTTTATTTATTTCCTGTACATTAGTGAGACTTTGCCATGAGGATGCTATGTTACAAAACATCCCAAAACTCCAGAACTTATAACCATAAGCAGTTATACTGAAGCTCACAGACCTGCAGGTCTATTGAAATTTGGCTGGCCTAGGAAAGGCTTGTCTGGGTAGCTCTTCATCACACTGTGGGCTGACTGAGCTTGGCTCCATGTTGTGGGTTGGGTTGAGGTCTGTTCCATGTGCCTTCATTCTGGGACCAGATTGAATGGCATCATAATAGATTGAAAGAATTACAATGATGATTGAAACATCAGTCCAGCCATCAAAGCGTTTATAGCTTATAAGGTTACAACCTGTAAGGGAGAAGATATGCATAAGAACAATTATAATAACATTCAGAAATAACTATGTTTAATAGAGAAGAATAATGGAGTCTAGAATAATAAGAGTCTAAAAGAAGGAGTGACTCCTCTGCAGTGGGAGGAGTAAAGAAAATCCTTGGAGAGGAGATGAAATTTGAATTTGGTCCTCAAGCTTGGGTAGGAATTTGATTTGTATAGATGGGAGAAAGGGCATTGCACAGCAGAGAAGGCAGCACAAGACCCAGAGGTGAGGAAGCCAAGGGCATGTACAAGAAACTTGTAATAGTTCAACTTGCCTCATGCATAGAAGAATTAAGAAAAATCATTCATTTATCCAGTAAAAAATTATTTTTTATCTAAAAGTAGACTCAGGGCAATTAAACTACAATGCACAACAAAAACAGACCTGAGCCCCGTCCTCATGGAGCTTACATCTCAGAGGGGAGATAAACTTAATGGAATAATCATACAAACAAATACCAAATCAAGTCTGGGATAAATGCTTTGAAGGAGACATGAAGTGAATATAAGAAGAGCAGGATGTGCCTTAGTAGTGGGAAACAAAGAATTTCCTAAGGAAAAGATACTTGAGGTGAGAGCTAAAGGAAAGCAGAAACAAATGTGTTCAAGTGGGGAGAAGAGCATTTCAAGTAGGAGAAACAAGAAGTGTAAATGGCCCATGGCCATAGGGAGCACAGAGTAGGAAGAGGTATGTGAGAGATAATGAGTGAGAGACAGGTAGGTTGGGCCAAGATTTGAAAGGCTTTAAATGCCAAGCAGAGACATTGCTCTGTAGACTATGGAAGCTCCTTGAGGTCAGGGATCATGTCTTAGTCAATCTGTAACAAATCTAGAATAGTATCAGATATGCAATAGATGCCCGAAACACTTTCTGAATTGATCTGAGTACAGATGTTATTATATAGCTAATAGAAGCCACTGAAGATTTTTTTGGTTGGGTAAATTATACTATCTGGTTAGAGCTGGTAAGAAAGGTACATAGGAAGTGCTGTCAGGGTAAGTGCATGATGTCCTAAAGGACTGAATTTTGCTGATGCATTCAGGACTTTCCAGATGAAAGGATAACAAAATCACATTATAAAGGGATAAAAGAGAAATCTGTTTTCCAGGCTGATCTGATGAAAAGAATGAATTTAAATTTGATTTTTTAAACATATCTTGCCAGGACCCATCCTAGACCCTCTAAATCAGACCAGAGTGGGGTATAGGCAGCTTTATTTATTAACTAACACTCCACCTGACTCTCATTTTCAAGAAAGTGTAGGAAACTCTGGTAAAGAGAACACTCAGAGAAAAGAAAAGGCATGTGCAAAAGTATGGACAAATGAAAGAGTCAGATGGTATATTCAGGAAATGTTTGGAGAGTAGAAAGTCCAATGCTGGAAATTGTGAAAAGCGTTTCCAATAAAGCTGTTCCTCACTAAGCTAAGGAATCTTGTGAATAACAGAGAACCAATGGCGGAAGGGAGTTTAGGGGGAGAAAATAGGAAAATTGAAGAGTAAGGTTTGAGAGAAATTTCTGTGGCACAAGTGATAGTTTAATGGCTACTTCCCTGGGAGAAATAAAAAAGGTGAGGTGGTAGACTGCCTTCCTTAGGAAGGGGATGATATGGTAGGAAAGCATTCCATTTTAGACTGGAGTTTTACATGACAAATGATTCCAAGTGAATATGTCTAACCAACAGATGGAAATAGAGATTCCCAGTTTGGGAGAAAGTTCTTAGGGCTGAGAATATGGGTATGAGTGTCACTGGAACTGTTGGTGGTTGCAAGAAGGGCACTGGTGTTAGACCAGTGGGGTCAAACTGGACCTTGGTTCAGCAAATTTGGTACTTGAGTTCTGGCTAGGGAAGAATTCAGAGTCATGACTCAAACTATTAGAGAAAGTTTATTTAGAAAGTCACAGAGGTAGAATAAGTGAGTGGTAGAAGAAAAGGGCCCAGGAAACAAGTTGCAGGGACAAAAGAAGGGCCTTGGAGCTTAGGAGTTTGGATGACAATGGTAATACGCCCGCAGGGAAGAAGAGCGGGTAGGAAAATACAGGGCATGCTCCCAGCAGGGCTAGCACTCTGGGTCCTCCATCCTAAAAGCTTTTAAGTGTGGAGATATTAGGGAAGCTCCCACTGGATGATCTCAACAGAATAGTCATCGGCTTTTCCAAGTGTGTCCTTTCAGGGCTGTGGTCTCCACTAATTGGTTGGCACCAGGGCAGTGGGTCATTAGTCAGTGCAGCTGAGCCTGGTGTTAGCCATGGTATCGGTTATCTGGTTTTGGGGCCTTGAAACTGAAACACGACTGAAACCTGGGTGTAGTTGATGAGGGTCAGAACCTCATTGTCCTGGGGTCTTAATGCTTAAGGGTTATTCTCCGGCCCCCTTGTTCATCCTCCCTCTGAGGGGATCTACCCCACATGCTAGCAACATGCTAAGGGAGGAAATATTGGGGAGAGTCTGAGCTGCGTGACCAACTGATATGCTAGGGGAGGAAAGGTTACCATGGGGGTGAGGTCCTTGTTTTTCTACTTCTGCCACTGACTGGCACCCTGGGTTTTCCACCCTGGTGACCTTCTGTACCTGGCATATCATCCTTGCTCATGTCTGTCTGTCTACCACAGAATCATAGGAATTTCCCTTGTATGAGGATGTAAATTGATCAAGAGACCAAAGACAAAATTATGGGGAAACAGGCGTGTTCAAGTAGCACCTAGAGAGAAATCAGCAAAGGAGACTAAGTAAATATGGAAGAGCTAGTAACTACAGTCTTGGCTACTCTAATTATTTGATACGTATAGCCCCAGGCTAAGTGAACTGAAAAAATAAAAATAATTCCATTATGATTGTACTGATAAAATATATATTTGCCATCTACTTAGAACATTCTAGTAAACTAGAATTGACTTACTCAATTCTAGAAAACAGTAAAATTCTAGAAAACCTGTGAATGATTGATTGACACGATCAGCTAAAATAAGCATACGAAATCTAGGTAAGCCACTAATTCTTAGATTCAAGAATGCTAGAAGTCTTTGCTACTTGGATTTTAGTCCGGACTCTTTCACTAATTTGGGCAAATCATTTAATGTCTATGAACCTGTTTCCTCATCTTAAAAAACAAAAGCTGCTCTGGCTGATGTGGCTCAGCTGATTAGAGTGATGTCCTATAGACTGAATGGTTGCAGATTCAATTCCCAGTCAGAGTACACACCCAGGTTGTGGTTTTGATCCCAATCGGACTGCATAGAAAGCAACCAATCGATGTTTCTCTCTTGCCTTGATGTTTCTTTCTCTCTTTCTGTCTCTCTCTTCCTCTCTCTTTAAAAGCAATGGCGGGGCGGGGGGATTAGGGAGGCTGAGATAGCTAGATATCTTAGGTTTCTTCCAGCTCTAAAGTCTAACGTGTCTCTAGAGATCCAAAGCAAGTCTGAGATGGAGTTCTTAAAGAGATTTATTCAAGTGCAAATCCTGAAGTAATAATGTAACGGGTGGAACGAGGTTCAGAGCGCGATGCAGACTGAGAGGCTCCATGCCCACCCCCACCCCCCGCCCCCCAGAAGCCTAGCTTGGGGCTGGGAAAAGCAGCGGCACAGGGATTGAGAATTATTTTGCATATCAATAACAGCAGGCTAGCTTCATAGCCTGCAAGGAGCCAGGGAGATGGGCATAACTTTGATCCAACATGTAGCTAGGAGGCAGCTCCCCGCACCCCCGCCCCCTCACCACACTGCAGCTGCCTGAGAGCTTGGTGGTGGTTCTCTCCACACCATAGGGCGACACCTGCTGCCTAGACTAACTATGGCAGCCAAGAAGGCCAGAGAATGCGGGAGTGCTAGCAGGTGTAGCCAATTGTGGGAGGAGTCAGAAATGGGTTTACGGAGGAGGCGCCAGGCTGGGATTAAAAAGAAAAGGCGGACCGCCTTGGTTGATGTGGCTCAGTGGATTGAGTGCCAGCCTGCAAAACAAGGGGTCACTGGATCCATTCCCAGTCAGGGCACATGCCTGGGTTGCAAGACAGGTCCCCAGTAGGGAATGCGAGAGGCAACCACAGGTTGATGTTTCCCTCTCTCCCTCCCTTCCCCTCTAAAAATAAATAAATAAAATCTTGAAAAAAAAAAAAAAAAAAAAGGTGGGCCGCCACGCAGGACTACCGGAGACAATGCAGGACTACGGGGGACAATGTGGGAAGTAAAGGGTTGAAAGGACTCTCTCTAGCAGGCCATGAGGCCCCGTGGTTTAGATTAAGAACTGGAGATCACGGAGACACAGCCGATGGTGCTGGGAGCTGCGGGGGACCTGCCTAGCCTAGCACAGGTTACTGGAAGGCACTGGGAAAAGTGAGCTGCAGGCTCGTTTTTTTCCTCTGGAAGGTGGTACTTCTGACTGGCATGCTCTGAGACCGGACTGACTGGGCAAAGGGGGGAGGACGGGACTGTGTTTTTGTGGGTGTATCTTCCTTTCTGAAGGGAGTGAGATTTAACGTTAGAATTCTGCCATTTTTCTAAATCTGTATAACTTTTAAGTAAATAGCTCCTTTCCTTTTTACCGAACTCTGGCACTGAGAGCCACAATTCCTACTGGCAGTGGGCAAAAAAAAAAAAAAAAGTACCAAAAGACCTGGGGTGAGGGGGCTTCTGTAACAATGATACCTGTTTCCCAAGCCCACCTTTCCCCCTTCGTCAGTGACTATTGATTTAGGACAACCCAAGGTCACATAGCAGGCATTGGAATACCCAAGGTCACACAGGAGGCACTGACTACTTTTCCGGTTCTTGTCATAAGTAGTTTTATCACTTATGCACTCTGACTCACGGCAGGTGAATGTCATCCATTTGTATCTCACCTCGAGGAGCCTCTCCTTCCTCCGTTCCTTTGAAGTGGTTCATCAAGCACTTGGAACTCCTACATCCCAAAGGAATGCCTGTCAGTTCTCTTCAGGTGGTTGTGTAATGAGTATGGGCTCTCTAACAAGCCCTCTGCAGTTCAGTACGCACTCGGGAACTTGAGACATTTTCTATCAAGAATTATTTAAAAGGCAAGAACAAATAAGAACAAACCTTTATTTATAAAAACGCCTAATGTCTTCCTCTCAAAGGGCATTTACTTTAAACTATATAATCAAGTAACACTGGTGTAGGACGAATCAGGAATCGCACGACCCATGTCCTCTACTTCATTTGACTCTTGAAAATACCTGTGCTGGGCACTGTGTTGGTTCCTAAAGTTATACTAATAATAATAACAAAAGACAATCCTTGCGAGGTCTTCTGCGATTCTGGTTGCTGCACGCAATCCTCCAAGAGGGAAGTTGAGTATTTCCTCAAGGACCGGGCTTGAGGACTCGCGTCAGGGAAAAAGACTGACGACCCGCCCTGTCTTTGCGTTGGCTTGGTGCCTAATCGCAAACACTCGAGCCTCTCTGTGCTCACACAGCTCCACCGCTTCGGGCCCGGCCCCGCCCCCGCTTGCGGGTTCGGTCTCGCTTCTCCACGTTCCCAGCAGGCGCCGCGCGCGGCGTGGCCTCGCTCCTGCGTTCAGCCCCGCCCCTCGTGGCGTTGGGAGATGGCGGAGTTGGACATCGGGCAGCACTGCCAGTGGGAATACTGCCGGCAGCGAGGTGATGGCGGAGTAGGCGCCGGCTCTTGGCTCCCCGGGACGGTGGCGGCGGGAAGGGGAGAACTGAGCGGGCGTGCCCTCCAGGGTGTGCAGCGAGCTGCCCTGGCGTTTCTTCTGGGAGACTCATGGTCTCCTTGGCAGGGAACCCGGCGACTCCTGGAAACACACCTGGGAGTGCACTTGGGTTTTCGAGCGCGCTCACCAAGAAGTCCCACGGGGGAAGACTGGAGCTCCCCGTTCGCCCTGCCACGGCGGCCTGGGCAAGCTTCTTCTCTTCCCCAGAATTCTTGTTTAATCTGTTACCTATTGTCAAACGAAGGCGGGGGCGAGATCAGTTTTAATCTGGTTTCATGGACACTGGAGACGAGTTTATAGTGCGAAGGCCCTCAGCTTTTAACATATTCTCAAAGGGATTCTGATCCTCAGACTATTCCGCCAGGTTATCAACTCTCCCAGCTCTGGCCGTCTTGCATTCTGATGGTCACCCAGTCAGCAAACATCTACCGAGAAGCTAGTTTGAGGCTGGGACTACATAAGGCTTTTCTTAGAACAGCCTTCAGACTGGTAGGTAAACTGCATTTTAGAGCATTAACAATGTGATTTCTGCCCTCTGAGCTGGGAGACCTGTGATACACAGAGCCCACCCAATAGCCAGAGCAGGGCAGTGTGGTCCAGGCTTTAAGGATTTCACATGTCTCCTGTACGCAAATTCCTGAAAAATTACACCACACAGCAAGCTCAGTTCTCATACCTGGGTTTCAGTCCACACGTGTGCTGTCACATTTGGCTCACACAACAAATGGGTGGCAAGTAGGTTTCATCTCTCATTGCAGCTTCTTCTATCATTGGCAGCACGTATCTGAGTCTCTGTTGAGAAGGAACCTGAGGTTCAGCCAGGATTAGTGGGAGTGCCACTATTGATGAGTGATACCAGCTATGGGCTGTGGACAAAAAGCATCCCTGCTAGGCTTTCTTGGTATGAAACATGCTCACAGAATCCTGTAGTCAGAACAAGTGACACAGTTCATTAAGCCCAGCTCCTAGATGAAGGAAGACTTGTTTTCAGCTGCTTGTTCCACAGAGTTACCCAGGGGTCCCTTTCGATTATAATAAGATCCCTTTTTTCTGTTGCCTATTGAGATAACCTGTAGAATGAGATCTTTGCGGGGGTGGGGGTGGGGATTGCAGCTTTCTGACAAGTGCAGTGTGTTTTGTTTTCACTTTGTAAAAATGGTGTGATTGGGAATATCCAGCCTTACTTGGCTATAAACTATAATGTGAAGTAGATTGAAACGATTTAGAGTAACTGATTGTATCTGGTGATTAATAAGTCAGTTGCCGAATCTAAGATGGATACTTCCCTGTACTTTCCAAAAATTTGTTCCTTAGTTGTTAGTTAGTCAGTTCTAACTTAGTTGTTCCCCAACATCAAGGAAAACATAATTCAGGATTAAATTTTGCAGTATCCATCTACTGAATTTATGAAATTTTTAAAAACATCTCCTAGTCACCACAGGATTTTTTTCAGATTGAATATATGCAAGGGAAGTTAATCGTAATTATCTTTGGGAATTATAGTTACTATCCTACTATTTATACCTTTTACGTGTATTGTTTGGTTTTTATAATCACTTCGTGAAGTAGATACAGCATATAGTATAGATATATACACATACACACAGACACTATATACTTACATCTGTATTTATTCCTATATTACCTAATAATAGAGCTTTGGTTTTGTGCATATATATGTATATACGTGTGTTTTTACATGAATAATACACTATAATATATGTTTCTACATAAAATCTCCAAAGCTCTACTATTAATGTTACGGAAAAATGAAACGACCAGACACTGAGGGGTTAGGAGCACGATCTTTACTTACGTGCACGGGCCCAGAGGAGACAAACTCCAAATTCTGAGCCCAAAACAATAGCCCTGCATTCCCTTTATGCAGGGCTAAGTGGGGTAAGAGTCTTGGGAGGCGTGGTATAGATTTGGCGCGAAAAGGGTTTACAGAGGTGAAAGAGAAGCATTTACATCATAAGTCAGGGCAATTGGCGTGAAAAGGGCTTACAGAGGTGGGAGAGAAGCATTTACATTATAAGTCAGGGCAATTAGCATTTCATCTCTGGTATCAGGCTTGATTCCCTCT